>CM053583.1:125986882-126030363 GCA_028627135.1 Pseudochirops cupreus
ATTCTTACCATTATTTACAGAGAAGAAAATAGAAACTTTTTCTAGGATTAAGGTAAGTAAATTGCTCCTCTCTTCAATTGTACTTGAAAAAAAAATTAGAAGCCAAAGTTATAGCAATAAAATAAAATCAAGGCATACAAAAATCAGTAAATAGTAGACAAAAATTATCTTTATTTCCAAAGCAAATGATAATGTGTTAGTAAATTCCAGAGAATTAGAAAAGAGATTAATTGAAATAAATTAGTTGTTAATAGTTTCAGTAAGGCAATCTTCAAAATAAATTCACAGAAATCGTTAATATAAAAATGTCAGAAAATTGGAAGAAATGTGGAGAAATTCCATGGAAAACAATTATAAAGTGAAAAAAATAATAACTTGAATATAACCTATTAAAACTTAAAAAGATTATAAAAATCTATCCATAAAATATTTGAAGTAAACAAATAAAAAATAAAAAGATATAAATATTTAAGAGTATTTCAATCTTTGGGCTTGGTCCGGATTTATTTTTATACTAATAATTTTTATTTGGGGGGGGAGGCAGGGCGATTGGGGTTAAGTGACTTGCCCAAGGTCACATGACTAATTTTGTGTTAAGTGTCTGGTGTCTGATTTGAACTCAGGCCCTCCTGACTCCAGCACCAGTGCTCTATGCACTGCACCACCTAGCTGCCCCTGCATCAATAAAATTAACTGAGGGATACTTTTTAACTGGAAAAATTATACCAAAACTTATTTGACAAAATAAAAAGTTTATGTTTTTAAAAAAAAACTGGGAAAAAGTATAAGAAAATCAGTAATAGCATTATCAGTTCGCAAACTACATTATAAAGCAGTAGTCATTAAACACATTTGGTTCTTCTTAAAAAATAGAAAAGTAGATCTTTGGATTATGTTAGATAAGCCAGAAATAGAGGAAACTGAAAACTGTAGTAGTCTAGTCTTTGCAAAACCCAAGACCAAAAATTACCAGAAAACAAACAAACAAAAAAAACAAACCAAAAGATAGCTCTGTCACTTACTACCTGGGTAACTTTAAGAAATCACTTAACCTTTCTAGACCTCAGTTGTTGTTGTTCCAACATTTTAGTCATGTTTGACCCTGCATGACCCCATTTGTGGTTTTCCCGACAAAGATACTGAAGTGGTTTGCTATTTCCTTCTCCACCTCACTTTATAGATGAGGAAACAGAAGCAAGCTAGGTTAAATGATTTGCCCAGGGTCACACAACTAGGAAGTGTCTAAAGCCAGAAACTGAGATATTCCAGACTCCAGACCCAGTCCTCTATCTACTTTGCCACCTAGCTGCCCTAAACCCCAATTTCTTTGTCTGTAAAATGAGATTGTATTAGACAATCTCTAAAGTGCCTTCTGGGTCTAAATCTATGCCATTATAATTTTCTTTCTTTCTTTCTTTCTTTCTTTCTTTCTTTCTTTCTTTCTTTCTTTCTTTCTTTCTTCCTTCCTTCCTTTCTTCCTTCCTTCCCTTCCTTCCTTTCCTTCCTTCCTTCCTTCCTTCCTTTCCTTCCTTCCTTTCCTTCTTCCTTCCTTTCCTTCTTCCTTCCTTTCCTTCCTTCCTTTCCTTCCTTCCTTCCTTCCTTCCTTCCTTCCTTCCTTTCCTTCTTTCCTTCTTTCTTTCTTCCAGAACTACTGGGAAAACTGGAAAGCAGTTTGGCAGAAAATATGTTAAGACCAACAATCATATAATTATACCACCATAAGCAGAAAATGAGAAGATATTATAAGGAGGGATCCCTAACAACTATGTATTAGGAGGGAACACTTAACCAAACAAGGAATAGAGGGGAATCATAAAACGCAAAATAGATGAATATTACAGAAAGCTATAGAATTGTGATGAGGACATAAATGAAGACAGTATAAACAAAATGAAGCAGTGGTTTTTTTTTTTAATTGTTAGAGACAGAAATCTTAAAGGTACAGTGAATTTCAAATGTATCCAAAGACAAATTCTTTCTAACTTCAGGTTTTAGAGCAAGCTACGTGACCTTCAAATCAAAACCTTAATCTGTTTGGAAAATCTATTTCAACAAATGAAATTTTAATGCTTAAGGAAGGGTTTTACTTACCAGTATTTACTTTTGAAGTTCTATAAGTGAACTTTCTGGTACTTGTTTGGGGTGAGAATAGAGGTGTAATGTGTTGAATGTGTTCATATGACATTCTTCTTTCTATCTGTAGCTTTACTCATCTCTGAAAGAGGTGCAAAAATGCCTAAGGGAAATCATAGACTGTTAATCATATGTACTTTACCCTCTTAATTAATTTGTCTCCCTGCCTTTTCTCTCCACATTTCAGTCCATTCTATATACTGCTTCCAAAGTAATTTTTCTTAAGTGCAGAATCACCCATGTGATTCCTCTACTCAACCAGCTCTAGTAGTTTCTCAGTGTGGGGTTCGTACCGGGGAACAAACTAGGACTAGGAAGAAAGGTAGAAGGTGGTTATTTCCCTTTGGACCATGAGAAATAATGTGATATAGGACAGTGGTTCCAAACTTTTTGTTCTCAGGACCTTTACCCTCCTAAAAATTATTAAGGATCCCCTAGTGAGTTTTTATATATGTAGGTTAAATCTATGTATATTTATCAGATTAGCAGTTCAAATGTATTAGCATTATTAGGAAAATAACCCCCTGATAGCATCTTAGGGATCCTTCCAGTCCCCCAAACCACACTTTGAGAAACTGTTGGTTTAGTGGACAGGATTTTGCAATACCTCAATTACAATCCTACTGTAGATGCTTAGGAGTTTTGAGACCTTGGGCAAGTCACATAACTTTCCTGTGACTCAATTTCTCACTTGAACAAGTTACATAATTTTCCTATGCCTCAGTTCTCTCACCTGTAAGTTGAGGGGGTTGGATTTTTTGGTCTTCTAATGACCTGTTCAGCAAAAATCTATGATCCCATTACCTCTCAGAGCTTCTTTGAAAGCAATATAGAACTCCATACTATACCATAAAAAGAATCCTTGTGAACCGACTCAGTTGGGACACCTTGAGAAAGATGCAAATGGAACAGTGGGAGAATTATGCTGCTCTACCCTGGACATCTCATCTAACTTGCTATTTTTTTAAATTGTAAAGCTTAGTCTTAACAACATTTCACACACAGTGGTATGAAAGGTGGTAGGACTCAAATTGGACCTTAAAGAGAGGATAACATCCTAATGGGGATAACAGTTTGAGGTAGGCAAATGTGTTTGGGGAAAATGGACAACCTTATTAAACTAAGCATCAGAGAGAGAAGTAATCTGGATCCATGTTATGGTATTCATATAATAAGGAGCAAAATGAGACTCAGAAGAGGATAAAGGGGGTTGGCACATCCCTTTAATAAAAGGGCAGTGTAGATATTTGTCAAGATGTGTAAACAGAGAGCCCTCTAAACCCTAGTTTCTTATATTGTTGTTGTTTGGTTGTTTCAGTCCTGTCTGACTCTTTGTGACTCCATTTAGAATTTTGTTGTCAAAAGATACTGGAATGGTTTGCCATTTCTTCTTCATCTCACTTTTACAAATGAGGAAACTGAGGCAAACCAGGTTACAATGACTTGCTCAGAGATGCACAGCTAGTAAGTGTCAAGGCCAGATTTGAGCACATGAAGATGAGTCTTCCTGATGCCAGGCTCAGCACTCTATCCACTGTGCCATCTAGCTGCCTCTATTCCATTGGTATTAAGGATGGTCTTGCAGGCTTATATCCCCAATGCAAAGTTTTGGGAATTCTTATGTAGAATATAGGATGAATTGGTAAGGGCAGAGACTAAGTAGAGGGAAAGGAAGCAAGTTAGAAAGCAAATGCTGTAATCCACATAATCAACACTGAAATATGAATTTATGAATTTTCATAAGGATTTTATGAATAATTTTCACAGTAGAATGACAAACTTGCAACTCCAAGATAAACAAGTTTAATATTCAATCTCTAGAAGATAACTGTTATTTATAAACCACTATGAGAAGAAAATGCTAACTTTGGGGGGTATACTTCCCACATTTGGGGTTGACAGTTGTAGGACGTTGGAGAGATATTATTAGCTTGGAGAGTTTAATCTCCATCTTTGAAAAATGAAGGTCGTTGGTCCAGAATTTCTTCAGATGATTTATACCTTTCTCATCTGTTCCAACATGTTTCTCCCTCCCAAATGATATTAAAGAATGATTATTAGGCTTAATCATTACTTCAGGCTTCCACTTGATTTAATACTCAGAGAGATACAAGTTTTACTGATCATTTTTTAATTTCTTGTAAACCAGGTATTACGTGCCTTTCCCTTATTCTGGAATCAATTACTTTGAAACCTTGAAGGAAGATGGATATCAGGGTGTTTTCTCTCACCTTAGGCAATAGCATTTCTGGTGCTTATTGGTTATGGCTCTTACCAGACTTTCAAATATGTTTAGGATCTGAAATGTGACTGAGAAGAGTAATCTTGTTCTTGATGTTATACAATTCCCATGTCACATATTCTTGGCTTATAGATAAACTGACTTTTAGATCAATCTGGTCCACAGAGGTAATATATTTGAGAAAAAGCCAATGCATCCCTGAAGAAAGGGAGATGGGAAGACCTAAGTTCTAATTCCAGAGTTTTCATTATGGTTGATGATAAATAATGCAAAACAGAAAAATAATCTTATTTTTCAGATGTGCTTTACATTCAGCAGATGGGACTTTAGCAGTTCTATGGAAGAGAAATGTTGACAATGTTTCTCTTTTCTCTACTCAGGTGTGGAAGTAGGGGCATATAATGGTAATGGGAATCTGAAGATCTTCCCTCCCCTTGATAAGGCTAAGGGAATTTCAATACCTTCCTTGCTTTGAAAATAAACTCTGCCCCCTAATAGACTGAATGCAATCACAAGGAGCCTGTGGTGGGAGGAATTTGCTGAAGGATGGAGCAGAGCCCACGGGAAGCTGGGAGTCAGAGCTAGACTAGACATTTGAGAGAAGAGCACATGTCTAAGGGAGTCAAATAGGCTTGTGAGTAAAAATTGGTTGGTTTGTAGGAAGTCTAAAGGATGGTGTGGCATTCTGTGCCATTGACTGACCTGTTGACTTATTTGCTACTATGATGGAATTGGCTTACTGGTTTTGGGATTCCATTTTACAGTATCTGAACAAATGTTTTTGCCTCTGTCTTCTATATGGAGAGTCTGTTATATTTTGTGATTGCACAGGTATATTTATAGTGATTGTGGCCTCTGTAAATATTGTATTGGTGCTACAGGGCAACTCCAGCCAAGAGCTATGACTGAGAGCCAGAGCACAGGTTGAACAGAAGGATATGAGTAAGGCTACGAGCAGCAATGATAGACCAGTTGAAAATGGTCAGCCATTTGAGATCAAAGCATCAACTATCTCCAGGTAAGTAGAGATAGGGTCAGAGGAGGCATATGGCTTGGCAAAAACTAAAACATTTAGGTCAGCAGTCCAACAGCATTTGGGTTCATAGGTGTAGGTAAAGGTAAAACTTGTATTGAGACTTCGTCTTTCTTGGTCTAACAAATTGTTTGAACTTTAGTCATATTGTTTAGCTTAATAATAATAATAATAATAATAATAATAATAATAATAATAATAAAACTATCATTCACATAGTACATTCATATAACACACATAACAATACAACAACCCTGGGAGGTAGGTGCTATTATTGCCATCCTCATTTAATAGATGAGGAAATGGAGCCAAATGGAGATTGTGATTTGCCCAGAGTCACAAAACTAGTAAATGTTCATGACTGGATCTGAAGTCAGGTATTCCTGACTCTGGACTGACTCTCTATCACTACATCATCTATATGTCAAGGACCTATGATATCCTTGCTATGGGAACTCCCAGTGTGGGAGCTTCCTCCACCAAGAGATTGAAATTTAAGATGTCTTAGAGATTTCTCAGAGCCTCAGAGGGGTGATTTGCCTGTGGTCAAATAACTAGTGTGAAGGGCGGAACTTGAACTCAGGTCTTCCTGACTCCAAGTCCAATATTTTATTTTTCTGTCATGCTGATTCTTAATTGTTCTAGTGGATGGATTTATTGTAAAATCAATATGACAGCCCAGAGCTCAGCTCATAGTAGGTACATAGTGAATATTTGCTGAATGAATGAATCAATGTCAAGTCTATGCCTCTGGGAACTCATCTGTACACTTGCTCCAATGTGAGCATGTCAGTGGCAGTATTCCAAATGCCACAATACATACTGAAAATACTTTGGCGATATCCATCAATCTCCATAGGTTTCTTTTCGGCAGTTTTGCATTTTACTGGTTTCACACAAGGTGAAATAACATGGGCTGTAAGAAAGATAGTCTCCTTAGACTCATTATGGCTGGCAGAGTCTGAGAAATGGGAGATTACAACGACAGATCATAATGAAAGTAAAGACATGCAGTAGATTGGCCTTCAATCTTTTCTATCAGTGAAACTAGGGGCTATCTAATGATGTTAGAGCAAGATGCTTGAAGCTGTCCATCAGCACTACCATTTGAAACATTGTGGTAATTAAGTTTTAAGGCTGTACTCCATATATCACAGGAACTGATATTAAGGTTGAAAAGGTCTCATTGAAATGAATGGCATAAGTCATCACAATGCCCCATAAGAGGTGCCACCTTAAATATCATGCTGTGATTAACTCTGAAGGGAATACTTTCCGAAGGACAGAGTCATGATGGGGAAACAAAGGACTGCATAGATCCCTCTCAAAGAACATTTTGAAGTAGGGCTATATCTCCAGTGGAAGAGTAGTCTAAGAACAGTGAATCCTAACAGTGGGCCAATGGGTGAAAATGAAATTGTTCTCCAAGGCTTCTAGATTGGGTATCCTAAAAATAGATATGCATTTAGACAAAGAACAAAATCAACAAGAGGAAAGCCTTGATCAAACCCTGCAAAAATGCTCCTTTTCTTTATGAGAGCTTTTTTCATTTTTTTTTTCTCGGCCAAAGAAAATTAAAGTTTATTAAAAGTTCATTAAAAGTTCGCCATATTGGATAGACTCTTTTTTTTTAAAATAAATAAATTTATTTATTTATTTTCTTGTTTACATCATTCATTTCCATGAGATTTTGAGTTACAATTTTTCTCCCCATCTTTCCCCTACCCAGCACCTCAAAACAGCCATCTCACTGTATCACTCCTCCTCCAATCTGCTTTCTCCTATGTCCTCCCCTTTGCCACTCTGACTTTCTGGTGGTGCAGGATGGATCTCCCCACCACAGTGCCTATATATCTTAATTCCCAGTTGGATGTAGTTAATAATAATAATAATAATAATAATAATAATAATATATACATATATATTTTTAACATTTGATCATAGAACCCCGAACTCCAGATTCTTTCCCTTCCTCCCTCATCACTCACCCTCACTGGAAGAACAAGCAATTAAATATAGGCTGTACATGTGTGATTACACAGAACATTTCCATTCTTTAACCTGTCCCTGTCCCCATGCCTTTACAGAAGTGTGAACTTCCAGCAACCCTTCCCCCCACCCTCCTCTCCCTCTGTCATCCCACTTCTCATCCCCATCCCCACTACGGCCCTGTGTGGCAAAATACCCAGTTTAGAGTTTATGTCATTCCTTTCCTAAGGCAAATTCAATGAGAGTAAGGTTGACCCTTTCCCTTTTGCCTTCCTGTTCTTCCCCTCTATTGTTACAATTATCCCTTGCCTCTTCTATATGATATGATTAACCCCATTCTGTCTCTCCCTGTCTCCTCTCATTCTAATCCTCTCCCACCTCAGAATTTCACCTTTTAGAGTATCGTCCCTTCCTATTCAATTGACCGTGTGCCCTCTATGTACTCATATATACACATACTCCAATACGTGTTCATACACATATATGAACCCTCCTATATAGACATATGTGTATGTATACGTATATATACGTTTGTATTCCCTTCACCTATCCTCATACTGAGAAAAATTTCATACGTTACAATTATCATTTTTCCATGTTGCATTGTAAATAGTTCAACTTTGATAAGTTCCTTATGATTTCTTTTCCATGTTTACCTTCTCATGCTTCTTGTATTTGAGTGTCAAATTTTCTTTTCAGTTCTGGTTTTTTCAGCAAGAATGTTTGAAAGTCCTCTACCTGACTAAATGACCATATTTCCCCCTAGAACATTATACTCAATTTTGCTGGGTAAGTGATTCTTGGTTTTAATCCTATTTCCCTTGATCTCTGGAATATCATATTCCAGGCCCTTTTATCCCTCAGTGTAGAAGCTGCTAGATCCTGGGTTATTCTAATTGTGTTTCCACTGTATTCAAATTGTTTCTTCTTAGCATCTTGTAATATTTTCTCCTTGATCTGGGGACTCTGGAACCTGGCTGTAATATTCCTAGGAGTTTTCTTTTTGGGATCTTTTTTAAGAGGTGACGGGTGAATTCTTTCAATTTCTATTTTGCCCTCTGGTTCAAAAATATCAGAGCAATTTTCCTTGAGAATTTCTTGAAGGATGCTTTCTAAGTTCTGTTTTTGATCACGGCTTTCAGGTAGCCCAATAATTTTTAAATTGTCTCTCCTGGATCTATTTTCCAGGTCAGTGGTTTTTTCAAGGAGATATTTCACATTGTCTTCTAGTTTTTCATTTGTTTGGATCTGTTTAACAGTATCTCGATTTCTCATAAAGTGATTTGCTTCCATTTTCTCCACTCTAATTCTGAAGGAATTATTCTCTTCAGAAAGCTTTTGAGATTCTTTTTCCATCTGGCAAAGTCGACTTTTTAAGGCATTCTTCTCCTCATTGGCTTTTTGGGCCTCTTTTGCCATTTGAGTTAATCTATTTTTTAAGGTGTTATTTTCTTCAGTCAGGTTGTTGACTCTCTTTTCATGATTTTCTTGCATCATTCTCATTTGTCTTCCCCATTTTTCCTCCACTTCTCTTATTTGGTTTTCAAAATCCTTCTTAAGCTGATCTATAGCTTTTAGGCAGTCTTCATGTTGCTTGGAAGCTTTTGGTGTGGGAGTTCTGACTGTGCTGTCTTCCTCCTGTTCCCTGCTTTGATCCTTTTTGTCCCCCAAGAAGGAACCTAGAGTTAGATTGCTGTTCTTACTTTGCTTCCTTTGCCTGCTAATGTTGCCAGTAAATTACTTGATTTTTTAACTCTGTGGAACTCTGCTTCCACAGAGGAAAGCTCTGTCACTAATTGCTGTGGTTTTTGCAGTTGCTGGAGCTATTAGGAGGTTGGGTTTTTGCAGCTGACAGAGCTATTAGGAGGTTTCCATTTTTTTCTTTTTTCTTTTTCCTTTTGCAGCCCCCACCAGCTTTGGCTCACTGAAAACGCACTCCAGGACTACCATGAAAGACCACGATCTGGATCCAGGCTGCTCAACACAAGAGCACTTAGCCTCTGAACAATTGCTTGGCCCCCCTGTAGTCTGCAGGCCCTCTGAAGCAGCCATGTGGAGATGGCTGCAGGGTCTCTGCTTCTGCTGCTTCCTTGCCCTGGAGGCAGTTCAGCCAGACTGCTTTTCTCCCCCAAATTTAGCTGAGTTCCCCTGACCTTTCACTTTGTCCTTGTTTCTTATGGCTTGATAATTCTGGAAACTGCCACAGCTGCTGCTGATCCACTCTCCTGAAGGCTCCAGCTGTGGCTTGTCCTGGCCATCCTGGGGCCAAGCCACAGTTTTGGGCTGGGCTGGTTTCGGCTCCCAGCATGCTTCAATGAGCCCTTCCTGCTGAGCTGCTTTCAGCAGGGGGGTGTATTTTTGTGAGTTTTGGAGCCCTAAAATTTCTTTAGTGTCCTATTTTGTGGGTATTTGAAGTGGCTATGTGGGAGCTGCAGAACCTTATTGCTTCTACACTGCCACCTTGGCTCTGCCCCCTTTTGGGTAGACTCTTAAGGAGCCTAGGTGTCTGTGATGCTTGCTTTGGGCATTCTTGACTTTAGCCCTGGAATTCACACATTGGAGATACCCTGATGCCTTTCCTTATAATGTTATCCCTCCTTCCATTACCTTCATTTAAGGACGGCACCCTAGCCAGCCATGTCTCATCCCACTCTAGAACGTGCTCAGCTCCAAACTTTCTCCACTTCTCTCTCTAGCCAGGTACCTTTGCCCCTCTCCCTTTGCCAGCTGCCTTGTATGTATTGTATTTTGCTGTTAGAATGTAAGTTCTTTGAGGACAAGGACTGTCATTCTTTCTGCTTTTATTTGTATTCCCAGTATTAGTACATTAGGTTTGTACGTCGTTTTTGTACATATGTACATAGTACATAAAAATAATATTTGCTGCTTAATAAATTCATGACTGATACCTATCAGGTGAGATAGGAGACCACTATCATTATAGCATATTCATCAGTTATTCAAAAGATAACTCATCCATCCACTTATTCCACAAGCATTTGTTAGGCTCTTAGAATATGAAGGTTAAAAGACAAAACCAAAATAGTTCCTTCCTTCCTTCAACTGATCAACAAGCACTTATTAAGCACCTCTTTTAAGCCAAGCTCTGTGCTAAGCACTGGAGATACAAAATGATATAAAAAGAGGCAAAGCTGACAAGAAGCTTACAATCCAATGGGGTAAACAACATACTGACAAATAAATACAAAGGAAGCTCTATACAAGATAAATAAATGAGAAAGACTCAACAAGGGGAAAGTGAGAGTTAAGAGAGCTTGAGAAAGGCTTCCTGCAGAAAATGGAATGTTAATTGGGAATTTAGGTTCTACCTGAGAGAATACATGTGTCTCTTTCTGTGTCTATATGTACATATATGAATATGTAAAATATATACATAAATATATGTGATGTGTGTGTGTTTAGATATACAACGTATATGTATGCCTATATATTACTGAATGTATGTGTACATGTATATGTATGAATATTTATATACTGACAGTTCTTGCCTTATGTAAATTTACATTATGCCAGTTTGACTTTATGTAAAGAATTCTGAAAAATAATATTGCCTGCTTTTGTCAGATATATGAGGAAAAAAAGAGATCCACTGTCAAGCCCCAGTGTGAAAGGCAGTGTAGTGGGTGGGGAAGGGGCAGCATGCTGCATGCCTGTGTTACCTTTACTGGAGAATTCTGTGCATTCTTTACCATTAATTTTACCTTCCATTTCATAATTCTATTTATCATGGCACAGCATTTAATATGTCTGCCTTTTAGTATATTTTATGACTTATATAAAGGCTTTATTTTATGTATGCCTTTGTTGTATAGGCTAAGTGAAGCGGATGGTTAGGGGCAGATTAACATTGCATAAAACACTTTGTGCAGAGGTCTGTGGAAGAGTCCACTAATATAAAGTGAGAACTGTCTGTACACACACATGTGAGTATATTTTTATATGTGTAGGCATATATACACACAAACAAATTTCTAAGGGGAGAATAGTGACAACCAAGAACAGATCAAGATAAGCTTTTTGTGAGCAGTGACATGGTGATATCGGAGCTGAGCTTTTAGGTAATAAAAGGTTTTATGAGGTAGAGATGTTGGTGCATGCAAAGGCAAAGAAATACTTCATTTCCTACACTGAGAACTCTTAAAAACAGTGGCTTGCTGACTGATCTTTAATGTGGCCTATCCATTCATAGTATTTATTCTACAGAGTAGATGTTTACAAGGGCTAATTCAAATTTCTTCTTCTCAAGTGATGCTGAAGAGACAGATTAGGAAGCTACAGTGGCATGGCTGTGATGGGTAGGGCCCAAAGAACTGACTGTTTCAGTGGAAATTTGTAACAGTAATGAGATTTGAAGTTCTTTTTGTATTGCTAACCTTAGAGGTACTTAGCACCTAGTTCAGATTAAGCCTCTGTTAAAGAAACAGAAGGTATGAACTCCTGTCTCCTGCTGCTGCTGTAACAGGAAGGGGCTGAACAGGGAGGGGGCAATACTGTATATAAGGAAAAGCCCCAGGCAGGGAGAGTCAGATCTTCTTGAAGCAAACTTTCTGGAGGCAGAAGGTGCTGCTACTGGGGAGGCTGAAGAGGAAAGCTCCTCCCAGGCTGGAGAGAATGATTTTGATTTTGAAAACATGGATGGAGTGATTTTGATTCTGGGAACCAGCTGAAAGTTCTGCTGAGTCCGAGAGCCAGCCAGAGCTGCCAAAAGACTGAGGAAGCATGAGTGTGATGCTGGTATTTGGCATGAACTTGTTTGTGGCTTGGTTGAGCCCTGACTTCCCAGAAACAGAGACAGTGAAGGATTTGAGATGGACACTGTAAGCTCCTATGTGGAGCAGGAACTGCATGGAGAGCTGGGCAAGGACCTGGGAGCTATCTGCCTTTGAACCCAAGTGACAGTTTGGTGAATCCAGGTAGGATCTGGGACCATGGAAGGGGATCCAGGGAATCTCAGAAATGGCTCCAAGTAAAGCTGAAAGACTTTACTTGGGATACTGTGTGCTGACTGAGGAATTGAAAATTTACTAGTGACCTAGGGGTGGAGGGTCTGTGTATTTTCTGATGATTGGTGAATGATGAAGGATGATTGAATAATTGAGTTGATTGAATGATTGATTGACTAAATAATTGAACTTAATGATTGATAACTGAATAAGTGACTGATTGAGTTAACTTAGTGTGCCCCATGAGTGGAGAACTTTGACTATTGTACTTTATATTGCTTGAGGAGGTAAACCTCCTTAAGGATGATTGAATGATTGAGTTACTCAATGATTGTTCTCTGTTGAAAACTTTGTGACCACTCTAGTGAAAACTAGTGGCCATTTTCTGTGGTAAGTTGTTATGAATGCTATATTTTGATTTTCTGTGATAAGATATAATATTGTGAAAGCTGTACTTTGATTTACTGTGAATGTTTTGCTTTTATTTATTATGGAATAGAGTGTTCGCTATATTGTGTAATCAGAACCTTAAAAGCTGTTCATAGTAGCATTCTTCTGAAAAGCTGCTAGCGCTTGGCTTTACAAAATTATATATAGATGAGAAGGAGGAGCTTTCTTTTTTAGGGTCAATAGTAGCAAGCACCAAATAATTTCAGCATTTATCTAATGATAGGTGTAAATGAAAAAAGGTATCATAGTGTCAGAATACTGTTTTTCACCAGCCTGGTTTACTATGTAAGAATCCTTAACCAGATCTACTAGTTTGTTTTTCTTAAAGATATCTCTTTAACCAAAATTTGCTACTTCATGGTTACAGACCTCTATTGCTTATGTATTGAAGACCAAATTCTCCTTCCCTAAAATCTTATCCTCTCTACTTATCAGCATATGATCATATCAATATAGGAACAGGACACCTTCATCAGACCATTCTTGTGTTACAGGTAATGCATGTGACTTATTTTATAGATAAGGCAGCTGAAGCTCAGAGAGGTTGTAAGATTTCCCCAGGGTTCAGTAGCAAGTAATTAGAATAGCTGGGATTTGAGCCTAGTTCTCATTTTTTAAAATCTCAGTAGACTGCAGGAAGCTGACAGTTCAACTATTCCCTAACCTTCAAGATCTTATATTCTCATTAAGTTTTGCCAGGTTAACTCAGTGTATGCTGAGCAGTAACTAGGGGTAGGGCATTAGAGCCAAGGGTCTCTGCTTTCTAAGCAATCTTGCAATCTTGGCTTTTGCATCAACTGGTAGCTTTCAAGATACTTGTCCCAGAGGCCAGATTTCCTAGTTACAGTAATATCCTTCTGCACTCCAGTAAACCCTTATATTCTGTACCATTCATCTGGCACTGATTTTAGATTGCCTATATAGTCTGTTACCTTTGCTATTGACTGTTCCCTTTTCTGCAATTAGATTGTAAGCTCCATGAGGGGAGACATTATGCTTTAATTATCTTTGTATTCCTGTATGACATGAAGCATGGGGCTTTATACATGGTAATCTAAGTGTTCATTGATTGACTCATATAGGAGATAACTGTGTTTGTGTATGTCTATACTTAGTGCCAAGTTTGTGTTTATATCACTGCACACTTTTTTCCATTAAGGAAAAGGTTGAAACAAAGCAGAAATTCAAGATACAAGAGTTCTGTTATTTAGCAGCTCTCTGGGAGGTTAAGATAGTAATTTCATTACAATTCCAGCATATGTAAATTGAGAAAATTGGACCAGACAAGGCCCCAAGTCCATCTGATTCTGAATCTATGATCCTGGGATCATTTTAGTCCTCATTATGAAGTCTTGGGTGAGCCTCCCTCTCACCCTTTCTCCCACAAAAAGTCTTTCTGTGGCAAGATCTTTACCATTCATCTTCCTATTTCTACTTTTTCTTACCTTTTCATTATACCTTCTTCTCTTCCTTGTCTTTCTCTTCCCCCTCTTCCACTGTGCCCTTCTTTTCTCCTTTTCTGTTCATTTTGCTTTTAATTCTCATCCTTTTCTTCTAATTCCTTTTCATCCCCCCCTCCTTTTCTTCTTTTCCTTTTTCCTTCTTTTCCAAGTTTGGCACTTTGAGAGACACATTCACTCTTTCTCCTCCTTATTCTCTGATTCCTTTTCCTTTTTATCCCTTTCTCCCACTTGTCTCGTATATTTCTCCTACTACCAGGAGTCCACCAAATGTGGTGGGGGCCTTACTGAAGCATATGAATGGAGCACGATAGATGTCCAGATGAAGAACAAGCTATCCTGCAATATTTCTTCCTCTTGTTTCATTACCACCTCATCTCTTTTCCAGGAATACATTTCTCCTGAATCATCCTTTGCTCTGCTTTTCCTTTGTAGTTTTGTGTGTGTGTGTGTGTGTGTGTGTGTGTGTGTGTGTGTGTGCATGATGTGTTACAATCTCCTTACGCCCTCCATATACCTCTTTGTTTCCCTTACCAATGTCAGTTGTAGAAAGTAGATAGAAAAGTTCTTGGAAAAGAAATTGGTAAACATTTCCCAATGAATTTCATTTTTTAAACCAAGTTCTATATTTGAAACTACATTAAGGTTTAAATGACTAACTTAACAATGTTCTGGAGAGGTTATGAACCAGGGTTACCACCGGGTAATATGGACTACAAGTTTGGGTATCATTTATGCATGAAGGTTGCCAGAGATTAAGATTCAAAGAGATATGGCCTCCTTCTCGGAGGCACTCCTTTTAAGGTGACTGAATTAATGTTATCCTCTGTAGAATTTAGTATTCTCATTTCCAGGAAAAAAGGAGAATCTACCTGGTCTGTTCTCTTCCCTTGGGAAATCCTCTATAGAGAGCTTTAGAAAGCATATATTAAGGAATAGAATTGTGAGTAAACTCCTCTTTTCCCCCCATTTTTAATTTTCTTTTGTTATAACACAGAAGATAAAGCTTAAATTCTCCATGATCATTTAAATTGTTGAAAGGCCCAAGAGTTCAGCCATCAAGTGAAGAACTGATGTGTACAGTATCACTGCTGGAGTCCATTGACATTTTGATAGAACCTCTTTCCACCCTAGAGAAGCAGTCCCATGAAAAGGAGGTCAGGAAGACAACACAAGCTCTCCAAAGTAAAGAAAAGAAGGAAAGTGTAAAAAATTGTTCAAAAGTGGAAAGGAAAAAATAACAGGGAAATTTGATCAACACAAACCAAAAAGGGTTTGCTTAATGATAGACCTGCCTCCATAGCCAAGTAATGCTGACTGGGGAATCAAATAGCTGCCTGACTGATAATGAGTTCCCTTCTCCCTGGTGTTGAAATCACTCCAGGGTAACAAGTTGGACGCTTTGGGAGATGCATTCACTTTTTCAGGCACCAGGGACTCATTTAGTACCCAGAAACTGGCTCATTATTTACTAAATGCAAAGAAGGCTTTTACCCAGTGAAGGAGTCTTTCATAAGTTTCAAATTAATTAAAACTTTCTGCGTTAGTAGCTTAATACATGCCATTATAATCCCTACATATATAACAATAGTAGCTAACATCTATATAGCATTTTAAGAATTGCAAAATACTTTATATATGTTATCTAATTTGAACCTTACAATAACCCGGTGAGGCAGATGCTATAATTATCCTAATTTTATAGTTGAAGTTCACAGAGGTTCAATGACTTACCAGGGTCGCACAGCTAGGTAAGGGGTCAAAAGCAGGATTTGAACTCATGTCTTCCTGGTTCAAAGTTCAACACTCTTCACCATAACATTTTGCTGCTTGTATATATTTATATTTGATATATTTAATCTCCGCTATACCAGTTTGCTGCCTGTGTGTATTTTAATCCAGAACTATGATTTTATCCATGAAGAAAATTCTCTCCACCAATGCATGTCACTAACTCTATTTACAATTTATATTCAAATTAGCTGAGGTACCATTATGTTCTGCAGTTTTAAAGAGTGAAATCTAGGGCTCTGAGAATTTACGTGGCTTGTTTATTGTCACAGTTTGTTGATGTTGGAGGAATGACTTGAACCCTCTCTTAGGCCAATTTTCCACCCCGTACCTAATTATAATGAATAAAAACAACTTTCTCATAGCCCTGGGTAGGTGGCTGTGGGAGGCAGGCAGGTGAATGTTATCCCGGCTGAGATTCAGAGCAATTAAACAACTGTCCAGAGTCACATAGCAAGGAGCAAAGCAGCAGTTAGAACCCTGGTGGCTCCTGTTCCAATATTTCTCCACTATATTATGCTGCCCCTCTCAATTTCCTTCCTCCCTCCTTCTCTTCCTCATTTTTTGATCTTTTCATTTGTTGAGGCAGAAGTGGTGTGAGTAGCTATTAAGCTAATTGCAGCACCCAGTCAATACATTGGATTGTTGTTCTATGGGCTTAATGCTGACTTGCTCCAAACAGCACAGTCTCACAGTCTCTTCACTTAAGGAGTGAGGGGCATACTCATCAACTCAGTTAGAACAAATCACAATCTAATGTTTCTAAGCTTCTCCATTTCTGGCACTGACTGTGTCTTGAACTCAATTTGATATTTCCTGAGAGTAGCTGTAATGTGATAAACAAAAAAGGTCCCAAATACTAAAAACAAATTGAAAAAGAATTAAATAGCTTTGTTTGGCAAGCTGCATATGAAGCTTTCAATTCCAAGGTGGACATTTTGTCAAATAAAGACATAGAAATCAAAATATCTTCCCACTGTACCTCACTACTTCCAGCCCCAACCCTCCCGCCCCAAAAGCAGGAAAATCTAGAGGCAACTTAAACTAATGGGTAAAATCAGTTATTAGAATTCGGTCCTTTCTTTAATCTTGATAAATGGTGTCACCTGGAGGACATCATTTAACCATTCTCTTAGTTTCTCCATCTAAGGAAAGTAGTAATGTTACTTCATAGTCATTTTACTTACTTCATAGAAATTCTAATCAGAGAAGAAATTGTTAACTATGTATAAGATCTTGAACTAGGTTCTAGGGACAAATAAAAAGAATGAAAGAGTCCTTGCCCTCAAAAAGCTTCTATTCTACAGCTTTATATAAAATAGTGAAATTCAGCTCATCAGTAAATGTTTACTAAGTTCAGTGGCAATGTGGGCATGAAACTCCTCATAACCCAACTAGAGGCAAGGAGGGCAGGAGGAGTGGAATAGACACTCTACTATGATGGTTTGGGTGGGAAGGTATAATAACCATGCACTACTCTGTACAGATTTCACATCCTTCACCTGAGCATGTCAGCACCTAATAACTTTCTTGTTGGCTCTCTCACATTAACTTACCTTCACTCTGGCCAGTCTTAGTTCCCAGACTAGACCAACACCACGTGGTTTCACTCAGACTCTCACAGGATCCTAGAGTAATTCTGTTGAGCATAATTATACTCTTCTTGCTCACTAGCCTAGCCCTTCAGCCACTTTCCTATGAATTTTCTGTGTGTCATATCTGCCACTTTTAATATAATGCACCCATGCAATATGTGATATTTATAAAACCAGCAAACTAGCAGAAAAGACACGTCCATTAAGGAACATCTACACTAAACTTCTTTGTACACTAGTTGATTATTGGTCCCTGCCACATTTCCCTTGGGCAAATATCTTCTCTACTTGAACATATCATTTACAATCTCTTTTAATTTTCAATGACTTTTAAAGCATATTCTCTTTAAGTCAGAATGCAAAGACCATCAAACTGGATATCCCTGAAACATATAGACCTGACCAGTCAGTTATTTGCTCACCTAAATGCTATATTATCCAAACAGAACAAAGCTTCCAGCGCTCAGGTTGACCCTTTAAGTCAAGAAAATAAGTCTCACCATATTCACCAGGAAACCATTCTAGCTGAAAGGTCATTTTCAAGCCAGATGTGACTGTAGAGAGCAACCCACGTTTATGAATAGCTTCATCCTCCCTTCTCTACCTCTAGGTCATGCTGAAGGGCAATAGCTATCACAGAAGCTCTTGGCCCAATAAGGTCAATCCTCTCTTCCATGAGAGAATGGATGGGCAGTTAGAAATTACATAGGATGAGGGCCAGGGACTAGAGTAGAGAGCAGGGAGGGTGTAACCCTTCTATCAGCTGATTGCTTCTAACTTTCACAGCTTTGATAGAACAGCTTTTCAGTCCCTCCCTGTCTTCCATGTCTTTAATTCCTCTCTTCAGTTGCCTCTATACTTCTATGGCTTAATTGAGATCCTCCTGACTCTCAGTGACTGACCTTTTACTTTAAAAAGTCACAGCTCCATAAATTTCCCTTGTGAATGGTTAGCCCATTTAAAAGCCCAGTTGTTTCTCCAAATATTTATATGCTTTCTTATTTTTTTAGATTTGCCCTCTTTAGTCATTAAAGTTCTTAACAAATTAGTTGAGGTACCAGAAACACTTCATAATAATTTTTCTAATTTTTCCTCCAGTTGTTTTACAATCCTTAAAATATTGTTTCTAATATTGTTTTTAATAAATAAAGGGGTTTTCTATGTATCTTTAAAATATAAAAGTGCACACAGACAAGGTATCATTTTACATCACTATCAATGTGATTTAAGTTACTATACTTATTCCACTAGTCATTTTCTGTCCCAAACTATTCAAATCCCACCTCTAGCAATAGAAATATGTTATATCCTTTAAACATTAAAATTAAGCCTTCCTTTTGCACAAAACACTTTTTTTCCTCTTCACCAGTAAATTGCTCTATATTAAAAGGCCCTGAAAGGGACCAATAACCTTATATAAGTGTTTCCTTTATTTAAGGCTCCATACTAGTTACTGGGGGAAGGGAAAGGTAAAGTGAAAAATGAAAATAGTTCCTTCCCTCAAGGAGCTTATATTCTAGAAATACAGTTTGTATAATGGTACCTTCTAATATTTAGAGGAAAAGTTATTATATATAAGATCTTATTGGGATAATGTCCTCCCCAACCCTAGCTAGAGGTGTAGTCTGATATCAGGTTGCCCATATACTTTCTTATTGACAAAAACACAGGATTACTGGGGCTATGTTCATGCATTATGATTCTCCAAGATGCCTAAGCCCCAAACAGAATTAAAAGCCTAGCTTTCAGTCACCAGCAGAGCAGACTAAATGATTCTGTCATATATCATCTGATTCAAGAGAAGTATCCTGGGTGTTTAGAGCTAGATTAAGAAGGGGAACATCAAGTGACACTTTACTTGAAAAGATTATCAAAAGAAAAGGATCATCAAGTGATCAACCAGTGACAAGCTGCAGAGCAGGAGGAAAAGGCAGAGGAAGAGAAAGAGAATTAATAATAATGCCAAGAAACCATGGAAGAATTTATTTTATATTAGACACCAAGGTCATACTGACCTGGGAATACCTATTAAGAAGGTCCAAGAAAACCACAGAAATAATTAGCATTGTAAAAGGATGGAATAAAGGCCAAACTGGTAAGTGCCAGAAAATCTACCAGGATCAGCAGAATTTATAACACCCAGACAAAGAGCTAGCATGAGCATTAATTAGTCTGGCATCGTCCAATCTCCTAATTTTAAAGATGAGGAAACAGGGCATCAAAGAGAAGAAGAGACTCCCAGTAGTTTGGTAAAGTCTTAGAGTGGAAACAACATAGAAGAGTAGAAAGAGTATTGAGCTGTCTCTAATTACTAATCATATTTGAATAAATCACCTGACTTCTCTGAATTTCATTTTACACACACACACACATGCATATGTATATATGTATATCTATCTATCTATCTATCTATCTATCTATCTATGTATCTATCTATCGATCTATCTCTGAAGGTGGAGAATGGACTAGAAGTTTATGCCGATTAGAACTGAGCCAATTAGAATGCAAAGCAAGCCTACTCCTATTGTGTGTCTATTCCATTCAAAGCACACAATGATGATAAAGGTGGAGGATTATAGAGAATGAATCCTTTTCACTGTAAAGGAGACATAAAATCTCATACTGTCAGTGCCAGAAGATGCCTTATGGTCCAATCCCCTCATTTAAAATGTGAGGAAATAGAAGGTGAGAAAAGGAAAATGCACATTCCCAAGGTTCTACAGTTGCTTAGTGGCAAAATAGGCCCTAGAACTCAGCTTTCCTAATTCCCAACCCATGATTCTTTTCAATTCAGTGAGAAAGAGGATAAACTGGAGCAAACAAACCAGATTAAAATACAATTGGAAAGTATTTAACCCAAATAAAAATACAATAGAACATACGTAAAGTTAATATGTGGTGTTCTAAATCAATATGTGGCCTGCAGGGATCCCTATAGACAGTTTAGTGGCCCCATTCCTATTTGAGTTTGCTACCACCAGACTAGAGTAATTTAAGAAAATCACTGCCTATATGACAGATTCATAGGAGATTAGTCATTGTATGGAACAAAACATAACTATTCTGTAAAGGAGAATGCAGAGAAGGAGATAGAAAGAGAGGCAGATTTTTAGTAGCCACAACAGGAGTGATACACATACATATACACACATGCACAGATGTGTATATATACACATACATATATAAATATGTGCACATGTGTGTATGTGTGTGCATGTATGTGAGTATATATGCATACATATATATCTGTGTATCTGCATATATAGATATGTACACACACACACACACACACACACACACACACACACATACATGCATTGATTTTGGGCAGCTAGATGGTACAGTGGATAATGCACCAGGCCTAAAATCAGGAAAGAAACAGCAGTTCAAATCTGACCTCAAACATTTCCTAGTTTTGTGACAATGGGCAAGTCACTTAATCTCATTTGCCTCAGTTTCCTTATATGTTAAATGAATTGAAGGAGGAAATGCAAAACCATTCCAATATATTTGCAAAAAAACCCCAAATAGGGTCATAAAGAGCTGGGCACGACTGAAATGATTGAACCTATATCTGAACTACAAAGCATATATTTACGTATCTCTGTATATACATCTCTTTACGCAGATATGACACACACATATTTACATGTGTGTATGTGTGTGCATTAAGATTCCAACCTACTGAAGAGTTACTTCTTCCTGCCCCAAATGGAGGGTATCTGGGGCTATATTCATGCATTATTGCTCTCTAAGATCCTCAAGCCCCAAAGAGAATTTAACATCAAGTTTTAAGTCACCAGCAGAGCAGACTAAGTGATTCTGACATCTATCTCCTGTTAACTGTGTATCTCTAAGTAGACAGACAGTTGGGCAATATTTGGAGGGACTAGCATAGTAACTAACAATGGCTAACAGCCGCGCTGTGATTTATTAAGTGATCTGGCTCTGAAAGACCCTTATACTGAAGAACAGATAGGGCCTTCAGAAGGAATATTGGATACATTTTTTGCTTATACAGGACTTAAATGCCCAGGACTATCCTGACTTTGGGTATATAGAGAGAGGTAACTTGGCACCTTCCACCAAGGACTCTCTGTTGTCATCAGGTCAGTTCTGTAGCTCAACACTCAACACTTCTTTCTCCTGACTGTGTATGGATGACTCAAATCCAGTCTTGTCAATTCTCTCTGTGTCATGGAATGCAGCTTTCCTCTCTTTCTCCACTCCTCCCCACTCTTTATGGTACTCAATTATAGAAAATTTTCCAAAGTTAACAATTTGCATATGGCAGAAGGGAATAGAAGACTCACAAAGCCATAATAATGCCTGTGCAAAAAGGAATCAGCACTAGGGTTATCATAGGAGGCTTTAAAGACTTATCTAAATTATGGACAGTGCCCTGTGCTAGGTACCCAGAGAAACATAGAGATAGTGCCTTGCTTTCAAGGATTGTACCATCTAGGACACATGAATCAAGGGCAACACATAGCTAAAGGCATATACTGTTCAGATGTTCTCATCATATACCCCTGAGCAGGTTTATCAGATAGTCAGGTCACCTGGAACCATAGTACTTAGGGCCTCCTCCCAAAGTGTTTAGGATATATACTTATGGCTTAACGGCTGTCAGCCACTATCTATCTCACTAACCATTCTTTTCTCCATTGTCAGGTTTGTATTGAGTTTCTGTTGCCACAGAAGAATTATAGTTTTTCCTCTGCCTCCAGTCACTCAGCACCTGTACATAGGCCCTTGAGTAGAAATAATGCTCCCACACTTTGTGCGTGAGTTGAAAGGAAGGGAAGGGATATCTTGCTGCTTTAAGTCTGAGCCGCAGCATGAGATTTGCATTGTGCCCTACTGGGTAATTTCAGGTCACAGGCCATCTGTGACATGACATCAGAGAAGACAGGCAGCTCGGGTGACAATGCCGCAATACTCTAACACATGTTCAGTACTGACAAACCAGCATTGCTAGGGGAAGAAAACAGAAGCCTAATTATTACTCTGGGTTTCTGGTTTGCTGAGAGAAGGGCTGTCCACCCACACAGTAGATGATGGGCACCAAGTGTTTTGCAAACTTCAGTCTTTTTTTTTAAATGCAACTTACACTTTGTGTGTGTCTGTGTGTGTCTGTTTGTGTGTATGTGTGTGTGTGTGTGTGTATTCTCTCATACACTTTCTGTGACAAAACGCATGAATTTGGAAGTCCTATGTTTTTCCTAGTGAATATTCATATTGTACTCCTGTGAGAGATAAATAACCAGTTGTGTTGATGTTTCTAATTGATAAGGAGAGATTCATTATACAATTTCATGTCACATTTTTATCTGTGTTAAGAAGTATATTAACAGTAAATTAATGGTTATCTATTAGAAATAGGGGACAGAGAAAGTTGTAATATATAATGTACATAGAGAATCTTTGATTTTCATTTCAGCCATAATTTTTCATCTTTTTTATTACACTTTTACTAGAATTGCTAAGAGGCAACATTATGAGTTGATTTTAATTTCCTTTCACTCTTCTGTTGCCTGCCCACTGGTAATGATGTTAATGAGATGCAGAATATTTTCAAGTGACTGGATGAACCCTGTTGTTTTTCAGTCATTTCAGTCATATCTGACTCTTTGTGACCCCATTTATGGGTTTGTTGACAAAGATCCTAGAATAATTTGCCATTTCCTTCTCCAGTTCATTTTACAGATGAGGAAATTGAAACAAACAGAGTTAAATAACTTGCCCAGGGTCATACAGCTAGTAAGTGTCTGGGGCTAGATTTGAACTCATGAAGAAGTCTTTGTGACTCCAGGCATGGGTAGGAAACTATTTTGAGAGTTCAGTGGAGAGGTGATGAGAGCTTGAACTAGCATGCTAACAGTGGGAAAGGATTATAGTAGCAAAGAATTGAAATAAAGTGGATGTCTACTGATTGGAAATGGCTAAACAAGTTGTGGTCTGTGAATGTAATGCCATCAGTTTTCTAAAAAACTATGAATGTAATGAATTGAAAGAAGTATGAGAAGACATGAATTCATTCGAAGTGAAATTAAGCAGAACCAGGAAAACAATATAGACAATGACTCCAAGAATGTAAAAGGAAAGAGCAACAACAAAACCATTGAAAACTAAATGCTAGGAAATTATGACCAAGTTTAGGCTTAGTTAGAAAAGAGAGAGGAGAAGATAACTTTCCTTACTTCTTTTGCAGAGATGAGGGACTATGGTTGTGGAATACTACAAACAATTTTAGATTTTTTTTATATGTCAGTTAATTTTGATGAACTTTATTTCCCTTCTTCTTTGTTCTTAATTATAAAGGATACTAGGGATGGGAAGGGGATATTATATAATGGAAAATGTAGGTGATATAAAAACAAGAAGCTATCAAAAAGATTTAAAACAGATGGATGTGGCAAAATGGGAGAAGATGATGAATTCAGTTTTAGAGGTGAAAGGATCATGTAGTCCCAGGTGCTGTCTCATTTTTCAAATGAACCTGAGACCACACAGAGCACTGCATGAACACATTCTGAGTTAGGAGGGGTATGAGAAAATATTAGAAAATATTTCTAAAGCACCTAGAGCATAGTGGATGTTATATAAATATTAGTTATCATCATCATCATCATCATCATCATCATCACCATCATCTTCAAACATGTAACTTGCTCCAACTATTTTAAGGATGCTAAAAATCAAAGAAGAGGAAGTACATGATGGAAGTTACCTAAATTTGGAAATTATCAGGTCAGGAATGGAGGAAGATCAAGGGAGGAAGGGACTTTAAGATCTATGGCAAACAAATCACTGAATTTACTAAATTTAGAATCTAGACTGGTCATGTAGGGAAGAAAAACAAAAAAGGAGGATTATGGATCTCCCAGAAAAAGAGAAGGGCCTTAAGGATTGAGAAATTAAAATGAAGATGGAATAGTTTCCAAAGGATTGAGGAAGTGGGAGGAATAGAAGGATGGGGGGGGGGGGTGATGTTAGAATTCAAGGTAAAACAGTATCAAGAACTGAATGACAGAATCCAGACAGAAGGAACCTTAGAGACTATTTTGTCCTGTCCCTTCAATTTACAGATGAGGGACTGAGATAAAGAATGGCAAAATAATTCCCTCAGGGTCACAGAGTTAGGATCTGAGATGGGGTGAGGAGTTGAAACCCCATCTTCCTGACCTCAAGTCTATCATTCACTCCACTATCCATGCTCCTTAAGGTCTAAGATTTAGACTTGTCCTTGAGTGGCTAAAGACTTATGTGAAATGATCTAAAATGAAGTAAACAACCAGGAAAGCAATACACACAATGATCAGAACAATGTAAAAGGCTAAAATCCAATTTTTCTTAGTTATTTGGGCTAAAATGTTATGAGATATGGAAGTAATTGAAGTTGAGATAGTATGTTAGCTTTTATTATGTATTATGTCTCAAGGGTGATGGGAATGGAGACAATTGAAATTGAATTAATATGGAAATTTTGAGTTCAGTTTGTTGGAAGAGCCAAACACAAGTCTATTTAAAAAAATTAAAACAAAGATAAGAAATGGGCTGGAGAAGAAAATCATGAGTTGAGTGATAAAGTCATTGAGAAAGGAGGGAGAATGTAGAGCTCTACAGATGATATCAAGAATGAGGAATCATTCAATCTATAAACATTTATTAAGTACCTACTAAGGACCAGATACTGTACTAAGTGCTAAAGATACAAAAAGAGGCAAAAGACAGTACCTACACCTAATAAGTTTACAATCTAATGGAAGAACATGATATAATCTGTTGGTGTGAACTTCTAAGAGTTTACAGAAGAGGTGGTGTATCAATCTGTAAGTGATGGGGGTAGAAGAGCGGGGAGAATACCAATTCTGTTGCCTCACCCTGAGAATTTAGTGAAGTGCATAAAATTTGATTCCTCCAATCAGGAATGTTTACAAGGAGGTGGAATCCTTTTGGGAAAGACAGATTATGCTGAGTGCTAAGAGAAAGAATGAATGGAAAAAATCAAGGACATAGGGACATTTGCTTAAAACAGTCTGAAAGAAGGGAAAAGGGAAGCAGGAATGCTATTTTGGCAGAATTTAGATAACGCGTGAGCTTTTTATAATAATGAGGTCCAGGCTTCCAAAATGAATGTTGGTGAAATAGACCAGTGTGTAGTGGCTGGCACAGACTAGTGGCCTAGTGGTCATGAAGTTTTGCTAATAGGTGGTGTGTACATTTTAGAATAATAAGGAATGCTTTGCATAATACTCTCACACTAACAGGAAAGCCATTAGTTTGCATAGTTTGATTCTGACTGATTATGCCAAACGGGCTGTTAAATCTACCCAAAATAAGTAAATTGATCATTCGATGGATGATTAAGCCTTGTCTTTCAAATGAGGCCTGGGAATCAGATGCTCCAAGCTGGAATTCTCCATATGCCACTGACTTAGAGATAAAGTCATGTGCTAGAATGAATGGAGTGACCGAGAGTCAGGAGTTGTGGTCCAAATTCTGTCCCTAACAACTACCTATATGACAATAGACCATTTTCTTCTACTCCGTGGGCCTCAGTTTCTTCTTCTGTAAAAGAGGAACTATAATACTTATGCCATCTATCTTACAGATTGCTATTAGTAATGAATTTTATATACTTTGAAGTTCCAGAAAGGCATTGTGGCTCATTGGAAAGATTACTAGATTTAAAGATAGAAATTGGCTCCTAATCTTAGTTCTGCTACCTTACTTGTGTGATCTTGACCAATCAATACATCGGCAATTTTTTTTCATATCTTATAGCTCCCATATATTTTGTGATCCAGCGACACCGGCCTCCTATATATTCCTCGGACTACACACTCCATCTCCCAGTTCTGGACATTTTCTCTGACTTCCCTCCATGCCTGGAATGTTCTCTCTCCTGGCTCCCCTGACTTCCTTCAAGTGTTTGCTAAAGTCCCCCTTTCTGTAATCCCCCTTCATACTAATGCCTTCCATCGGTTGCTTTTTTCCAATTTATCCTGTATATACCTTATTTTATATAGTTGTTTGCTAGCTGTCTCCTCCATTTGTTTACAAAATCTTCTACAGCAGGGATTATCTGTTGCCTTTCTTTGCAACTCTACTGCTTGCTTAGTGCAGAACCTGGCATATAGTAGGTACTTAATAAATGCTTGTGAACTGCCTGCTCATTAAGGGTCAGGTACTATGTTAGAAGTTGGGCATACATACAATACAAAGAATGAAATCATCCCTAGTTGCAATATTCTAATAGGGAAGGCAACAAAAGCATACACAAAAAATGCACACCATAGATAAAATGTTAATAAATACAAAATAATTAACTACAATGCAGCTGAGGAAGAGGTGCACTAACAGTTGAAAGGAGTGGGACAGGATTCATGTGTAGGACTTTTTTTCCTGAGCTTCATCTTGAAGAAGAAGAGGGAGTGCACTCCCGGCCAAATCACAGTCATTCATGATTCCAGAAGACCCATGATGAAGCATAGCATCCATGACAGAAACATCATGGATTTAAGGCACAAAATGAGAAATGTTTACTTTTGTTTGGAGCCACAGAGGAAATCTGTTTTGTTTGACTACTCATATTTTTACAAGAAATTTGTTTTTCTTTTCTTTGTTTCCCATGTGGAGGGGCAATTGGAGAGAGATTAAATAGATTTCTGCTAATTTTTTTTTAAAGATGTGCTACAGATGTGAAATGCTACTTGCACTTTCAGATGAAGTCACTGTGTTACTAGTTTTATTTCATAGTTTTTGTTACGAGAATCCTCTCATGAAGTGAAAGTAATCCATAAACGTTTATAATATAAAAAGGAAATATGTAAATATGACTTTTAAAAATTCCCAAGGTTACCAGATGGAATCAGTGTGAGTATTTCCTCCACCAAAAGCAGAAAGAACACCAGCCTGTCCCTCCCCAAGAGCTTAATAGATAGCTCTTGACCTTCTGTGGTTAGAATATGGTACCTGGTGGCTACCCTTCAGGTGATGAGTCTCATTGAACTAAACCGTCTATGAATGGCAGACATACAATTCATCTCTAGGCCTTTACTGGAAACTTTCCCAGCTTTATGGGACCTTTCAGAGTCTGTGCTTCATGTACACATGCTTTGATAACCCAGGGTCACCTCCACACCCACTAAAGGGATTAGGACTTTAATGCAGGGCTATTTTCTTAGCATTAAATTAGAATCAGTACCCTTAATTAAGATTTCCCTTTCCTTCTTTCATTTCCACATTGGGGATAATACCTCCCTCACTATTTGGTACATTCAATCCTACAATACGATTCTGTATTACATTAAAAATCTGTTTATTTGTCTTGTTCCAGGGCTGTGTCTACACAGCAAGAGAAAGAAATCCAAATTTTCCAAATCCAGAGGAAAGAAGTCATGGAAAAAAAGACATTTGACTAGGGGGATTTATATTGGGGATGAATGCCTAGGACATTAACCAACATAGTCCAAATTTATTACAAAGTTACTCAGCCCTTCATGGTTCTGAGACAGATTTGTTATTGATTTTCTTTAGCAGAAACCACTTAATTGGCTAAAACTTTATCACGCTATTACCCTTAATTAAAGGAATACAGCCCTGCTCTGGGGTAACAGAAGTATGAGACTATTCAAATGTCTCTGAATTCTTACAATTTATGGTCTACTTGATTTCTACTAGAATCTACTTAAACTTTTATGGACTTCCTACCCTGCCCAGTGGCCTGGGAATAACATAAAATGAACAAGTATCTATCCATCTCAATAAGGTGTTACCTTTCAAATCCAATTATGCACACCTAAATGTCAGCTCTGTTAAGTGTTTCATTTTTAGTTATTGTAATCACTGCTACGTGTGGCATGCAGAGAGCTAGTGTCCTGAGCTAGTCCAGTCTTAGTATTCCATGAGAAACAAGTCAAGGAGTTTTATAAACATTCATAAGGTAAGTCTGACTAATTGAGAGCTCCAGAGTTGCTTTAAAAAAAAAAAACCAAACTCAATGAAATCTTTTTGAACTAAAGAGTTTGTATGATCTGTTGGACCCTTTGGAAAAAATTTTGAGAAGTCAATTTGGTTCAAGAACTTAATAAATGCATTATTAATGGCTATTATTATGGACATATTTAATTTTATAATTTATACCAGCAAGATACTGCCTAACTCATTGCAAATAGAAGAAATTCAGAGAAACACAGGAAGAAAACATGCCCTGATGCAAAAGAAAATAACTAAAACAAGATAAAAAGAATGCTTAGTGACTGCAATGGCATAAACAAAAATAACATTAGAACAAAGTCAAATTCTGGGAAATCACTATGACTTATCACTGTGACTGGAGAAGAGATCAGGAAATTAATCTCTGTCTTTTCTTAGAGAGATGGGGGACTGTGGGTATAGATACTATGATATCAGACAGGTTAACTGTGTTCATTGGTCTTGTTTGATTACCTCCTGATCTCCTCCTTTTTGTTGTTCCAAAAGAAGATTTATTGTGTAAATGAGTGAATATATTTGGAAGTGACTGTAATACAAAAACAAAAGGCATACATAATATGTCATATTTTTTTTCAAAGATAGGGAGGCTCACAGGAATTCTATAAATACAAAGCTCTTTTCATTTTCATGTTTGATTAAAATATTTTCCAGTCTTGCTTGGCCAGGAGTGTCAGCAAATAACTTTGCAGAATGATTAATGCCTTGCTGAAATAATACTGGTTTAAGGCCAGTTTTTCTTTTATATTATATTTTTCTTTTATTTATTTTAGTTTATGTCATTCATTTCCATGAGATTTTGAGTTACAAATTTTCTCTCCATCTTTCCCCTACCCCCACCTCAAAACAGCCATCCCCTTGTATAGCCCCTCCCCCAATCTAATCTCTCCTATGTCCTCCCCCATCACTCCTCTAACTTTCTGATAGGCAGGATGGATCTCCCCTCCTCAGTGCCTGTGAATCCCAACTTCCAGTTGGATGTAGCCAATAATAATAGTAACAATAATTGTATATATATATACATACATATTTTTAACATTTGATTATAGAGCTTTAAATTCTAGATTCTTTCTCTTCTTCCCTCGTCAGCCACCCCCACTGGAAGAACAAGCCATCAAATACAAGCTGTACATAACACAGGGCATTTTTATTCCACTGTTTCTAGTACAACATCCATGAGGAGCTGGGGCCATGTACACTCTGAAAAGTGCTGGAGGAAGTCACATAGACATGCTGACTTAGTAAACTACAATTTCATGTTATGTAATCTCATTTAGACGTTCACTGCCAGAGGAAAATAGTTTCTTTCATGATTGACTCACAATCCCTGCAGCTGCAAACTTTCTCTTCCACTCTCAAGTTCTTTGTGCCATCCCTAAGCCCTTCTCAGACAATATGACTGCCTTCCCTGGACTGAGAACATGCAGGTTAAGGCCAGTTTTTCTTAGGTATTTGAGTCCATCCACAACTAACAAGGTATTTGATTAAGAGTTTTAGAAGAAAGACCCATAATTGAGTGGTGTATATGAGAGGCACATGTCTCCATTCAGAGCTCCCAATGTTCTATACTACAGCAGAGAGAAGCTGTAGCGGTCTGTAGCACCCAAGTATTTCAGAGAGACCATCAACAGAAGGTGGACATAATTTTCTTCAGTGATTGATAGAAAATTCCTCCCAAGAGCTATAGCTCATACTGAAATATAATAAGGTATTCATGCTTAAAATTTTAAAGTAGCCCTGCAAATTTTTACCAAGCTATTCACCAACGTTAACTATTCCCATGCCAACACTAGCAGAATAATGGAATTTAAGAAAGTGTGCTTTTGCTTCAGGGAGAAGCTTGGGATTGTTGAAAGAACTTTGCAAGTTCTCAAAGGTAGTCCAGTTCACCTCTTCTTGTTCAATTCCAGGTCCACTCCCTTATACATTTACAGTGTATGTCTAAGAGAGGTGTATAGATGACTGCTCTCTGCAAATCTAGATAGTAAGTATTCATCCTTTTTGTTTTCCCTATGTATATGGTAAGATAAAACACTTTTCAGTGGTTACAGGTATTGTCCAATGGGTTCTGAAATGTTTCAGACCTTGACACAACCAGTAAAATTTCACACATAGATAGAGAAATCATTCATTAAATGCTTACTCTCTGCCAGGCACCTACCAAAAGGAATGCCTAAACTACCTCAGCATTTATTGGGAATCTATCTTGAACTTGGGCTCTATGCTGGTTCATCTCCATTTATTTTCTCTCCTCACTTCCCATTAAAAAAGAAAATACATCACCAAGCAAAACAAAATCCCATACTGACTGTGTCCAAAAATATATCTTGAGTTCAGTATCTATTACGTATCTGTTACGAGGTAAAGAGTCTGTTTCGTCACTAGGGTTCTGAAATCATGGTTGTTTATTGCATGGATCAGAGCACTTGAGACTTTTAAAGTTGTTTGTCTCCATGACTATTGTTTATTGTATAAATTATTCTTTTCCTCCTCACTTCACTGTCAGTTCATATAAGTCTTTCCACTCTCTTTTTCCTACTCGAAGTGCTAGCAAGATGAGCTTATTATTATTATTATTATTTTACTGAGAAAATGTCTTATACTTTACTCTCTGCCTTTGCTTACCCCACTCTTTGCCAAAAATTATATACATCTCCCATTTCCATGAAATTTTTTTCAATCCTTGAAGGCCTAGAACAAGTATTATGTAATCTTCCATTCAGATTTCCCTGAGCTCTATGAAATGAAATTTCCCTCCCGTTAATGCTTATTACATCTTGTTTGGGTTCCTCTTATTCACTTATCATCTTCCATTTTGTCCTGTAATATTTGAGGTACATGTCTTAATTCTCCTTCTTGATTTTGATTAACTTATGTCAGGACTATGTCTTAGTTATCTTTCTAAAAAAAAAAATTAAACCTATTTTAGTACCTAGGACAGTACCCTACACATTCTAATTGCTAAATCGGTGTTTGATGAATGATGAATGAATGCATGTCTAGATGAACAGAATGATGAATGAATGAATTTAAACAAGTCAATATGATTTTTACCTCTGTTTCATTTTTCTTTTAAAATAGGCTTACCCTACCTTTCCCTAATGCCTTCCCAGAGATACTGTGAATAAAAATGGCATCCTAGATATGAAACATATTTTGAAGCTTTAAGACAAAAGATATTTTACATCCCAGGAGTTACTCAGTCATTATTCTAGGCTCTTGTTTTTCCTTTAACATGGCCTTTTGCTTTGGCATTGATGTTTCTTTGCTAGTTTGGGAACTCTGACAGTATGTACATGTCTTTTCCTGGATGTTGGTCACCACCATGCTGATAGTGAAATTTGCAGATAATTCATATACTTAAGCTAGGCTTTTGACCTTGGCATTTAAAAAGTAGTGTCTTAAAAACTCTTAAAGCCATGTCTGATTTAATTTTATGTAAGCAAGGGAAACAATCTTCTCTACTCTCTAACAGGTGATAGTTCCATAATAATACTGTAAGTTACTTGTTATTCATAGACGTCTGTTGGACATTACAATGCAATTGTATAATGACATTACAATTGTTTAGGGAATCCTTCCAGAAACTTCCCCTGGTTGGTCACCAACATGGATGGGGCAGAGGGAGTTTGTTTCCAGATCAGGCAAATTCCACAGGTACTCATCATTCTGCCATAGTCTAATTTCCATTGATACCTGATTCATTTTCTAGATGCACTGCAGAACTGAGCAGAGGTGGGGAATGAATAGATTTTTCTTGACTCTGATATTTTCTCCTGAAGGAAAATTGTTAGTTCTATCTCAGATACAAGGAGAAAAAGAATGATCTCATGGTCATTCTTGAATATCAGAGACTGTCAAGAATGTAAGAGACATTAGAGATCATCTAGTCACACAATAAAGAGAACAGAGGCCTATAGGTATCATTTGTAGTATGAGTATCAAATATGGTATCTATAGTATGTCTATATTCACATCTATGATAGGATTACAATGAGGATTTCAAAGCACCTCAAAAATTATTTTAGGAGCACTAGGAATTTATATGCAAATCCATAAATATATAAACATTTTTGCTGTGGAGTGAATTATGTCTTGAAAACACGTATTATTATTTTTAAATGTATATAGTTATATTGTGATTAATAAAATATAAATTCTTTTAAAAGAGTTAACCATTGTACCTTTTTAAATTTGTATTTTACTGATCTACAGACACTACTATTATTACTACTATTATGTGATGAATCATGACATTAATGTTAAAAATCCTCAAAATGATTAGAAACCCCCAATACAGTCCCATTTCTTACTTTCTAGACAAGGAACCTGAGGTCCAGAAATTAAATAATTTACTTAGGGTTACAAGTGAGTAAGTAGCACTATTGACATTTAAAGCCATGTCCTCTGATACTTATCTGGCTTTCCCTTTCCCTTTTCCTTTTCCGCTTTCCTCTCCCCTTTTTCCTCCCCTCCCCTCCCCTCCCCTCTCCTCTCTTTCCCTTTCCTCTCCTCTCCTCTGCTCTCATCTCGTTTACTATTTTCTTTTCTTTTTCCATTCTTTCCTTCTTTTCTTTCTTCCTTTCTTCTTTGCTTCTTTTCCTCTTTCTTTCCTCCATGGATCAAATAAGATTACATTTCTAAAACACTATGCCAACCTTAAAGCACTACATAAATGCTACTTTTTATTATTAACTTATAGAAACAAAATGGAGCTCATATTTATGGTTAAAATATAACAGATTATCAAAAAATTAAACTACTACTACTAAGAGATAGAAACTCCACTGAGACAAAGTCACTATCTTACTCTTATTCTTTTACATCCCATGGGAACTATTGCATAAATGGAGAGGTTAATAAAATTGCAGATTTAAAGCTAGGAGGGACCCTCCGAGACCATTAAGTCTAACTTCCTCATTTTACAGATAAGGAAAATGAGGCAAAGAGAGTTCAAGTTACTTGCCCGAAGCTACACAACTGATAAGTGCATGTGGTAAGTTTTGAACCCAGATCTTTTTTTACAATTGAATAAAAAAATTACATTTTAAAATAATAGTAGAGGTAGAAGCAAGGGAGCTGCAATTTCATTGGCATAGGGAATTACCAATTAAGAAAACTCCCTTTCACATTAGAGACGGGCATCATTTCTGTAAACTCACCACAGATAGTTGCCTAGAGCACTGAACCTAAGTAACTTCCTCAGAGTTACATTAAATGTGTCAGAGGTCTGACTTGAAGCAAGGTCCTCTTGGTTTCCAAACTGTCTCTCTATCCACTATATCTTGCTGAATCTCTCTTTAAAAACAACTACAACAGCACCTACAACCACAACCACAACAACAGCCAAACTGCAACATCTATCTTTACATTGACCACTGGTTAATGTGAGTAGAGAACAGCTAGCTTCTGAGGATACTCAAGCATAAGTAATAGACATTGCCTGCCCTCTTTCATTAATATCATGCCAATCAATTTAACTTCTCCACATGTCTTATACATGACGTATCATTCTCTATATATACTCTATACATACAGAGACACATATTTGAAAACTCAGTTGTTAACTATTGGGGCAGGAGAAACAGAAATTTTAGATAAGCTAAGCCATCAGATAACCTTCAAATCTTTTATATGTGTCTTTGGAATACATCCTACAATTATTGTGCTACAGATTTACTTTCCTAATTATGCTTTGGTGAGGCTAATATTAAAATTAGTTTGCATCCCCTACCCACACACCAGCTGATGGCAGGGAATGCATCCCAAGAGCATGCTGCACAATGCAGGGAAGCTGGCCTGGGATGAAAAATTTGCTATGGATAAGCCACACAGTGGATAATCTCTGTGCTGGTAATTAAAAGACCACCATAGATCAGCCATATTTTCTAGGTGTGTTATATACTAACAAAACACAATCCAAGAAGGGAAGAAGAAAAGAGCTTATTATACAGCTAAAGGGAAAGGAAAACAAAAGGTGGATGAAGGGGGAAGAAAAGATGAAGTAGAGAGAGTCTAGCCAGGCAAAGTGGCAGAATGGAAGGTGCATTGGCTATCAGCTCTGATGATCTGGGTTCAAGTCCCAGGCCTGAGAAGAAAACAGATTATTTAACTTCGCAGAAACTCTGTTTCTTCACATGTGAGAAAAACAACAACCAAACAAAATATGATAGTGTTTGCACTACCCTCATCATAGGCTTGTGCTGAGGAAAATTCTTTGCAAGCTTTAAAGTGCTTTAGAAATGTCAGTGACTTGTGTTATTATAGCTTGGCGGCTAAAAGAGGACTGGCTTCCTAATTCAGGCAAAAGGGGCAAAAGTCCAATCATCTTTAAAACACACATCTATACTCCCCCATCAGCCCATTATTGCAAATTTTGCCACAAAAGCTACTTTTCCTATAATCTAGTATTTTCATCTGGGAATATAAAAACAATTCCATTTTCTTCCAACATTCATTTTATTCATTTTGCTCATGGGAATTGGCAACCTAGGAAAAGTCAGAGTGTTGTTAATTAAGCAGCTTTGTTCATCATTCAGGAGGCTTTTCTACCAAAGCCTTTATTTTTCCTTAATAATGAAGCCATTGAAGTTACAGAAATTAATGCAAGGAATTAAAGATGTAGAGAGGGCCCCAGAAAGTCATTTGCTCCCACTGGCATGCTTTCTTTCTGTGTCCTGGAATTTTTTCCGCCTTGGTCCAGACTTGTGATTTCTTTGGTTCAGCAAACTCCCAGTGAAGAAACTCCCTCCACAGATGCAAAGAAGCCAAAGTTATTGGTTGTTTATAGTCCTTGAGAGTTGCCTGGGACACTGAGAGCTTAGACAATTTGCACAGGGTCACACAGTCAAATATGTCAGAAGCAGGACTTGAACCCTCTCTTCCTGACTCAGAGACTAGATTTCTCTCCGTCATGCTATAATGACTTAGAGAGATACTCATCTCTTTTTTTAGTTGTTCTTTCAGTGTGGAGTCAGCTGGGCTAGATTTAAAATAAAACATTTTGTAGATTTTTTTTGTACTAAAGTTAGTATTCAAGATAAGAAGTGGACAGGAGGTGAAAGATGGTCTAGTTTATGTTTGGGAGATGGCACGGTCCTTTATATGACTCAGTTTTTCCTTGAAACAAAAACAGAATTCAGTATCAATATCCTTCTGGGGATCAAGTGTGGTCGGGAGTCATGGAAGATTGCAGTGTCTAACTAACTTAAGGTCCAAGTCAGCCAAAGGGTAATGGAAAGTGGTTCATGGTGGGATGTGAGCATTAACAATGCTCAGTAACAGTAACAATCATTAACACTTATGTACCTCCTACATGCCAAGCACTGGGTCACAATGCAACAACACATTTCAAATAAGGAATCATACAGGGAATGCAGCATAGAGGATGAGCTGGTTGCAGAAGAAAAGCAAAGAAGAAGGAATGGACAATCCTGATGTTTCACTGCTCTCCATGCATGGCCAGAAGACCTGGAGGACAACTCTCAGCACACTGAGTGAAGCTTCAATGGAACCTATTTGGATATACATAGAAGAGATTCTTACTGGATGGCCACATAGAGATGGGTTGCAATTTGTATTGTTGGAGAGATCCACTTTGAAGAGATCACAGAGTCCTTGAATTATTGTAGAATGTCTTGAAATGCAAATTTATAGGAACTTAATTATGAAATAAAAGGTGAGCTTTCAGGGACCTTCAAAGTTATTCAGAGCTGGAGTTTTCAATCACCTTCTGAAATTTCATATGATTTACTGTTCACTTGATTTACTGTTTGGGACCAGGAAAGGTTGTTCTGTTCTTAACTGAATGACTGATAGCTTGGGGAGGTCATTTTCCAATGTGTTTTAGCTTCCCTGAATTTACATGGAAAGTAAATCATAGAATTATAGAATCTAACTTTTTGAAGGTCCTAAGGTAATTTATCCTAACCCAAGCTTCATCAGAAAGCCCCTTAGGAATCCTCAGGAATTCTACTTTCTTGTTTCAATAGGATGTTGCCTTTGACAAGGAGGAAGGAAGCAAGCATTTGTTCAGTACCTGTTACGAGTCAGTCATCATGCTAAGTGCTTTATAAACATTGTGTGAGTCAGACCTCACGACAGCCCTGTGAGGAAGATGCTGCCTCATTTCATACATAAGAAAATGAGACAGAGGTTTGTTCAGTGACTTGCCTGGGGTCACGCAGCTAGTAAGCGTCTAAGACTGCGTTTGAACTAGGTCTCTCCTGACCACAGGATCAATGTTTATCTATGTGCCACTTAGCTGTCTCTAAAAGCTAGTTATCTAGCATCCATCTGAAGATTTTTGTTGTTCAAAAACTCACTATCTACCAGAGTAGCTCATGGCACTTTTGGGGCAGCACTAATTGTTAGATCATTCCTCCCTATATTGAACCAAAATTTGCCTCTCTATAAATGATTGTATTCTCCTAATTTTGCTCCATGGGGCACATACAAGAAATTAAATCCCTTTTCAATGTGATAGGGATAGAAGTTGGACCTGTGATTTCATTAATAGAGGTAATTACTGTATGAAAAACTTTCCTTTTACCAATGCAAGCAATCCCTCCTCTGAAAAAAGTCTAGTCCAGATCTGCACAACTTGGCAGTTGTCAGGGGCCAAAATTAAAATAGGCTAAATTTCTTCAGCCTGCAGGTAGGCTTTTAGTGGCTCACTTTCCAATTAAAGGTATAATTAATGATTTAACTATTTTGCAAATAAACTATATTTTAAAAAGGAAGAAATTCATTTGATATCAATTAATTATACTGATTACTTAAGATTTTTATTTATCATGAAATCGCTCCTCTTGGACTAGACAGACCGATGATGGTTGGTTGCTTCAGGTCACATGACAAACAGGAGAGTGCTTAATGGCAACTCACCCACCAAGTTACATCATGGGTACAATAGAGGATAGCAGAAGGTGGGCTAAGTGGGGCACAGACAAAGCATTCGTTACATCTTTACTTTCTTTTATACCCTTTACGTTTTTTGCAGACTGCCCAAAGTCCTTTGGTGGACAGCAAGCAGACTGAGGGTAATATGTTGTGTAGTTTGGATATAGTCTAAATTGCTACCTGGAGCATTGAGAGGTTAAATGATGTGCCCTGAATCCCTCAGACAGTATACATTGGAATGGGGACTTGAATTCAGGTCTTGCTGGCTCCAAGGCCAGCTCTCCATCCCCTGCTCCACTATCCTATTATTAACTTACAGTATTAGAAGTTAGTTGTCAGACGAATGATGACTCCTTTTAAGTCTTTAAGGCACCAATTGCAAAAGAATTGTACACCTGCAATGGCACAGGGAGTTTCTACACCAGTATTTTCCATTCTGATTAAAAGGCACATCTGGATTTCAAAAAGTAATTCTAGTTGCTAATCGACAATGGGAATATGAAGGAACAGTATGACATAGCCATTCCCTCCCCTACTTCAAGGATCTTACAATCTGATAAAATAATTCATCAGTCTGTGGGCAAGAGCTAACCATACATTCCTGCTATGAAGTACCTATGCCAATTTTTACTTTCTTCTAGTGTTTTTCAGATTGTTAAAGCAGATGCAGCGCTGGTCCCATAATCATAAAGAGAAGCTCACATCTTACCTCTGATGCTTACTAGCTTTGTAACCCTTGGTAAATCACTTAATCTATTCCCAGGCAGCTCTTTAAAACTATAAGTTATAAATAGGTTTCTGCGTTGGTTGGAATCACAATGAAAAAAATCATAGTTCCCTCTTGTACTGTTGACCTATACTCAATCTCATAAACATACTAACCTTCCTCATGAATTCTGCTTTCCTGTTTCAATAGGATTAGATTGTTGGAACATTTGTCAGTGTGTTAGACATGGCGCCCTAGGCTGATCACATACCAAAAATGAGGGAAAACAGATGTTGTAATGCCTAGTCATTACACTGATATACCCAAGAAAAATAAAAGAATATAAGGCAGGCCTTTAGCTTGTGGGATGGTTTATCTATTGAGAATGTATAGATAGATGTGGATGAGAAACATACCAGATAAGAAAGAATATAGGGGTTGCCATTGGCACCATTAGGAAAATACTCTGATGAAATAATGAATCCATCAAAGTATCACAGTAGGCAATTGGGGCATATAGATAGATTGCCCACAAGGACTTCCTCTTTGGGACAGAAGAAATTAATCAAAAGTGCTTTTTACCTACTTTTCAACTGGATCTTGATAAATGGCATGATACCAGAAGAGGAAGTTGTATCCCTAACATTATAATTGGGAAATGGCATGAAAGCTATGAATTTCTCTAATCTAGCTCATATGTCAGCAATAATCTCCTCCCTGAAATCTGACGAGTGGCCATCTAACTTATATTTGAAGAGTTTCAGTTCTGGAGAAATCTTTTATACCAGCAGAAATGTTAGAATTTATATAGCACTGTACTCCAAGAACCTGTAACTCCTGGAATTTTATTTTTAGCATTAAAGATGGCAGTTTTAAAAATCATTAGTATAGACTTGTATGAACTGAGAAACTAATCATATACTTTTAAAATTACAGCATGTTAGAAATTGATAAAGTTTCATAATCATTCATTAAGGAAAGGAAAATCTAGTCCCTCCCTCAGTTTGTGCATAATGGAAATGAAGTAAAGTGTTAATACCAACACTATGTTTATAAATGGCAGTGGGAGGCAACATATCATTACCCATCTGCACTAGCATTATTATTCATGAAGATTTGCCTAACTGTGCATATATCCTTCTCTCCATTCAGCCTATTCATGAACAAGAAGGCTTACACCATCTTAAGTACCTGATGCTGGCACTGTGCCTCTTAGATTTAGCAAATAATTTGGTGTGATTTCACATACAAATGATGAACTTGAGAATTCTGCTTTTACTCTCAGATGCAAAGTGGTAATGGGTGTTCTCTCTTTAGGCTGCAAAAAATCAAATCAAATCAAATTCAACCTTATTATTTCCTTTAAAACATTTAAAGAACTTCCCCTCCTTCAGATTTAAAAATAAAACAAAATGTGACTAATCTGTTTTGCCCCATAAAAGCCAATCATTTCTTTAGTTCTTTTATTTGAGGTAAAAAAAAAATTTACAATATGTGTCTATTGTTCTCTCTTCTACCATTTGTTTTGACAACACACTCCTTAAGAGTTCTGTTCAAGGAAGAAGGGTAACAAAATACCTAAGGAGTCATGGTAGTACTTTTCATTGTAGTCAATCAAGTGCTGAGATAAACATGTACACACATATAGACACATATGTGTATATGCATGTATCCATATATTATGTATGTGTGTGTGTAGTGTGTGTGTGTGGGGGGGAGCAAAGCATTCACATAAGACACCTTGGATTGCTGACCCATATATAGTTCTTCCTCACCTCACAATAGGCTTATTTATACATGGACACTCTTATTTGCACATGGCCTTTGCTCTTAGGTGAGTGGAAATGGGTAAAAATGCTATTTGAGGGGAGGGAGAAGTCAGAGGATTTAGGGGTGCTATTTGAACCCTACTAACACATCGGATAATGATGATGATGATAAAAGCTCATAGCTTGATGATTTACAAATCCCCTTTTTTACACAGCTATGGATAAGTATTATTTACCCCCATTTTGCATACATTAAAAATGAGGTTCATAGAGGAGAGTTGACTTCCCCAGCTAAGGTTCCTTTGTAAGTAGCAAAGTTGAGACTTGGTCTTCTACTCATGTCAAGGCCAATACTCCTTCAACTGTATCATGTACCCTAACAGTCCTCTTAAAAAAGGACTTTTGTTAGGGATGCACCTGTGAAATGGTCTTCGCTTTAGATAAATTCACTAGACAAACAATGAGGTTCAGAATCTCTCTCTGAAAAATTTAGGTTTTTGAGACTATGAATTCAAAGTTTTCATTGAATGGCTTCAGCTCTAGGGGTAATTTCAAAAAATCATTCTGGTTCATAACCTTACTTTATATCTGTGAACTTTAGTTTCAAAACAGGTAACTCCTGGTCTAAACAATCAAGAAACCCAACAAATGTTTCGTATGAGCTACTTTACTGAACATAGCCTACATAAAATCCTTTTTAATTATTCAATTCAATTCCATAAACATTTACTAGGCAGCTCAAAAGCCCAGATAATGAGTGAAAGTAGACTGACTTGCAGTATTTTGTGGTTCATTGGCTAATTAACACATACCTTTTTTCAGAGTTTTAAATATAGATTTGAGAAAATATAAACCAAAGGACTGCTTGAAGACAAAGGGACAAATATTTAAGGACTGTTGGTCATCACACTTGACAGAGAGGTGAAAGTTTTTTGCTTCTTCTTGGCATTAGGTCAAGGGAGTCACTAAGTGAAAAAGACCTTGCTTTGACTTAGAGAAGTCAGTCAGAAGCTGTATGTGGGAGGAGTGAGAAGATGAAGATGGGAGATGAGAAGATGAGAAACATGAGGGCATCAAGAAAGAAGTCACAGCAGATGTCTTAAGAGTGGAATTGAGGACAGAGATTGTCCCCCACTCCCCCCTCAACTTGCTGTTTGAAGGAAGAGTGGGGAGAATCAGAAGCTAAGACTCAGCTGAGAAGATAATTAATACCAGGTAGGCTCTTTAGTTCTTGTTCTCATTGGAAAAACTCCTGTATAAGCTCTGATCAGAGGAAAGCAGCATGCTGGTGGTGTGTAAAGAGTTGTCTCTGCTTATTGCCACGTACCACCATCATTGTGGATACCTGGTACCCCTCATGGGCTTTATTGTTACCCCCAAATCTTTGCTGGAGAGGGAGAAACTCCTCAGAGCCTAGAGAGTTGATTGAACTGAGCAGTTTTGCAGCTTCCCAGTCCAAGGGAATGCCTTGTCACTGAAATGGTTTTTGTAGTTAGCCAAAGCACGGATCTGTAAAAGTGCAGACCCAGCCTTAGGGCTGCTGTTTCACTGAAAGAGCTCAACTTTCCTAAAAGAGCTTAACATTGCTTCAATGGTTCATGGGTAGTAGAAGTCTAGAAGGTGGATGGAAAGGCTAAGAAAAGGAACAGGTGGCACATGAGGCAGCCTCTTCACTAGAAAAGATCATTGATGTTCAGGCATATAGGCCAAATGCCTGGGGCACATGGCACTCACTATTAGGTTTCTGTCGGTGAGTGCCTACTCTTCCCACTCCCATGAATTAATGGGAGAATAGGATCTTTGTCTGCTATTGAGTGAATATTATTATGATTATTTCTGCTTTTAAGTTCTTTTGAGTAAATGTTATGATTATTGTTTCTTTGCCTTATTCTATAAATGGTTCATGTTTGAATGAAAGGCATCATTGTCACATTAGCTATATTAAAAATTGAAACCACACTGGTGGGGACTCAGAAGTTACAATGATAAATATTGCGAACATCTTCCTTCCACACTGGGATTATACCTAGGACCTTGAGAATGAGTTGTAGCAACATGTTCTCCCCTCTGGGAAACTACTCTGACCTGTGAGCAAGAGATGAGTGGACCAGGGAGAAAGAAAGCCTAGAGAGTTGGGATCAGTGCTATGCTCTGTGCCTCTTAAATAGATACAAAATATATTGAATATAATTTTAAAAGGAGAGGTACTGTCAGTTGGAGAAATCACAGAAGACCTCTTACATGGCATTTGAGATAAACCTTGAAGGGAGTTAGGTGTTCCAAAGGGCAGAAATGTGGACACAGAGAATGCCAGGAAAAAGGAACAGCCTGGGCAAAAGTGCAGAGATGAAGAATGAAGTGTTGTGAATTTGGAAGAGCCAGTCAGAAAATTTGATTGATATAGAATGCATGAGAGGGAATAACAGGGAATCAACTTGGAAAGGTTAAGTTAGAGCTATACAATGAAGGGTTTTATAATTCAAACAGAGGAGTTCTGCATTTTATTCTGGAGGTAAGAATCAGCTGCTAAAGCTTCTTGAGTAGGAGAGTGACATGACCAGATCTGTACTTGAGGAATATCCACTTGGTAGTTGTATGGAGGAGAGAAGGGAAAGGGGAGGGGCTACACATAGGGAGATCATTAAGGAAGTTATTGCAAAAGTACTGGCCAAAGGTGATAGAAGTCTGGATCCAGGTGGTTAGCTGTTAGTAGAAAGAGATGTTGTGGATTTAGAACTGATAAGACTTAGCAATTAATTGTTTATAGGCAAGGAAGGAGATGTATTAAACTGACCTCACTAATGTTCTATAGCCAAGCCATTGTGTGTGTTTCAGAAGCCAAAAAGGAAAAGTATTATGAGTAAATGATATAAACAAAAGATTGACTTTCAAGAGTCAGTGCCTTTACTCATTTGAAATGTGAAATGGAATTATGTTTTTTTTAAATTTATTTTATTTTTTTATATTTATTTTTTTTAATTATTTATTTATTTTTTTAGTTTTAATTGAATCACTGAGGTGTTTATTACTTTTTCTTTTTTTTAATTTTATTTTAGTTTGCATCATTCATTTCCACAAGATTTTGAGTTGCATTTTTTTCTCCCCATCTTTCCCCTACCCACCGTCCCAAAACAGCCATCCCAGTGTATCCCCACTCCCCCAGTCTATTCTCTCCTATGTCTTCCCCCTCACCCCTCTAACTTTTCGGTAGGGCAGGATGGATCTCCCAACCACAGTGCCTGTGTATCTCAAGTTCCAGTTGGATGAAGTTAATAATAATAATAATAATAATAATAATTGCATATACATATATAGATATATATTTATAACATTTGATTATAGAACTTTAGATTCTAGATTCTTTCTCTTCCTCCCTCATCACCCACCCCCACTGGAAGGACAAGCAATCAAATACAGGCTGAACATGTGAAATTACGCAGAACCTCT
>CM053583.1:126030863-126050706 GCA_028627135.1 Pseudochirops cupreus
CTCACTTCACTTATAATCAGAAAAGGTAATTTTGTGTTTTATTTGCTTAAAATAGCAGAAAACAACTATTCCTACTGCTACCCCCAACTCTGTATACAACATAACTCTCAACGTTTGGCTGTTTAAAATTCCAGTCATTGCCCGATCTTGGTGCCAAGTTCTGTCCTTTGTTTCCGGATCATCCACTTTCCTAATTCCTTCTGTCAGATTGTTATACAGTGATGTTTTTTGTTTCTTGTACTCTTCCTATGCTATGATTCTGCCACCCCGTGATCTTATGATTCTCTAAGTTGACCAGCTGCTTAGCTGCTCTCAGGGACAGCTATCATGGTTGGTTTCTCCCTGCTTGGCTATCAACAACAAATTCCAGCCACTTTCCAGCCTCCATGATCTCGGTATATCCAGGATATTACTCCCACAAAGAAGAGAGACATTCCCTTAGCTTACTCCTTCATGAAGGACCTGAAAAGGTGGTTATATAGTGACTTGAAAGGGGCTAGGTCAGGCCAGGAGGTGTGGATGTTAAAAATGTAGCAAACACTTGTCTTTTTTCTGTCCCAACCAGTTAAGTTTTTCTGGTTTTGTGACCCCCCCCATCTGATCACAGTTTCATTAGCTTCCTATGGCCTGCTTTTACCTCATTTTCAAGCGTCTCCACAATTTGATTAGAGGGTTGAACCAGGCAATGTTTATGAGAGATTCAGTGTGGTGCAGTAGAAAGGTTTCTGAAATAGATTTTTGCAGACTTCTCATGTTAGCCCCTCCATAAATTGTAACCTTCCTCCACTCTGTTCTTCAAACAAGTCATGTACTTTCTGGATTCCATGACTTCATTTATACTTTTCCCTGTGTCTAGATTGTCCTCAATTTCTCTTTGTCTATTAAATTACCACCTATTTTAGGTAGGAAGGAAGGGAGGAAGGGAGGGAGGGAGGAATGATGGAAAGAGGGAAGGAATAAAGGAAGCAGAGAAAAAGAGAGAGAAGGAAAGAGAGAAAGAAGGAGGGTTGGAGGGAAGGAAAGAAGGAGGGAAGCAAGGAGGGAAGGAAGAAAGGATAAATTCAATTTTGTCCCTTTGCAACTTCCAACATTGCCACTGGCCCTACCCTTTAGGTCCAAACAGAATAAGTTTAATCTCCCTTTCAAATGACAACTTTTCTTTTCTTACTAGTAAAGAAACATGTAAATATGTTTTTCATTATTACAATTATTGCTTCAGCACTTTTTCAGATGGGATGTGTGATAAGCAAGGTGGGGAGGACCATGCATTGATTTTACTATTACAAGGGTCAGAGCAGTCTCATTTGGATGGAACTGATGATCTTTGAGAGACAATATGCTCACATGAACCACAGACCATTTAGTGTTTAAAAGCAGCAAAAGGGAGAAGCTGCTTATTCCAAAAGGAACAAAGTCACAATAAAACTCCTCATAGATATCTCATCGTCCTCCACCATTATCTCAGGATCCCCTAGTCGGGGTGCTAACAAAGAGCCATAGATGAAAACAGAATGAAAAACTGAAAAAAAAAAGTCTACCACCCCATGACTAACCCAGGATCTGATAAAAAAAAATGGTGTGGTACATCACTGCCACCACTATGATCCTCCTCCTCCTTATCAGTGGAGAAGCTCCTGATGGATGTGAAAACTTTGTAACACATTGTGGTTACGGAATCACAAAGGAAGAATGGAATAAACAGTATCATCAAAGAAAGATTTGAAAGTAAATAAGGACTGGTCATCCAACGAGAGTGGGATGGTGTGTGTACTCTACTGGTGTCCTCCAGATGTCAAGAGACTATATGGAAGTCTCACCATGACCATCTTATGAAAGAACATGGAAAGGAGTCACATTTTGTTGTTATTGTTCAGTCATTCAATTGTGTTCATCTTCACGACCCCATGTACCATCACACACCAGGCCCATCTATCCTTCACTATCTCTTGAAGTCTGACCAATTCATGCTCTTGTTTCTGTGGCACTATCTATCCATCTCATCCTCTGCCATCCCTTCATAGGTAAGCCATTGTGCACTTAGGGAAGGAGGCAGAAAATCCACTACCCATTGGCAAATGAGAGTAGAGTAGGGGATGGAATCTTGAGGATGTTATTACAAAACAGGAAGGAGAAATTCACTCCTGTAGATCATTTGATAACTTCTAGTCCAGAGGCGGAGAACCAGAGACCCTGAGGCCACATGTGGCCCTCTAGGTCCTCAAGTGCAGCCCTTTTGACTGAACCTAAACTTCACAGAACAAATCCCCATAATAAAAGAATTTGTTCTGTAAAACTTGGACTGAGTCAAAAGGCTACATCCAAGGACCTACAAAGCCTTGAGGCCTCAGGTCCTCCACCCCTGTTCTAAGCTAAAAATATCCCACAAACAGTTTCTAAGTACCCTTCATGGGCCAAAGACTGTGCTAGAAACTAGGCATACAAAAATAAAACAAAGAATCCTCAAGGAGCTTACATTCTGCTGTGGTAGAATTCAAACAGATCAATTGACCTGTGTTTTTTTTTTCTTTAATACTATTATGGTCAGCATAATACCTTGGGGTGGAAAAGAATTCTAATAGGTAGGGGACTCAAGAAAGGTTTCCTATAGGAACTGGGACCTTGAAGGAAGCTAAGGACTCTAAGAAGAAGGAAAGAGGAAGTATGTTTGAAGTATGAGGGAAATGAAAAGCCAAGCTGAAATGAAAGCAATCAGGTACTTTGGCATAAAGAGTTTTTGTGAAGGGGAATAATGTGAAAGAGGTTTGAAAATGTAGGCTGGAGTCACGTTATGAGAGCTTTACATTCCAAGCTGAATGGTTTTATTTCATCCTCGAGGCACCGGAGAACTCCTGAAGATTTCTTAAATAGGAGACTGAGCTGGTGCTTTAGGAGGCTTATTTTGGTGACTGTGTAAAGGATAAATTAGAGAAGAGGAAAAATGGAAGGTGGAACTCCACTTAGGAGACTGTTTTAATCATTCAGGTGAGAGATTATGAGGGCCTTAAAAAGAATGGCCACATTGTGAGTAGAAAGAAGGGGAACAAGATGTTGGGAAGCTAGAATCTACCTGGGGAAAGAGGAAACAGCTGGCTCTAGCTTCCTAGGCCCCAGGAGAAGGGAGACCACAAACAGTGACTGCCTGAGCATTCTCTGGCAAATGAGACTGGAACCAGTCCTCCCCGTCAGTTGCTGTTCTTTTTCAAAGCACACCACAAGCAACATACCATTCTACTTCAAGCTTCCCCCATTAGAATGTCAGCTCTTTGGGGCATTTTGATTTTACGTTCATTCATCAGAGCATCTCTGAGCACTCATGCTGTGACCATCCTATCCATCCTTCTTTTACATAGATCCATTGGTTCTCTCTTCATATTTGGCATACCAATTTGGCATCATCTAAGTTTGGCCACGTGTGTGGGAAAAACCCTCTTTTTCCAATAATGGTTATGGCGTTATCTCATAGGTTGGATAACAATGCACCTTTGGTGAAAATGGCATCACAGATCCACTGAAGTATTGGGGTATATTTGTTGAGAGTCAACTGAGTTCATAGCATCACACTAGAAATTAGATGTACAATCTGCATATTTTCAATTTGAAAAAGTTTCAGTTCAATTCAATTCAACAATTCAATAAGAACCTACTAAGTATTAAGCACTGTACTAGGCATTGGGGGAAGAAAGAAAGAAAGAAAGAAAGAAAGAAAGAAAGAAAGAAAGAAAGGAGGAAGGAGGGAGGGAGGGAAGGAAGGAAGGAAGAAAGGAAGGAAGGAAGGACAAAAGTAAGGATGAAAGAAGGGAGAGAGGGAGGGAAGGAGGGAGAAAGAGAGCAAGGAAGGAAAAGAAAGTCTCTGCACTGAGTGGTGGAGGATACAAATAAGTAAGCAAGTAAACAGTAATAAAAATAATTTCAAGATTGTAAGAGAGATAATTATTGATGAGATCAGAACATGTCTAATAGAGGAGATGGTATGAGATGTGCTTTGAAGCAAAAATAAGGAGGAAGCATATTCCAGACATTGAGAACCATCTAGGCAAAACATAGAGGCAGGAGAATGTTTTGTATGGGGGACAGCTAGTAGGTCAGTTTAATAGGAGCAGATAGTGCTTGCAAAGTAATCTGGGACAAGAGTTGTAAAGAGGTTCAGAATCCTATTGCTGAGTGCTTTAAATATGGTGCTGAGGACTTTGTATTTTATTCTAGAGGCAAAAGGGAACCATTGAAGGTTACTGAAAGGGGAAGTGACATGGTCAAATCCACATCTCAGTTACATCAATTTTCTGACTCCAGCAAAAATATGGATTTAAAGGTACAATCCACTTCTCCAACAACAATAATTAGCTCCCTTGTCTAATGCTATCTATTCCATTTGCTTCTATTAATTATTGACCAGGAAGGCTCTCCTACAGACTTGACAACAGACAGATTCTCTTTGCTGCATGCAGAGCACAGAGGGGCCTGTTTGCAATCTGCAGATCTTGGCAATGACAAATAGGCAGGGTACTCAGAGGAATCCAGACCAGTCTAACTTCCCAGATCAGAGATGCCACCAAGTATCTGAGCTCACTCAGAGTCTGAGTCTGGCCCATATCTTGGAAAACATCTCTCACAAAGATAGAAATAAACTGCCTGAAGGCTTGTTCAGATCCTCATCCCACTGTGGAATTTGGAACTCGAAAGGTTAGGATCAGATTTTGACTAGGGAGCTCTCACACTTCAGCATAAATTCTTGGGTCTGGAGACTTCCCATCCAAATCCTATCACTCTGAGCTTGACACCATTGGAGAAGCTTTTCAAAGCATGGAGAAACTTGTCTTTTACTTTCACAAAGAGAATCTTAATTGTTATTCATGAATGATATTGTGCCTTAAAAATTAATCATTGATATATCACTATTATTAATATAATTATTATTAACAATGAACAATATATTAATAATATATTATATGTATAATATGCATATTAATAATGGAATTAATAATAATAATAAATAATCAGAAAAGCCCAGGGATATTGGCTAGTTGACAAACTTATGGGAAGAAGATACAAGATTTATTTTCTTGGTGCAATACCTAAATTCACTCAAAATTCAGTAACAAAGAGAACCGTTAACAAAAAGTTGACGAATAGAACTCAAAAACGAAATACAAATTGACAGCAGGGTTATTGTCAGTGTCTATGTGGTCATTTTGATACTTCTGATAAAAGCATTGAGACATTATGAAAAAAAAAATAACCATCTGACCATGATGAAGTTAGTATCTCTTTCCCCAAGAATTCGATTCACTGGGAAGAGCTTCAAGAAGATAATATTTCTCTGGACTGACTTCTCAGCTGGGACCAGTTTAATTTTGGTGCAATGGAAAGTGGGTTGGTTTGGAGTCTGAGGATTTTGCACGTGTTATGTAACATTTGTCGATCTCAGTTTCCTCATCTCAGAAATGAAGAGGTTGAACCATGTGGTCCCTAAGGTCCCCCTATGCCTGATCTATGACTTCTGGAAGCAGACAAGCAGACACCAAGTATGTCATTGGGGTTTAGTGATGTTTGACAGGATGCTCCTTCGTGAAAGGGCCAAGGTACGACTGAAGGGATGATCTGCTTATGGAAACAGGAGCCATTCACTACTCAAATGACCCAGTATTTAGGTATCAAGGATGGGAGTCACATGTGACAAGCTGAAGTTTTTTAGAACAAGTCCCCAAAAGATATAGCATTAAAACCAATCACTCAAACAAACAAAAAACTCTTCCACACCATTAGGCAGGAATTTGGCTATAAAAACCTCAAAGTAACCTATCTGTGTTACTCTTCACTTACGTATTCTCAGAAGCTAGTGCCGTGTGCGTGTGTGTGTGTGTGTGTATGTGTGTGTGTGTGTATGTGTCTGTGCATGTATGAATGCATGGGACATTAAAAATAATTACAATTTATTCTATCTAAGGAACTTCAGATTTGAGAACTCTATCCATTAATACAGACTACCACCATCTATGACCCAGTTCAGGAGTTCTTCATCTTTTGAGTGTCATGGATCTTTTTGGCAGTCTGGTGTAGTCTATTGACCTCTTCTCAGAGTATTTTTTTTTAATTGTCAAATTTCAGTTAGAGGTTAGTGAAAATGAAAAATTAATTTTGTTTCTATCCAAGTTCACAGATCCTCTGAAATCTACCCATTTTCAGAGCGCTTTAAATGCTATGCTGAGGATTTTTTCATTTTATCCTGTGTTTAGAATTTTGATCCAAGGTTAATAGCTCCAACTAAATCTTAGCAAGTGGCCAGAGGCACAATGGCATTAAATGATTTACCAGAGATGACACAGCAGGTGTCCAGGGCTGGATCTGAACTCAGATTTTCTTGCCCCAAAGTCCAATACTTTCCATCTACAATGCCTTGCATGTAGTTGATGAGTTGTTTTCAGTCATATTTGACTCTTTGTGAGACCAATTGGGGTTTTCTTGGCAAGGATACTGGAGTGGTTTGCCATTTTCTTCTCCAGCTCATTTTTACAGATGAGGAAACTGAGGCAAACAGGGTGAAGTGACTTGCCCAAGGTCCCACAGCTAGTAATTATCTGAGGCCAGATTTGAACTCATGAAAAGGAGTCTTCCTCACTCCAGGCCTGATATTCTATCCACCGTACCACATAAGTGTCTCGTGGGTGTAGTAGTAGGTACTTAATAGGAATGTGTTAAATCTAACTGAATTGAATTGCAGAGATGGAAAGTGAGCACACTATTGTGTAGCTTCTTTACTCAAGCCCAGAAAGAGACCATTAGATATAACTTTTGGGAGTTTTTCAAAAGGCATTTCCAGATCTAAATACTAAGTCCCAATTATAAAAAAATAACTTAGTGCATGTATGTTAGGGGCCAAATTCTTGTAAAACTGTATAATTCCATTTGGGAAAAAAACAAATTGTTCTCAGTCTGGAGTTTTATACAAACATACCAACAAAAAAAAAAAGCCCCCAACCCAGAAACACCCCAAGCAACCTGGAACTATGCAAATACCTCTCCCCTTCTTTGGCCTCCCTATAAATCAAAAGCAGCTGCATTGATTTAAAGATTATTTGTTTGAGGGGAAAAATGTATCGCGCCAACAATTTTATAAACCACTACTCAGCCTGATGGATAAGCTCAATGACCCTTTGTGATCTGAGGGCTCTTGTGGCCTCTCTGATAAATCAGCAGTGCAAACATCCCACCCTATGTCTATGACTCAAACTCTCCCGTGAAAGTAGGGGGCTGGGAACTTGGCTTGGTGTGTCAATTCACAAGAATCCATCAAGGTCTTCTATTATTTATACTGCAAGATTTGTAGGCTGTCTGTGGCGTAACAGGTGTAGCTCCCCTGGGTCAACAATTTTCTGAATTATGTATGGGAGAAAGAAGGTGTATACCATACAGACCACAGCTCAGAATCATTTATTTTTCAGGATAATATTTCTTCTGCATCTGCTGCATTGGGAGGGCTGTGTTAATGGTGTTCTTCGTAGGTCCTACAATTGGATGTGGTGGGTAAAAATCTGTCCTTGGGTAGATTGGGACAGAAAGAGATTAAGTAAGCATGTTTACAATTACATTCTTGCTCTGTTTGGTAGGGTCATTCTTCACCCACAGCATAAAACCCCATTTCAGTTCATTATCTCCTTACCTGGACTATTATAATAGCTTCCTAATTGGTCTTCATGCCTCAGCCCCAACTTTTTCCCCTAATTGGTTTCCTTGGCCCAAGTCTCTCCCTTCTCCATTGCTTCTAGAATAAACTACAAATTCTACTGTTTGCTATTTAAAACCCTTCACAATTTAGCTCCAGAATATGTTTCTGGGCTATTTCATCACTGTTCACTGTCACATACTTTTTTGTTCCAGCAAAAATGGACTACTTGCGGTCTCTTAAAACTGGCATTCTGTCTCCCGTATCAATATCCTTTCCTAGGTTACCCCATGCCTGGAGAAATGCATCTTCTTTATTGCTGCCTCTTCAACTTTCAGGGTGAGTTCAAGACTTTTCCTGCTATCCTTTTTTGTCAGTACACTAATTTCCCTGCCCCAATAATACTTTGGAATCTATGTTATATAATTTTGTATTTATTTCTCTGCATATAAGCTGTTTTTCCACAATAAAATATAAACACCTTGAGGGCAAGGACCATTTTGTTTGTGTCCTCATATCATTAATGCCTAGTAGACAGTGTGATAGTTAGCAAGTACTTAATAATGAATGAATGAATGAATGAAGTCAATTATCCAACTGTGAGTGTTAAATATACAAGGAAAACCTCTCCAATGCTTGGAGTATGTTAGCATAAGGAACGATCATTCCTTTTTTAATGTGGCTTGCTTACTTTTCACAATAATTTAAATATGGAAGTGTGATGCTTGGAGAATATAACCAGAAGCTTACTACTTTAAGTTTCCATTCCATTTCTGACTATAAGTTTTGGAGGGTGAATCAGCTAGTTACAGAATGTTTCTAATGAGGCATTTTTTTCTTTGTTCCTTAAACTAGGAAAATATTCAGAATAATATTCAAAGTGGTTTGTCTGACCCAGTTGAACTTATTTAATGTCTTTTAATGTGTCAGATACCATTAAGGACCTGATTTATGTATGTATGTATGTATGTATGTATGTATGTATGTATGTATGTATCTCAAGTATATATACAAAGACAAAACAGAAAAACAGACCCGACTTCAAGAAGCTTGCATTTTACCAGGAATTAATATGGACCAATTCATGGTTCTCAAGGCATCTGCCAATGGAGTGCTTCATACAAGTGCTTTCCATGAGTCATAATAGATCATAGTGCCTATGTTCTGAATCATATTATTCTTTCAATTTGCATGCTACTTATAGAAGAGTAGGATTATTCCTTGAAAGATATGGAGTACAGCAGATAATGTCATAAGAATATATTGCTTACTTTCTTCCAAAAAGTGGATCCTTCCCTTTCCTAATAAAAAAAAAGAAGTTTCAGCTTTCAAGCTTTAATCTACCACCTTCTTAGCATGAATCATAAGTGTGAAAACCACAGTTGCCATGAAATATGGAGAATCCTAACAGTGGTAAATATGTGAAGTATTCATCATGAAATAGCCATCCTAAGCTTTTCAGGAACGTTGTCATTGGTGGCTTGATTTTGTCTTTGGAGACAGATGCACCACCTTGCCTACCTCCCTCTGGGCCATGAGGAAAGGCTTTTGAAAGGAATTTGAGCTTTTCTTTTGAAGAATTACTCATTTTGAAGTCAACAAAGCATACACGGTGTGTCTCCTTGAGATTTCTACTTGGGGATCCAGCCTTTAAATGTATGCCACTGTTTTGTGATATCTTCTTCTCAAAGTCTGAAAGTCTGGCAGTTTTCTTGCAGGGGCTGGGCTGGTCAACCTATTGAGTGAGTGGATTAGAAGAAAGATCTCCACTTAGAATGATAGAATTTGGGTTAAAAGTCCCCTCATTGGCCAACTAATTTAACCCTTACTAAAAAGCAGTCTCTGCTACAATTACGTGGTAGCTAGGTGGCTCAGTGATAGAGCGCCAGGCCTGGAGTCAGGAAGACTCATCTTCCAGAGTTCAAATCTGATCCGACACTTGCTAGCTATGTGACCCTGGACAAGTCACTTCTCCCTCTTTGCCTCAGTTTCCTCATCTGTAAAATGAGCTGGAGAAGGAAAAGGTAACTCACTCCAGTATCTTTGCTAAAAAAAATCCCAAGTTGGGTCATGAAGAGTTGGAAATGACTGCAAAAGACTTAGCCATAATAGATACTTGATGTGTGGTCGTGGGTGGATCACTTAACCTCTCTGAGGCTTTATTTTATCATCTGCAATATGAGGGAATTAGACTTGATGGCCTTGAAGAGTCCTTCAGGCTCTCAATTTATGATCCTGTTATAGCATTCCCTCTGTGCTCACCCTCCCCATCCCCATTTGCCAGGCAGCTCAGGTCTTCAGAGGGTGCTGACTATTCTCTCCTTTCAGGGTTCTAGGAGTAACTTTGAGAAATTGTGGTTTCTAATACTGTAGTTAACAAGCCCCATACACTGTCTTCCCCCAAATATATTACCATTTGATATCACTTAGCTTTTCCAAAGGGCTATTCACTGACAAGGTATATATAGCTAAGACAGAAGTTACAAACACACCCTCCACCCTTTCCAGGTCACACTTTCAGCTTGCAGACACAAAGTCCCTGGGGAAAGTGGCCTCAAATTCACCCATGAAAGTAGAGGTTCCTATATAAGGAACAGAGAGAACCAACAGATACCTTTCAGTTCCTGGACCTGGGAATCTTTTATTCTTCTTCTTCTTTTTTTTTTTTTTTGTTAGAACCTCTACCAAATTCCCTCAGAGGCAATGAATCACTCATTGCTAATTTAATAGAAAATTTCTCTGGATTTTTTTTCATTTTGGGATGATCTCAAATTGGCCTCCACATAGGCAGTGATCCAGCTCTACCCACCGAGGGGGAGCTAGTTTTCATTCAGGAGACTAGAGTCTGTGTGATTGGATACGATTCATAAATTTGCAGTAATTGATTTTATTCAGCCACTGTCTTTTTGTTACTCTACAACATACCACGCAGCTTGAAAAATCAAATTGCTGGATGTTACTTTTCACCTCAACTTCTACTCAAGACTCTCTTTCTCTTTCCAGTTTCCCTGTTCATCTTCTCCTGCTAAGAGGTGTCATTTGGAAACACATTAGAGAACTTCCTTTACCCCTCATAACATTCTACCAATTCTTTCTGTTTTCTCTATTATGCCTAAGACTGACTATCCTGCCAATCTAGTCCTCATTCATCACTCCTCTACCTACTTTTTATAAATCTTAATCACTCCTCCTTCTCTTCAGGTTTCCACTACCTTCATGAAGGAGACCAGGTCATGAGATCAAATTTCCAGATGTGGCAGAACTAACTTTCTTATCCTAACTCCCCTCCCTGAGTCCAAAGACTATTCAGTGTATTGCCCATTGTCCTCTCCAGAAATCCAACCCCATGTCTGTGAAGGCAAGGAAGGGAAGTTTTTTTTACTGTAATTTAGGATGATAGGCTTTAAAGTGGTGGATAGCTCTAAGACATGAAATGACTTGTCCAGGGTCACAAAGGTGTTAAGTAGCAGAACTGATACTTGTTCTTCAAAGCATAAATCAAATATTCTCTCCACTAAAGCTGCCCAACTGAAGTCAACTAAGAGAAGTTTAGAACAGCAAACAGGCATTTCTATAGGCTTATAATAACCAGATCAGGAGTTGCCTACTTTTCTGGGGGCGGATCATAGATTCTTTTGGCATTCTGGTGAAGAATATGGACCCATTCTCAGAATATTTTTAAATTCATGAAATACATAAGATTACAAAGGAAACTAATTACATTGAAAATAAAGATTTATTTTTCTTTCCATTCAAAGTAAGAGACTCCTTGAAATCTATCCACAAGAATCTGTGGAACCCAGGTTAAGAATTCCTGGCTATTAGTACCTAGTTTATTATAGGTGTTCATGGATTCTGTCAAACTGACTTGACTTCTTTACTCCATCTGATTCTCTTTTGTCTCACTTCAGCACTAATATTTTGACAGCTTTGATATCTGTCCCCTTCACACAATGACTGTCCTCATCCATCTTTTCACCACCATCATCTTCGTTAGACTGTAAGCTCCTCAAGGAAAGGGACTTGTCTTTTATCTTTTTTTGTATCCCTAACACTTAGCACAATGCCTACCACATAGTGGGTGCTTAATAAATATTTATTGATCTATCATAATAGCTTATTTATTGGTTTCCTTGCTTCTAATGCCTTTCCTCTCCATACAATTGACAAACTGATAATCCTAAGAGATGGGTTTGACTGGATCATTTCCCTTATTCCACATTCTTCAGCAACTCCCCATTGTTTCTAAGATGAAATGTAAATTCCTCAGTCTACTATTTAAAGTCTTCTACAAATTGGCTCCTACGTGCTTTTCCAGATTTATTTCATATGCTTTTTTTGTCCTTTATATTCCAGTCACTTTGGCTTATTCCCTGTTCCCACTCTCGACCTTCTGTTTCCTCTCTCCATGTCTTTGCACAAGCTGTACCCTCATACCCGGTATGCATGCGCGTCTTATTCACCTCTACCTCATAGACCCTCAGCTCCTTTCAATACTCAGTATTTTCAATACTCAGGCTTCCTATTCAAGGCCTTTTTGTGATCTCTCCTTTCATACCCCCTCAACTGTTGGTATCCCCCAAATAATTTTGTAGTTATTTATTTGTTTGAATGTTGTATTTGCTCAGTAGAATGTGAGTTTTTGGAGATCACATCTGTTTTGTCTTTGTCTTTCCAGTTGCAAAAGCTTCTTGGATGAATGAAGACATAAATCACCACACACTTCCCATGCATAGCTTCCACTCACTCTTTCCTCACCAACTTCTATTTTATGCTCTCACATCCTCCCTGATTAGCCATTTTGCCCTGTCATAGGATCATAGATCTGGAGCCAAACAGCATCTAAGAGTTCAGGTCCAACTTTCTCATTTTATAGATGACCAAACAGAGTTTCCAGAGAAATTAAGTAATTAAATCCTCATGATATACCTTTGGGACAGAAGGGCACAAGGTAGTCTTTTTGAGTAATAAAACATATTTACTTGAAAAGATAGAGTTAATTTTTAACAATGTTTCATTTATCTGAGATGAGGTTAAAAAAGGAAAAAAAGGTTTTTGCTGGTAGAAGTTCCTCTTTCCTATGTTGACAGATACAATGGCTCCTCAGAGGATCTTTATTAATTGGATTGAATGATTCTCAACTGAAATGAAGGAAGGAAGGAAACTGTCTGTAAGGCAGTAGTGTATTTAGGAGGGATGCTACACTTTACATCTGCCCCCTGCCTGGTTTCAACTCAACAGAACAAGATGCCCTTCCCAGGTTAAGCTCATCACTTTGAATCTTACCACCATGCTGTCAACTCAAGCTTTCTCCTCCTGCAGCCTTCTTTCCCCTCTAAATGGAGCGTTGGAGGGTGGAGGATCAAATTTCTCCCAATGCAGCTAGGTGGTGCAGTGCACCAGCCCTGGAGTCAGGAGGACCTGAGTTCAAATTCGACCTCAGACACTTAACACAAAAACTAGCCATGTGACCTTGGGCAAGTCACTTAACCTCAATTGCCCTCCAAAAAGAAAAAAAAAATTAAAAAAAATTCCTCCCAATGCCTTCTTGAGGGTAGAACCTGCACCTTAACTCACTCCCCTTCACATCTGCTCTCTTTCCTGGTTTTACCTCCACAAAATGAGAGACTTCTGCACCAGGTTCTCCTTGTCTCTTTCCTACTTTTCTGCCTCCTTCTGCATAGCCTTTCCCCAACAGATTATGAGCCCCTCAAGAACAGGGCCTGTCTTTCTTTTATTAATTGTATCTCCAGAGTTTAATAAATGTTACTGGATTGTAATAGATCTATGATTTCATCTATGTAGGTAACTGAATTAAAAAAAATATCCCTCACTGATGGAGGGAAGGAAGTTAAGTGACTTGCTTAGCATATGTATCAAAGGCAGAACTTGAACCCAGGACATCAAAACTCTGAAGGCACACCTTTATCCACTATACCACAGCTAATTCAAGTTAGGATAGGAAATTTTGAATGAGTTTATGTAAAAGGGCTTTAGAAATATAAAGCACTATAGAAATGATAATATTACTGACTTTTCCATGTAAACCTGACATGTGCCTCCTTGGTTTGTGAAGAGAAATATTATAAGAAAAATGACAATAATAACAGCAAAAATAATATTTTGTATTTATGTATCACTTTGAAGTTTGTAACTATCATACAAGTCTCATCATTAGTCTCAGTGATACCCACAAAATTGTAGGGAGAAATCCTTGTAGTTCTCCTATTATATTTTCTGTTCATCAGATAAAGGATACTATTTTCTAAAAGTGACAATGCTCCAATCACTGGAAAAGAAGATAAATCCTAAGTTTTCCTCCAGGGAATGAAAGAGATGCACTATTGAAATAAAAAAAAAACCCTGTAAATACTTAATAGGTTTTACTTCAATGTCACAGAGTCTGGGATTATAAATCTTGAAGAGGAGTTGAATTCCTTTTAACTTCGGATTTCCCCAGGAAGCATTTGGCCACACCATTTAACAGCCACAGTCTTGCATTGACCCTATTCTAAGGAGAGTCCCAGGTGACAGAAGCAGCCCTGGTAAAAGGGGCCTGCTTGCATGCAGCTGGCTGGGGATGGTTTCTCATTCCTGCAAGGCACTGGGAGCTTTGTTGCCATTACTAATTACTTGTGGTAGCTGGAAGGATGCAGGATGAATCAGTCTGACTTCATGACACAATCAGTTCAAGGGAAGAGCGGCAGACAGGAGTCTGCATTACTTTCCCCTCTTATTTCATTACTAATATCTATTAAGGGGAAAGGTCTGAGAAAATAAAAATTGGGATTCTCTCCAATCTCATTTAAGTGAGTTTGAAATATAAATGTTCAAAGATTCTTGTTATTAATCTTTAATTTACAGAGTTGTATAAAAACAAATATATCTATTAATTGTGAATTTCTAATTAATGGATTGGTACGAAAATGATATGTGATGAATGTATATATGTGTTCAGGATTGTAAGGACATTCTTTGGCATCCACTTGTCTCTATCAAATTCCAGAGTCCATTACCTAAGTCAGAGACTTAGGCAATTGGTCCTGAACGATTGGAAGAGGAAGGAAGTACCTTTATGAGTGGTCTAATGGGAGATTTTGGTTTGGTTTTTCAAAAGGGGGTTGATTTGTGAATAGAATTTGTGTTTCCACAATATTTGAAACTAAAAGAAAGTCTTGTTTACAATTTATTAGACTGCATTCCAACTTAGTTGTGCCCCTGCCTCTTAGCTACCACAGCCTGAAATGTTCCTACCCAGAGGAGACTCCCACCTTTACAAATTGGGCATACTAGACGCAAGCCTACCCAATCACGTTACAAAATGAGTATGACACGGCCGCACCACAGAGTTCGTGCACAGCCTTCTGGGTGATGTAGTCTACCAATGACTGATGTTTTAGTTCAGTCCTAGGCTTTTGTTAGGTCAAAATCAGTTCACTGGAGGCAACAACATCACATCTGAGAACAGGGATAGGAGTAGGGAGAGAGGAATATAGAGAAAGACAGAGAAAAAGGCAAATGCCTTAAGAGTAACTTGTTTCATTTAAAGTCCAGGTACGTGCAAAATAATGTGTTTGGTTGTCTGAGATATTGATAAAAGACAAAAAAGAACAGGAACAATTAAACTCAAAGACAAACCTACTCTTTAGCCAAGTTTCTGCCTTAGCTATTAAAGCTGGTAATGTCACAATATTAGACAAACTTGAATTTTGCCTTTCCTCCTTGCCTTTGTTCCCTTTCTATTGAAGGTGGTAAAGAGTGGAGAAATGAACACAATACACAGGAAAAGAGAGGAGGAGGAGATGGGGGTAGGGGGGAATCTGCATTTTTTTATTTAAACTGGATAATTAACTCAGTAATAAAATTGGCTCTTTTTTTCCCAAATCAACCTTGAGGTGCCTTCCAAAGTCTACCTATGATTTTGCATGTAAAATTTTCATATGCCTCCAACTTGCATACTTCTAATTTTGTTCCCTTTATTCTATTTTTTTATTCCCCTCCCATCCTTTCTAATAAATTCTAGCACTTACATTACTCTTTAAGTTTTGCAAAGAACTTTACATATGCCATCTCATTTGATCCTCACAACAGTCCAATGAGTAGGTGCTATTACAATCTCTATTTTACAGAGGAAGAAACTGAAGCTGAAAGGTGACCCAAGTTGACTGATCCAAGTTTAGATAGCTAGTAAGTAAGGGAGGAAGTATTTGAACTCCTGCCTTTTTCACTCCAAGTCTAAAACTCTAACCATTGTAACACCAACTCCACAAGGGATTAGAACTCCTCACCTGATCCTTCATGCTGACAATCAATTTTCTACAATCTAAAAATTAAGCCCTGCCTGATAGATGCAAATCTTTTCCTAGCTCCAGTTCTCCAACCCGGATATGTGTGCCATTTTAATTTATTACTTTAGTCTCAGGAAACAAAAGTGACCTAATGAGACATGTAGTGGGGGGCAAAGGGGCAGCATAGAAGCACCAGGGCAAGAGTGTTTCCTTTCCCCGGTGACTTGCCTTACAATGCATTTCAATTCTGTTTCCATATTTGCAGCTGAATAACTTTCTTACTCCTAGCCACACTTGCCTTCTGTTCAACTCCATAGTGAGGACAGACTCTTGAGCGGGTGACAGTGCAATCTGTCACATGGAGATGGCTGTGATTCTAACGTGTGGTACATTAGCCCTATTCAGTGTGAGGAGAAGAAAGAACCATGTCCTCTGCTCTTGGCTAAATGTCACGACAAACTAAAAAACACAATGAAAGTCTGCTATGGGTCCACTTTTCAGGATGATGTATTTTTACTTTTCTGCAGAGACGTCCAGTTTCAAAGGCAAAGAAAGGGATATCTGAAGACTACATGTGGCACCTTTATTAGGAACTTTAAACAGGGTTCAAATTAAACAGCCTCCTTACAACTGTTTCTGGGACTAAATGGGAAATGTTAACAAATCCAGCCCTTTGAGTCCTAGAATGGAATGAGACCGTTTTCCTGACCTCAGTAGTTCAGATGTGAGAGGTGGAAGTGGAAACAGTTCTCTGGTTCTTTTATGGGAAAGCATGTATTTTGATTTTCTCACTGTGTATTTACCCCTTTCATTTCCCTTCCTCCCTCCCCCCGCCCCACAACTCTCCAGTACAAAATCACCCATGAAAGGGGAGGGGGGTGGACACCAATGTTAATGCATTAGTGGTACATTAAAACTCTGAGTCCCCCAGGCCATAATTCAGGATGTGAGAAGGATCATTTCGAAGTTCATGGGTTTTTAATAAATGAGATCGAAATTGTCCTTTCTAATTTAATATAATTTTAAATAGGGAAAAATATTGTTCTATTTATAAGTACAACAATTTTTTAACATAGTTATTTTTTTTCTTTTGCTGAATTTCTACTCTGCTGATTTATTATGACAAGAGGGTAACCATGAATTTGATCATAGAGATTTGATTACAGGTCTAGTGATGGAAGGGACCTTGGAAGTCTTCTAGCTCAACTTCCCACCTGCCCCCTTCATTTTATAGATGAAAAAAGAGATGTCCAAAGAAGCAATGACTTACCCAAGACACTACATTAGTCAAAAGTACTACATCACTTCTGATTTACCTTTTGTAGGATCAAGGTAAGGTGACTGAAAGCACTGTCATTTGATTAGGCAATTCAATGGGTAGGGATAGCCAAGCAAAGCAAATCTAGACAGTCTAAGGGGAGAGAAAGTCATTCTGTTGGCAGGAACCTAGAGCAGCTAAATGTGCAGTGGAGAAAGCGCTGGGCATGGAGTCAGGAAGATCTGGATTCAAATGCCACCTCTGAAACTTGCTAGCTTGGTGACCCTGAGCAAATTGCCTACTCTATTTGTGCCTCAGTGTTCTCTGTAGAATGAGGTGGTTGGATTCGATGGCCCTCCTAGATCTACATCTATGATCTGATGTAGAAGAGTGATATAAGAAAAGAAAGGGAAGAAAGGGTGATTATGGATTGTAAAAGGCCTGGAATGTTAAGCTGAAAAGTCTTCACTTTACTCATTGGGCACTATGAATTTGTAGGCAATAGGATGTTGAGTGGAAAAGTGCTATGACCAGATGGAAGGTTATTCTGAGAAAGATATGAAAAGTAGATTGGTGTGTAGAAAAAGTAGTGAAGGGAAATCCCATGCCATGGCTACTGCAAAAATTCAAGGGCCTGTATTAGAGTGGTAGCAGTTAGAATAGAATAGCAGCAGCAGTTAGAATAGAGAGATTATTTGAGCATTTCCCAAGACTCACTGGTCCTGATAATAATAGTACTATTCAGAATATCCTTTCCTTCTTTTCCAAAGTGAATTCTGGACTTTTTTGGCGCCAGAAACTTCCTAGAATTCACACATTGTAAATACCCTCCTCCCCTGAGGCCTCTCCTTCTGATTGGCTGTCTCCCCCAGGAACCTTCCATTTAAGGAGGGTGCCCAAGCCAACCATGTCTCATTCTTCTCCAGATTGCACTGTAGATCCTCACCATGTTCCCTGGCCCCCCCACTCCCCATTTTCAGGGCTTCATTTCCCTGCGTCCCTCATTTTCAGTTTCCTTTTATATGTTGTCTGCTCCCATTAGAGTGTAAACTCCTTGAGACCAGGGATTGTCTTTCTGTTTGTATATGCATTTTCATCATTTAGCATAGTGCCTAGCATAGTAGGGCAGCTACATGACAATAGTGGATAGAGCATGGGCCTGGAGTCAAGAAGACCTGAGTTCAAATGCAGCCTCAGACACTAGCTGTGTGACCCTAGGTAGGTCACTTAGCCCTCTTTGCTTCAGTTTCCTCATCTGTAAAAGGAGCTGGAGAAGTAAATGCCACCCCTCCACTATTTCTGCCAAGAAAACCCAGAGTGGGGTCACAGAGAATAGGATGAGAATGAAACTAAACAACAACTACCATAGTAAGGGCTTAATAAGTGCTTGTCACCTGCCTGCCAGACTAGAATATTTCCAAGGCACATACCTAAAGCTTGTAACAGAAAGCTAAGGATCATCACCATTCAGTAAGTGAGCTTTGAGGAAATCGATCAGGCAATAACAATTTATGAACTGTCTACGTGCAGGCATTGTCCTGGATGTTAGAGATAGAAAAAGATAAAGGGAAGTCCCTGTCTTTTAGTATATTGCATCGTACAGAGGGCAATAACATGTGCATGACTGCATACAAAATAAACTGAAGGCCGGTCTTTGCTGGGAGGACACTGGTAGCTGCTGGGAATCAGGAAAGGCTTCTGGAGGAAGGACTTGCTTGATGAGAGATCTGAAGGAATCAGTGGATTCTAATGATGATGGTGATGGGAGAGAGTCCATGATGCAGTTGGTCTTGAAGTGGCAGAACTCTGGGATGGAGCTAGAAAGACTCCAGCTAAAATCTGTCCTCAAACCATTACTGGCTGTCTATGACCAAATAAGGTAGCATTTGTCAATTCCTTAGCATGGTCCCTGGCACATAGTAGCATAGTTGATACAGGCTTGCTTCCTTCACCCCAGTCATGGGAAACAGCCATTGCAAAGGCTGAGAGATGGGCCATGGGCTAGGGTGTTATGTGTGAGAAACAGTGAAAAGTCTGGTTTGGTCAGAACATAGAGTGAAAGAAAGGAAGTAATGTATGATATCAGAAAAGGATTTTGGGGCCAGGTTGTGAAAATCATTAACAATTAAACAAAGGAGTTTGCATAGCAATAGGGAGCCATTGGAGTTTATTGATTAGGAGAGCAACTGGTCAGATCTAAGTGCCTTTGGCAAGCCTGTGGAAGATTGGTTGTGGTGAAAGGAGAGGAGGAAACCAGCTTGGAGGTGGGGAGAGATCAGGGCCCCAACTAAGGTGGTGGTGAGTGAGTAGAGAGAAGGGGATAAATTGAGAGAAGTTGTGGAGGTGGGAATGAGATTCGTCAACTTGAATGACTATGTGGGGATGATGGAGGGTGAGGAGTCAAGGATCTCTAAAAAGTAAGGAAATAAAGTTTTGAAAGTACTCAGAGAGTTTAACATTAACACCATAGCCTCTCATGAAGCAAAGTGTAAGCTTCTTGAGGGTAGGGACCATCTCTCCTGTATGTTTGTTTTTCTAATACCAAGTGTAGTGACTGGCACATTGTAAGCACTGTCTTGATTGGTTGATTGATGAAGACCTGCAAAGGATAAAGACAATCCCCTAGATGGACTAACA
>CM053583.1:126051206-126105852 GCA_028627135.1 Pseudochirops cupreus
AGAGGAGAGATGGGTCATTTCCCTGTCCATTGGTCTTCTCCACTCTGTCATCTGACTGACTAGAAAAGAGTCACTGGTCTTCCATCTTGATACCATGCAGTACATCCCAAAGTTGCCCAAGGTGGGCTCTCTCTCCCTGATCTCCATGACCACATGTACACACCCATACTGGAGAAGTCAGGTCCAAGGTATCATTTTTATTCCCAATTTAGTTGTTCCATGATTCAGGTGGATCAAAATCGCAAAATGCAAGGTCTTTTATATTTATAACACAGCTGTGTTCAGAATGCAACCTCATCTCGGCCAGACTGGCCCCTTTGTTCAAGGTTCTTTCTCATTTTCTCACATTCCCATTTCCTGTTCTTCCCCTCTCCCAAACAGTGTGGAGATGGGGGCCACCTATGGCCACATTTTACTTCTTGCCCTATTAGAATATGAATATACAACCTCATTGTTGTGTGTATAGTCTCCTTCTAAATACAGTGACATAGCTGTCTTGAATTGTCTTGTGCATAAAGGAAGGACATCTTCATAGATGTTTTACCCAAGACAGACTCCGTGTCTTCTAGGCAAGAGAGCCAAGAGAATGTTTGGAGTGTGAAAGGAGATGTATAGCAAAACCTGGGCTCTAAGTCAAGCATTCCAAGACTGGAGGGAGCGGAGGAGGACCCTAAGCTCTCTGTTTGCCTCAGCCTACATAATATATACCAGATTTGAAGCCATATGGTATTCAAGCATCTGCCTTTGCGGTTTAGTCTCTGGGCCATTTCTGATTTTATTAAGGAAGAGAGGAGAAGAGAGCCCCCTGTGTGAAGTTTTGCCCACTTTTCCCCCCTCTCTGAATGTCTTTTTAATCCTGCCTTTAAAGGAACAGAAAAACTTAATTTTTAAAAAGCCTACTTGGTGTGAAATACAGAGGGAAGTGATTTCCCACACTCTCACCCCCCCCAAACTGCAAACACTGTTGGCCTCCTAGAGACAATCTTTGTTTTAGGATGAGAAGCGGCTGAAGATAAGGATAGGCTGACCCAAGACCTGGCATGAATTGAAGGGTGTTAACAATCTCAGGCCAATGAACCAGGTACAGTTTTCCCAGCAATCCATTATATGGGATCCTTCTCTTTTGGCACCTGACTCCAAGTCCTTAATTTTACAATAACTCCTCTGGGATAGATGCAGCCAGGCCATTATTGCTGGTAGATCACTACTATAGTTCACTGGTAAAAAGTAGTTTTTGTTGTTTGTCCTTTGTGGTAATGACTTTTTGCATGAATTAGATTTAAGTGAGGCAGAGTTGCATGAAGCCGTCAGCCTTACTCTCTCTTCCAAAGTCATCAAAGTCTAGCAGCAAGACAAAAGTCAAGATGACAGGTGATGGTCCAGGGTGCAGTGGATGACCTTGGCATCATTAAGGTCTGACCAAGACATTGGAACATGTTGTTCTCATCTGCCCAACCTTTTAGGGGAAGTCTTCACATGCTTGAGGTAGACATCCCCTTAATTCACCAATGGCTTTGAGTCCTGTCAGACACCCTCTACATCCTGTCTATCATCTTTGCCACTGTGATGGATTTGAAGTGAAATCTCATTTGCATTTCTCTAATTAATAGTGATCTGGAGAATTTTTTTTCCATGGCTATGTATAGTCTAGGTTTCTTACCTTGATAAAGTTCTGCTCATATTCTTAGACCATTTATATATTTAAAAATAACTGACCACAATCCTGCAAGGCATGCTTGAGGGTAACTAGAACACATAAGTTTCTAAAAGGAAGCTGGGGGTGAGAGGGTGTGAGGGAAGAGCAAAGATTATAGAGGCTCCAGCCCCTAGAGAGGTGATAGCATAAGATGCTGCCCACATTTGGGGTGTTGCTATGCAAGACCCTGGGCAACAAGGAAATACAAAGAAGATAATGGCCGAGGGATGAGAGAGAACAGTAAGAACAGTATGGAAATATAGTCAGGCCCCAAAGGATGTAATAAAACTTAGATGTAGAAGGAGCAAAATAGGAACTAAAGTCTATTTTTCTCTTTCCCTTTTCTCCTAGGACAGGCTCTTCATTTTTTTTGTCCTTCTTTCCTCATTGCCCAAATTGGCAAGTGAGAAAAGATATACATAGATTCCCTGAAAGACAATGGGAAAATAGAAATTCTCTGAAATGATTTATTGGGACTACACACAAAAAAGAAGGCATCTAGGTAAAGCAAGTAGATAGAGTGTCAGGTTTGGAATTAGGAAGACTTTGGTTCAAATCGGGCCTCAGACAGCAGCTGCGTGACCCCGAGTAAGTCACTTAACCCTGTTTACCTCAGTTTCCTCATCTACAAAGTGAGGTGGAGAAAGAAAAGGCAAACCACTCCAATATTTTTTGTCAAGAAAACCCCTAAAACAGGTCATGAAGAGTCGGACACAACTGAAAAATGGCTAAAGAGCAACAATACACGCAAAGTAGTGTTCAAAATTCAGTTTTTGTAAGTATAAGAGATAGACTACAATCCTCCAATGAATTTTTCAGCAGCATGAAGGTATTCTCTCCAATCATGCAGATTAAGTCACCTAGATTTGAACATCCTATGGGACTCACATTGAGATAATTCCACAGATCTGCCAGAGAAGTTCCACTAATGTTCTATGGATCTTCTTTGACTTTTTTTTTTCTGACGCTGAAGGAAGGCAAATGGATTACACACAGTGTACTTTGTTTATCCATTGCTCTTGCTACATAACTAGCCCGCCTTTATTTTTTTTCCCCTCTGGTCACAAATTTTTCCAATGACATCCTTCACAGCATTTTTCCTGCAAAATTTCTCATTTATATTAAGTTGCAACCTGCTCACACCCACCTTCTCCCTCTCTATTGTCCTTTGCGTGATCCTCAATGTCAATTCTTCATAGATAGCATTTCATGAGTCGCAGTCATACAGTATCACTAGAAGAATACTGATATTTTTTAAAATATATTTTTGTTTCATAGGTAAGTTTTGAGTGGGTGAGCAAAATAATTTTTCAATTTTCCAAAGGCAATCCAGTACACTTTCCTCCTGTTCAATTCTAAGCCTATCTTTCTGTCCGCTAAGGTCTATGCCAGGTGTGTATGTTTGGATATCTCTATAGACATTGAAATCTATCTATAGATCAAATATACATACATACATACACACACACACACATATATACATATATATATATATATACATACATATATATATATATATATATATATATATATATATATATATATTGAGAGAGAGAGAGAGAGAGAGAGAGAGAGAGAGAGAACTCTATAGAGTGTTCATCCAGGTACATATCATAGACCTTTCTTTATCCAATTGTTTTTTACTATGTAGATAGTTAGGCTAAGTTCTTTTGATTGGTTGTTAACTTAAGAGGCTCATCAGTGGCATATGCAAGCAGGAGCATGTGGAGGACCATAAGCACCACAGGTGCTTCTTGAATCCTTTGTCAAGTTGGGCTCTATGTGGACCTCATCCATAACAGTTGTGAGCAATTTAGGGAGGCAAATGATTTCTTTTTTAATGTTTCACTTCATATTAGTAGTTAAATGGTCATTGAATAAAATTACCTCTGTTGTTGCAGCTTCCATCGTGTCTTATAAATTTTTCAGACATCTATGGGTGACAGATGCCTTGATGGAGGAGAAGCTTTAGGGTGGCATTTGCCTTTATCAGATAAAATATTTTATTTCTTATAAACAATAAACACAGTGGTATTTTGGATTCTCTACAGCTTTTAGGTATTTTTGTTATGATAAAGATGCAGTCTAGGACTAGGCATGGTGGTACACCTGTTATCTCTGCCACTGGAGAGGCTCTGGCCAGTGAATCACAAGATCAGGAGTTTGCACTTATAGGAGACTAGAACAATTAGGTGTTTTGGTTGAGTCTGACACTAATACAATCGGCCCCTGTAGTCAGAGAAGCCACCAGGATGTCTAAGGAGGGGTGAATGGGATCAGGTCAGAAAAAGAAAATGTTAAAGCTTGTCTATTAATAAATAGTGGGATCCAGCTCCTGAATGGCAGTTATACTTATAGGCTGGATAAGGCAGGGGAAACCTAGTCTCAAAAAAAATTATTTACTTTGGGATACAACTTTTAAAAAGCCTGAACATTCCCTTCTAATTAATGCCCCTTGTCACTGACTATTAATGTGTGTGTAGGTTTTTCTTAGGGACAGCTAGGTGGTGCAATGGATAAAATGCCAGACCTGGAGTCAGAAAGATTCATTTTTCTCAGTTCAAATCTGGCCTCCAAGACTTACTGATTATGTGACCCTGGGGAAGTCACTTCACACTGTTTGCCTCAGTTTTCTCATCTATACAATGAGCCAAAGAAGCAAATGGTAAACCACTCCAGTATCTGTCAAGAAAACTCCAAATGGGGTCATGAAGAGTAAGACACAAGTGAACAATAACAGCTTTTCCTCATAAACATTTGGTAAAAATGAGAAAGTGCTAATACAGACCAATGGTTATTACTCTTCTCTTGGCTTTCTTTTTCATTTTTACATAATAATAAGGTCGCTACTTTTTGCATGTCTTTGCTGTCTCGGCTCCTTTCAGTTACCTTGAGAATAAATTCTTCAGAGTCCATGGATTGTTTTGTCTCCAGTGTGAACTCCTTCTGAGTGTATTTAGTTTAAACCAGCTGTTTTCTGTAGTGTCATTTCTAATTGTTCTGTCAACATATCAAGGATGGTGATATTATAGTCCTTAATGCTGAAGTAATTTGTTACAAAAATCTTTACAATGGTAAAAAAAAAGAAAAGAAAAGAAAAAGAAAAAAAAATCTATATAGATATTTCCCCTGGTTATTTCTTTGTTGGTTGTCCACTTTCTGGCTTCATCCTTCTGTACCCTTGGGATGACTTTGCTCAGGTCTCTCAGTGAACTATCTTTAAATTTGTTTGTTTGTTTGTTTTTTCACTGATTCCAATTGTTTTATGAAATAATATCATTCATAGCCTTATAATATTTTCCCCCTGAGATTTTATTAACAAATTTGTATTCTAAACTGCTGTCACCCTTGGCTTGCATATCTCTCTGCTAGGCACAGAGACCAAGTGTTCTAGGATTTTTTGCTGTCTTATTAAAGCAATTGATTTACATTGCTCAAATTTGTTATATTCTGTATTGATGCCCTTTCCTTTGTTCACTGCCTGTTTTAAATAGGTCAATTTGAAGATGTTTAAATTTCATGATATAGTTTTTTCTTATTTTTCTTATTTCTTCTAATTTGAATTAATTTTGACCTTTGTTTTAATGTTAGTGGTCTGACTGCACAGCTGATTCAAGAATGACTTCTACATTAGTACAAGTTATTTCATATCTGTTTAAACATTTTTGTTATTTTATTGCTTACTATGTCTGGTGTTTACCAGTTCTTTTAGCAAGTGAAATAATCATGATGTCAATCAATTAGTCATCTAGCATTTATAAAAACACCTATTGTGTGCCAGGCACTGTCCTAAGTGCCAATGTATAGAAATGAGATTTATGTGTTGTCTATAACCCTTTGATCTTTTTCTTCCCTTCTTCCTGAAGCACATTTTCATACATACATACATATATTAAAAATGTTTGTATGTATATATGTATAGATATATAGATTCATATACAGGTTTATATGCTTGTGTATATGTATAAGTATATGTGTGTGCATCTGTGTATGAGTCATGTTCCTCTCCTCTATGCCCATCTTTGCACTGAAGTCAGTACTGAGTATCAAAATATTGAGGTTGATAAAATTTGTAGGGTTTTTGTCAAATTATTGGTAGAATTTCTTTGCCTCCTCAGCCTGTGTGCATAAAGCTATCATTAATTCACAACTGTCCTTTTGTAAACACTTAGGAGTACTGCAACCCAAGTTGCCCTAATATCCCATGGGAAGTGATCTATTCAAAGGTACAATGATCTACTTCAGGGAATCTTCCATTTCTTCACTGGACATTTTCAAGGAGAAGCTATCCTGTCTCTGGTGAAGTGTACTGTAGGGTTCCAGTGAGACCAGAGAATCTTGAATAATTTTAAAATGAGAAAGGGACTCCAAGGTCCCTTCCTACACCAAGATTCCATATTCCCATGAATACTAAGAGACAAACCAACAAAAAGAATGCCACACAAATGTGACATATGCTTAGTCCAGCCCCAAAGGAGATCATTACAAAGTACAATTTTTTAAAGCAGAACTTTTAAAGTAGCAGACACCAGATGCTAGAGTTCAGAGGCATTTTCTTTAATTCTTACCCTCCTTTTCCTAAGCCAAGCAGTCTCAGGAATAGGAAATGAGAGGAAGAGAGAGAGGGAGATGGACACAGACACAGAGACAAAGACAGACAGATGGTCAAAAGAGATTTCCTAGGAAAAAGGAAGAAAGAACATGTAAGGAGTTCAAGGACTCTTATATGGTAGCTTATATGTCAATGTGTCTATCATTGTGTCCTCAATGTGAGTTCTTTCCCAGGTTACAGATAGTAATCTATCTATGCCTTCTCAACCTGTGAGGCTTTTGTCCTTGGCTTTCCATAAATCCCTGGCAAAAAGTTTCCCCAATGCCTCCCCTAGCTTTTTTTTGTCATGCTGTAGGAGTGGAACACATGAGCTGTCCATTGGTTATTCATTATTCTGGATTCATGCTTCCAGTAAAATGTTGGAAATAAGATCATTAAAAAAACTTTGGGATAGAAATTTCCCCTTTAAAAAAGTGCTAGGTGGGGGGTGGGTGACCACAGTCAACTGTGGGTTAAGAGATTGTTTAATTCTTATCGTCACCTATGTCATCATTTTGCACAATCTTTGTCTCATCTCGTGCCCTGAAAACTGGTTAGAAAACCAGAGCAAGGGTTTATTGAAGCAAAAGAAGCTTTGCTAACTTAATGGTCCTGCTCTTTCCCTATTCCCCCACTTACTCTCTTAAAAAACACAATCCTTTCATCTCTCTTGCCATCTGTCAATACCAAAGGCTGCTCATGGACTGTTTCTGGTCCTTCTGGAACACAGACTATCAAACCTTGTCCATTTTCACTTGTCCAGTAAAGGAAGAAAACGTCTCGTGATTTTTTAGGTAAAGGCCTTGAGTAGTTATTATGAATAGTAGACTCTTGCCAGGTAACAATGGAGCAGCTATAAAAGTCGATGAAAAATTCCAAGAATTCTTTAACCTTTAGGGTCAACCTCTAAGGCTGACGTTATTTTATTGAGGAAGACAAGCAGGAACTTTTTCTTTTTCTTCTAGCGGACAGTATCTATAGCTATTCTGGAACCTGAAATAGATGTTTGTTTAAAAAAAATCCATTTATTTACCATGAAATTCAGTCAACTGAAATTGTCACTTTGTTTATAAGGCATGCGCTCCCTTTAACACATGCCATTGCCAATTTTACATGTGGTGTATACCAAATATTTGGGCAACCTCATTCATCAGATGCTGGCTAGCACTGTTGCTATTTCCTTGAGTCGAACAATATTTAGATGAAATGTTTTAACTAGAGCTGTGAAAGCTTGAAAATGTCTGCCAGGTAAACAAGCTCTTTTTTTTTTCTTCATTAAAAAAAGGAGGGGGATGAGAGAAGGGAGGGAAAAAAATCAGCAACTCAAGTTCTGCAAACTCAGGAGCCTAAGGAGGGAGCTCAATTTATGATTATATGTAGTAGCTGCAAATAGAATGGATTTGCAAGTTTCTGCAATGAAGTTGGCCTAGCCTAGCAGAACTCGACAAGTTTAGAGAGCCGATGGGCGTTGTTTGAATACAGAGAGAGCACCACAGCTACCATTCTTGCCATTAGGACTTCAGACAAAATCACCATGGAAAAGTAATGTGCCTGACAATCACCTAATCTAAAGCCCAAAGTTTATAGATGAAGAAATGATACCTCAAAGAGAAGTGACTTGTCCACGGTCGACAAAGAAGAGGGCTAGAACTCAGATCTCCTAACCACAAATAGCAAAGCTGCTTGTTGATATAGAGATCAAGCGACAATGTTTTATTAAAATAAAATATTTTATACAATATAAATAATACAAAATATTATATATGCATATGTATATGTATATACACATATCATAGAATGACTGATTGAATCATGATACAATTTTTCAAAAGAGATCAAAATAAAAATATGGCACCTCAATCCATAGTCATAAAACTAGAAGGCCAGTTTTAAAAATATAAATACATTTACTGCTGTCTTCCCAATTCACAAATTCCCTTTGCTAGGTCAGCAAAAACAAAAAAGAGTCAGTAAGGAATGCAACAGTCTCATGGAATACATATGCATATCTGTACATGTGTATGCCTGGGTGTATACAAACATTTACATATGCATGTACAGATACATATTTGTGTAGCTGTTTGATACACACATATATGCATATTCATACACACATGTGTGCACATATTTAGCACTTACATATTAGTGCTTTCAGATGTGCAAAGTGCTTTACAAATATCATCTCATTTTATCCTCAAATAGTCCTTGGAGGTAGGTGCTCTGATTATCTCCGTTTTAGCTATGGCAAATCACTTAAGCTTTACCTACCTCAGTTTCCTCCTCTATAAAATGAGAATAATCATAGCACATACCTCTCAGGGTTGTCATGAGGACACAGGGCTATATCATATAATCCCATTATTTTTATTATTATCACTATTTTACAGATAGGGAAACTGAGGCAAATAGCAGTTAAGTGACTTGACCAGGGTCACAAAGCTAGTGAGTGAGTGTCTAGGGCTCAATTTAAATCAAGTCTTCTTGATTCCAGGCCTGCCCACCTACCCTTGCTGCATATATATGTATACATGTATATATGTAAACACACACACGTGATCATCTCTCTCTCTCTATCTGTCCCTCTGTCTATCCATCCACCCATCCACCCAGCTACCCATCTACCCATCCATCCATCCATCTATCCATCCATAACAACAGAGCCAGTAGTGATTTATAGTTTCAGCAACAGGGAACCTGGGTTTGAATCTTGACTCTGCCACATACTTCCTCTCTGACCTTGTTTGGAGTCACTAACCCTTTCTGCTCCCTGTTTTCTTTGAGGAGGTTGGACTAGATTTTCCCTCCCTACTCATAAATCATCAATCCTCTGATCTCTAAGGTCCCTGCCAGCTCCTATTCTATTAATAAATTAATAAAAATTAATAAAAATTAATAAATTCTATTAATCTACCAACATATGACAGGCTCAGACATTATTTTAAAAATAAACATCTTACTAAGTACAGTTATTGATTACTTCTGCTCACTTCTTACCTAGCCTTAATCTCTGAATGGGCATTGCCTCAGTTAAAATGAGACCTGAGAAAGACCTTAGTTTAAAAAGGCCAATGTATCCCACTGCTTCTGGGGCCATCTATAGCCATTCTGATCTCTATCTGGCCACTGGAACCTGATGGCTCCAGAAAAGAAAGTGAGGCTGGTGACTTTGCACAGCCCTGCCTCACTTAAATCCAATTCACATGCATATCATGGCATGGTCCTCTTCAAGAATGAAGGATGAACTATAACTCCTGATAAAGATGAGTAACTGCATGCTAAATCTTTTTGTTTCTACAGAGCCAGCAAGGTACTTTGGTAGAAGATTTTGGGGGAAGATACCACTAACTCTATCTATGGTTGTGAAATTAACCTCCTGGTTTTTGGACTGTGGAATGACATGTCTGTCTTTTTTATTCTGGATGTTCTCTTTGTTTTCAGTTGTATCAGGTTTCAATCTGAGGCCATTTTGTGAAATGCACCCTTCTAACCCAAATTTAGAATTGTACATGTAAAACAGCTGGATAAGTGAAAATTAACATTGGAGACAGAGAAGTCAAATAAAACTTAAGAGAGGAAACTTTGACCAAGACCATTTGAGTTTCCTAAACGCTCCAGTTTCAAAGGGACAGAGAGTCCTGAGGCATGCTACAGCTTAAAGGGGTGCCAACAAGTCTGTCCATCCAGGGAGTTGTAGCCCTGAGAGTAAGAGCCTAGCAAACACCCATTTCAAGGACATGGGCAACTCCACATTATCAGCCCTGGTCAGGCCCCCAACTGAAGCTGCCAACCTTATCTATAGGTAGAGTTGAAGACAGAAGGGACAATGGTACCAGTTCAGTGGGAAGGCTGGAGTGAGCAGTGCTTTTAAGAACATCATCCTATCTCTCATCCTCCCCCCTCCTTACTGGCTTTTAGAGTGGTGCACTCCATCTTTTAACTTCCCATAGGAATTTTCTGATAAGAGGGAGAGTCAAACTCAAAATGGCTTTGTGAGGGAGGGGAGGGAGATGGTAAGCCTAGAGACACATCCTGGCAGAGCCAATAAAACTCCTGCCTTCGACATGTGCTGTGTGACCCTGGGCAGGTCCTCTTTAACCAGAGCTTATAGGCAACATTGGGAATAGCCTTGGGTTAGAGTTCTGTCTCCATCACTTCCTCCCTTACTCTGGGCCTCATCTGTAGAATGAAGGGATTTGACCAGTTGACCTCCTTCCTTCTAGTTCTAAATGAAGAGTTCTTGGGCTCTGTGAACTCGTTTCTTTAAATTGTTGAATACCATGCTATATTTCAATGCAATATTACAATTCTGTGTATTTTACCTCATACATATTCATACACACATTATATGTATATATACATATATATAGATATATAGATATATCTATATACGTATATATATGTGTGTGTGTGTGTGTGTGTGTGTGTGTGTGTGTCTGTATATAATTATTCTGAGCAGGGGTCAATAAGCTAGAGTCAAGTGGTATCAAACTCAAAAAGAAATTAATCCCTGCTGGCCGCAGAGTAACTCAGAAAACAATAACATTATATACATTGTATTATAGGAGCTGCTAGGTGGTACTGTGTATTGAGTGCCAGACCTGGAGTCAGGAAGACTCATCTTCCTAAGTTCAAATCTGGCCTCAGGCAAGTGCCTGTGTGACTCTGGACAAGTCACTTAACACTCTTTGCCTCAGTTTCTTCATCTGTCAAATGAACTTGAGAAGGAAAGAATAAACCAATCCAGTATCTTTGCCAAAAAAAAAACCAAAACGATAACAAATGAGGTCATAAAGGGTCAGACATAACTAAAAACAACTCAACAACAACAACTCTTCACACCTGCTTATTAAATGCTTCAGGATAGTTAGTGGGAAATTGATGGATCTTTTCTTTTTTTAATCCAGTTGACTTAAAAAAAAATTGATTTCAACTTCCCAGGCTGCAGGAGAAAAAATAGATAGCATTTTATTCTGAACATTAAATCAAACTATTTCCTCTGGTGTTGCTCATCATAATGGCATTACTCACCAGCTACTCTGCAAGGTATGATTCCATAGGAGGGTCTTTGTAATTTACAGAAGCATGGGTTAATATCCATTTACTATGAAGTGTTCATTAGAAAATGCATGTGGAGGCTTGGTGCAATGCTAGTTTGCTTTTCTCTCATAGAGGAACATATCTATCTCCTCCTCCAACTGATGAAGAATGCTGGGCGTGCAGTAGCATCTCCATCTTCACTCATAAACTGGTTCAATTAATTGCCACTTTATAGGCCAATAATCTGGATTTAGAGTCGTAGATTTAAAGCTAGTAGGGCCTTTGCAGGTCAACAAGTCCAAACCTCTCACTTTAATTGATAGGAACTATGCCCTGGAGAAAATGTGGTAATTAGTCCCAAGTCAGAGGGGTAGAAAAGAGCAAAGAGAGGAAGCAAACCTTGGTCCCCTGCCTGGAATCCAGCCCACTTTTTTACTATTCCATGCTGACTGTGGTAGTATGCTATCTCACGTTTTTAAGGTATACAAAGCACATTCATTACAACAATTCTGTAAGGAGAATGAATAATGTATATATTGTTATCCCATTTTACAGATAAAGAAACTGAGGGACAAAGAGGTTAAGATGAATTTCCCACAACTAATATGTACCAGTCAGGTGCTCAATCCATAATAACCCACTGCTTGGCCTAAGATTTGTAGATTTTTCAAAGAGTGAGGAGAGGATCCAGCAACTTGGGTAAATCAATTAGCATTAATCTTTCACCTTGATAACTTATTCCACTGTGGGCGGGAGTGTGAAGAAGCAACTGGCATGCTTTAAGGATGGCTTGGAAGCTCCCATTTGTCTTTCTGTAGTATCTTTCTGCCATAGAAGGCCTCAGTTCTAAGCAAGGCTTGATACAAGGCTTGGAACTTAGCTCAGGAAACATTTGCTGAATTGAATGGAATGGAACTGAACCTAAACTTTGCAGACTGTCTCAGATGGCAGAAATTGATCCTCACTTCCCAGCCTTCTTTACGTACCCTCTGTGACCCCGGGTGAGTCACTCAATGTCTCATGAGATGATATTTGTAAAGTGCTTAGATCAGTGGACATCAGCAGTAGACACTTAGCAATTGCTTGCTTCCCCCCCTGCCATATACTTTGTATTGCCCACTTGAGTACATGTTTATATTTTTTCATTAGAAGGCAAGCCCTCTGAAGGAAGGGGCTGTTCCACTTTGTGTCATTGTATCACCTTGCCTAGAAGTGTTTGATAAATGTTGAATTGAGTTGAACTGAATTTGGAGGACCTGAAATCATCGTATCATAGCATATCATCAGCATGGGTATTTCTTTCTCCCACATGGAAACAATCACATTAAAACCTTGTGAAATTCCTGTTTCCCTTCTCCTTCTTTCTCCTTCTATCTTCTTCCTCCTTCCTCCTTCTTTCTTCTTCCTCCCACCTCTACTTCTTCCTCCTCTTCCTCTTATATCTCATGGGGACCAATGTACACAATTTTTTAAATGGAAGGATAGCACCACTGATTCAGTGGTGTCCCACCACCTATAAAGAGATTTTGGCTGGAATTTTCTCCACTCAAAATCCAAAATCAGGTGAACTCAATAAATGAATTCACATAGATATTTTACTCACTGGAGAAACTGAGCATCTAGAGAACACCAAACTCTTTTTTAGCCAAGAAGAATGGTGATTAAAAACCAAGGGGAAACCCCATAGAACACTTTAATGCTCAGAAAAGACAGCTGGTTTTTCTTATATTGAAGACAGAATGCTGCATCTGATTCTCATATGAGCAGTTTACATTGTATAAAAATACACGATCTCTTAAAGAAATGCCAAATGCCTTATGATTGTTTACCCTCATTTCAATGGATCTTTCAAATAGATCTTGAAATCATCATAGGAACTCAGAAGTAATAGCAACAATGCATCACGGATTTTTATTTGGTCAATTAACCTGACTATTGCATGAAGGATTTCTATTCAGAAAGAAACTCAGAGACACAGATTTTCATATAATGACTAGGCACAAGACACTGAGCATTCTGAGTAGATGGAGAGCAATAGTTAGTTGAGTATCTGCAGAATTTCAGTCAAATGGTATTGTATAGGTGGATGAGTTCAATAGTATAGATGGGGACTATTTTTAGTCAGAATGATAGATATCAAAGATTACAAGCCCAGATTGCTTGAAATTCTTAGAAGGTGAGGCAAGGTAGGTAGTCTAGGTCAGGAATGTAGAATAATCAACTTCTCTAGCTCATGTTACCTGGATCTTAACCCAATGTAGCCTGGAACTTTGCTTGAATCCTATTAGCCTTCCTTGACTTAGGGTACCTAAACAACTATTGGTCATCCCATTGGTGGAGAGAAGGATATTTTAAAAAGATCAAGGGATCCTAGATAGATAGCAATAGTACCCAAGAATCAACTAATGGAGAAGCATTTTCTTGGGAGCTACTATGTGCTGAGAAATGAGGAATTTTTGGTTTATACTGAATCTATAGTTCTGTATATAGATGGATCTCTGAGCAAGGAGCTTCCTTTATTGAACAGAAAGACACCTGCAAAATCTAGTCTCAGAGATTGATTGAGGAAGTAAAGGTTGAGTAACTTCTTCTGGGTCACACAGACAGTATGTGTCAGGCAGAAAGGTGCTAGAGATACAAAAATAAAAATGAAACAACCATTGCCCCTGAAGAGATTCACTAAACTATGATGTAGAGAACTGGATTTTGATTCAGAAAGATCTGGGCTCAAATCAGTTAGGATTTGTAACCAAGAGTTTGATGTGGAAATTTTGTTTCAGAAGCTTTCTCACTTCTTTGGAGCTAATTACCCCTTCAGGATAGCCTAGACAATGAGGAACTGTGATGTTTTTGGAAAACTGTTCAAGCTAACTAGCTTGGAACAAATGAAAGGATCATTGGACTGGCAGTCAGGACACCAAGATTCTAGCTCCACTTCATTTAATGCCTGACTTTGGATAATTCAATCTCTCTGAGCCTTAATATGCTCAGCTGGAAAGTGAAATGGGTGGGTTCGATATTCTATATCTAGGAGGTTGCTTCCAGCTCCCCAAAGGTGCTAATTCTTCATGCCAAGTGCTACTTCCAAAGGTTTTCCTGCTCCCTCTGAAGGTTTGCCTGTTCCAGTCTCCACCTCCCACCCTAAAGACTTTCTATTCATTTTGTGGGAATTTTGTAACTTTTTATCTATGTACTTGTTCGTTTTCCCTGTTATTGTCTAGTTCCTTGAGAGCAGGAACTCTTTTGAACAATATTTGTCCTTGTATATCCCATATCTAGGACAGAGCTTTGTAGGATAAGTGTAAGCTCTTAATAAATGCTTTCAATAGAACTGAATTCACTAAAATGTCACGTGTCTCTCTACACCTGTGTATATAGCATGTCCATGGAATTAACCTTATGACCAATAAGTCATATTGTCTAACTTCTTGCTGAATCCAAGAATATCTGAAGAACTGTTAAAAAAAAAAAGGAAAGGAAAATGAAAGAAATAGAAAAATTAATTTTTCCCCTTAAAATTACTTTTTACCTTCATACTTACTACGCAAATATGTGGGCAATGACTGTGATATTGTAAGCATGACAGTCCCCTCTATGTGAGCTGAATTGATTTATTAGAAGCAAAATAGCTATGTGGGCTGGACTAAATTGGCTTATTAAGGATCCAATTGTGCTAATTGCCTGCAGAGTGGGACAAAAAGGAGAACAAAGGGGGAGGGGAGAAAGGAGAAATAACATTTGTTATAGGAATGGTTTCTGGTCTACTCAGACTGGACAAAAATGATTTGTCACTAAGTAGCTCAGGGAAATGGGATTTGACTTCAGATAGACAAGGAGAGGGAAAGAGGGGAACCTGAATCCTAAATAATTTGCTTTCTCACAATATCTTATTTAACTCAAGAGCTACCTCAAACAGGAAGCCTTTCCTAATTCCTTTAGTGCTTCTTTTTTCCTCTTCAAATGATCCTGTATTGGATTATCTGTGTGCATTTTTATCTGTGGAATTGAAGTTCCTTGAGGGCAAAAGTTTCATTTTTATCTTTGGAGCTTAGCACTTAGCACAATACTGGGCCCATCAGAACAACAAAGAAGACAAAAAAGAAAAATGATATATTTTTGAGTGACTGGAGGGGAATCAGGCATATTGACGACTGTTGATGCATTTGTGAGTGGCTATAACCATTCTGGAAAGCAAATTAGAATTAAAAACAAGGAAGGACACACAGAGAAACAGAGGCAAAGACACACAGGGAGATGAAGACAGTGTAAGAGGGAGAGAGGGATAGTCAAAGACCGAGAGAGAGAGAGAGAAAGAGAGAGAGAGAGAGAGAGAGAGAGAGAGAGAGAGAGAGAGAGAGAGAGAGAGAGAGAGAAGGATGGGAGACACAGAAAGATGGAGAAAGATTGATATCTGTTATAATATGTCTTCCTGTGATGAGAACTGAGAGAAAGAAATGAAGCTCTGTATAATGCTGAATTATTTCCTGATATGGTTGGTGCTTTCACACTGTATCCTCCCTCATGGTTATAGAAAAGAAGCCTGACCCTCAAGAGTATGTGATGAGAAAAACAGCCGTGTACCCCTAGGTTTTAGTCCCAGCCTCCCAGAGGCTTGCCTAGGTGTAGCTCTTCATAAAGTAAGTGAGTCCAGATGGGGAAAGAGGGAATGTCTGAGGGGGAGGCAGATTGCCGTTCAGTCACAGTACTTTAGCTCCTCTCTTTGGCAGCACTGGTGTGGTGACGGCAACCTTAGAGACCTATGGCTAAACTAAATGGGCCCTCACCTTTGATCTGTTCCATAAACTGCCCCGTGAAAGATCAGCCATAAATTGAGGGTCACTCTGCATTGAAATAAGCATTCTTCTTCCTCTGCGCCCACTGCAAATCACTCCATGCACCCACTCTTTTAGAACCTATCTCTAGGATTTGGACAAAACTAAAGTAAGTCTAGAGCGAAATGTGATGAACCTATCTACATAGGCAGTTCCCAACTAACAAATAATTTCCCAAAAATTTATTTATGAGTCAGCTGTTTACAAATGAGAAGTTTTTTTAAAGTAATATCTTCTAAATATATACTAAAAGATATCAAGAGTGTGTGTATATTTATATCTATATCATCCATATCTTTCTATCTATCTATCTATATCTTCATGTCCAAATAGGTCCCTTCCCCCTCCCCTCTCTAGAGAGTTATCCTAGTAGCTATGAGTGAGAGAGAGACACACACACACACACACAGAGACAGACACAGAGAGACAGAGACATAGAAAGAGGAAGAGGAGAGAAGAGAAAGGGAGACGACAGAGAGAGAGGGACAGAGAGAGAGAGAGAGAGAGAGAGAGAGAGAGAGACAGAGACAGAGACAGAGACAGAGCAGTTTAGCAAAACTAACTCACACATAACCCAAGTTTGACTGTATATACAACGCAATGTTCCAAATTCAAAATTCCTCACATCTGCAAAGAAGGAAGGAGGCTACATTTTTTTCTCTTTTGGGGGCCACATTGCACAGGCTTTTTTTTGTTGTTGTTGTTCTTTTCATATAAATTATACTCATTGCATCTATTGTTTTCCGCATTATGTTCTCTTCACTTTTCATCCATTCCTTTCAGTCTTCCCATATTTCTCTGTTCTTCATATTGCTTTTTTTAGCCATGCAGTAATATTCTGCTACATTCACATATGATAATTTGTTTAATTTTCTGAAAATAATAGGTATTAACATTGTTTCCATTTATTGCCAATGTAAAAACATGTACTGCTATAAATATTTTGGTATATAAGAGACCCTTCTTTCAGTCTCTAACATCCTTGAAGATCTGTATGTAGCAGTGGAATCTCAAGGCCAAGAAATATGTACATTTGAGTAACCTTTTAAGCATAACTTCAAATTGCTTTTTAGAGTGATTGGACCAATTCAGAGTGCTACCAAGTTGATACACATGTGTGTGTTTCCACAGTCTTTCTCTCTGATATTAGTTATTCCCATTTTTGTCATCTTCATCAATTAGATCCTTAGATGATAGATAAATGGATGTGTAGATTATAGGTGATGGATGGATGGATGATGAATGGATAGAGAAATGGTAGAGGAATAGATGAATAGATGGCTATAGATCATTTATTAAGCACTCTCTATGTGACAGGAACTATACTGAGTGCTAAGGATCCAAATAAAACCAAAGGAGACATTCTCTATATTCAAGAAGTTTCCATCAAAATGGGGGAAGAAAACATGTAAAAGGAGATCAGAAAAATTACCCAAGATAGGGCATAACTTCTGGTGAGGAGATGAAATCCAGAGAGTAAGTGGAGCCTAGAATGAAGTGGCCATGTCTGGGGCCTGCTGCTTGCTTGAGTTCAGGCTCTCCCAGCTGAAGTAGAGCTAAAGGGCACCAAACGTCTGCACAAAATCCAGCATTGATAAGGTGAGCTCCTGGGAGCAGGGCTTGGATGCCTAAGGAAGGGTGAGCCAGCCCAGGTCACAAGTAAAGTGGGTCAAAGCTTCTATGCTGATTAGCAGTAGGGTTGGACCATAAACGTTTGTTGAACTTTTAGCCTAGATGATAAAGGGAGATTCAGAGGAAGGAAGGAAAGAAGAAAGGAAGAAAGGAAGGAAGGAAGGAAGGAAGGAAGGAAGGAGACAAAGATAGAGCAACAAAGAGACAAATAGAAGAAGAGAGATCTGGTTCTCTTCTATTTTTTTTTAATAATGGGACCTTAAATATTCAGGTCACATGTCTATTTTGAGCCGCAAATTACATGATTTTTGATGCATTGCCTTCACTGAAATAAACTGATACAAGCAGTTAGAGATAGGATATCTACAGCAGAGCCATTTTTGTTGCTGGTTTTTATAAGTCAATGGTCCTCGTAACTAGTGAAAAAATGCCTTATTTGTGCTGCTTAAGCATTTACTCCTATCTGCCTATTCATTCATTCCCACCTCTATTGCTCTATGCTCAATCAGCAACTCTCACTATTTGTGACTGAACAATGAGCTCCTAGTTCACCCATTCCTCCATCTTGCTTCCCTGAAAAGGATGATGGCTAACCAATCCCATCAACTAGTTTCATCCTTGGCAGCAAAAGTCTAGTAGTAGAATCTCTGCACCAAGTGGAAGGGACATTTGAGTCACATTTTGAACATAATTCCAAATTTTTTTCCAGAATGATTGTACCAATTCACATTTCTACCAAGTTTGTTAGCATGTATGTATTCCTGGAGTTTCTCCAGTATTGTTTCTTCTCATCTTTTATCATCTTTGCCAAATTGGTGAATGGGAAGTAAAATCTCAAAGTTATCTGATTCATATTTCTTTAATAGTTATGTGATTGTCAATATGGCATAGATGTTATACCAACCTAACAACATTATAGGAAGGATATCTACATTATTCATATATGTGTGTATGCAGATATATATATATATATATATATATATATATGTATACACACACACATTCTATAAATATATATATATAAATATAGAATTGTGTGTACATATGTATGTGTATACATATAAATATGCATATGTGTATGCATATACATATACATCTGAATATACATATACATATATGAATTAAAACTAGGTCTAAGATAAGAAGATAGAAATACCATGCAATGTAAAACCTTTATGTAATAAGGCTGGAAAACTGAAATACTTAAGACCCTCACTCCCCCTTACCACCTAGCCTAGTCTAGCCTACCTACCTACCTGATATATTGGACATACCCAGTACAAGGAACCTCGTAGGCATATGTTTCAACTGAGACTGTGAATATCTTTTCTTGATTCCCCTATGACCATGATTCAGACTTATCCCCACATACTATATAAGAGATGAATAAAAACACTAATTCTACAAGATTATGAGAGAGAAAAGAAGTGAAACTGAGTAGGATAAGAGGTAACAGAAAATGTGGCAGTGCAGAGCTGTCTGAAAGTGAAGAACAAGCCCATTCAGGGACCTAGAAACCTAAGTCCTCTCCTCATAGGTCACCTTACAGCTCAGCAGTCCCTAATGGAGAAAAGGTAACAGCAACAGAAGGGGAAAGAGCCAAAGAGTGAGGTGAGAGGTCATAAACAATCTATTAGGAATACAAGAAAAAAAAACCGAAAGATTAAAACTCCAAGAGAGGAATACTCTGTATAAACCTAACTCCAAGAAGGGAAACCAATAGTTAAACTCATAAAGACAGAGGGAAAAAGAAGTAAAAATTTGCCCTTAAAAAAGTCGTTAGAGATTAAGGAGGAATGGGAAGCAGTGTGGTGCAGTGGATAGAGCAGTGGAGTCAGGAAGACTCCAGTTTGAAGCCATCTCACACACACACTTAGCCTGGGATGTGGGTCCAGGAATTTGACTTCTCTCAGTCTCAGTTTCTTCATTTATAAAATGCAGATTATAATAGCACCTAACTCACAGGATTGTTGTGAGATCACATGAAATTACATACACACACACACACACACATACATACATACAGTATTTTTCATATCTTAAGATGTTACATAATTATTAAATCATATTATTATTACAATGTCATGAAAGAAATTTAACTGCAAGTTTCCAGCACAAAAAATATGCAGAATATCAAAATACCACAAAACAAAAGCAAGAAATTATAGAATAGTTTAAAGAAAATAAAACTTTTAAATAAACTATCAGGATGGAATTAAGGCCATAAATCAGGGCTCTCAAAGGATAAATAACTAAGAAAAAATAGCAGGTAGAGAACTTAGAATATGTAAGAGAGCATAATTGCAAAGGCTCTAAAGAAGAGAATTATTAGATGTAGTACAAAAATACAGGCTTGGAAGAAAGTCTGAATGTAATAGTAATGTAATTTGAAGTTCCCCTTGTATTGGCAAGCACTTAGCACCTTGTTTCAGGTGTGATTGTACCAAGTATTATGATCCAGAACTTGTGAATCTCACAGTGGGAGGAACTTCCTGTTGTAACAGGAAGGGGCAAAACAGGGAGGGGCTAACATCTTGTATAAGGAAAAGCCCAAGCTGAGAGAGGCGAGAATTTCTCTCAGTGAACATCTGAAGGCTGGGCTGCTACTGCTGTACTGAGGACTGAACTGAGAATTGAGAAGAAGTGAGAAGAGAAATGAGAACTGAGAACTGAGACAGAACTTCTTGGAGTAAGTTGAGTGGAGGCCGAGGAGGGGAGGCCCAGGCTGGAGAAAGTGATTTTGATTTTGAGAATGGAACTTGTGATGGAGGAGCTTCTTCTGAGAACCAGCCAGAACTTCTGCTGAGAAGCTACTATGAGTGAGAGAGGAGGATCCCTGTTTGAGGAACTTATTCTGTTGTGAAGGCTTGGGAATGTGGGTGTTCCCTGAATTAACCATGTGTACCAACTTTGTGGTTACGGTAATGACTTTGACTTTCTAGTTTTGGGACTTGGTTTCCTGGTATTTGAATAAGGACTTGAGGTGGACTAGACACTGTGAGCTTCAACATGGAACAGGAACTGCACAGAGAGCTGGACAAGGAACTGGGAGCTGTCTGCCTTTGAACTCAGGTGGCAGTTGGTTAGATTCGGGGAGTAGCTGGGACCATGGAAGAGGAACCATGGAATCTGAGAGCCTGCTTTGAGTCAAGATGGAAAGACCTCTCCTTGTGTATTTTATGCTGACTGATGAAATTGTAACTTACTTGTGACCTAGAGCTGGATGGCCTTTGTACTTTCCACTACCCGTTAAGTGGATGCTGAGTAGTGACTGATGATATTGTCATTTGATTGCACCCTGTGGGTGGGGGACCTTTGTACTTTGATGATTTAAGTAACAATTTACTAAATGAAGGACTTACTAAATGAATGTACTTTGTTTAAAACTATGTGACCACTTTGTGAAAACTACATGGCCATTTTAGTGTTAAGCTATTGATTTGTGACGTGGTGAATGTTGTATTTTGATTTTCTGTGAATGTTTTGTTCTGATTTGTTACTGAATAAATAGAGAGTTCACTATACTGTCTAATCAGAACCTTGAAAAGCTGTTCACATCAGCAGTCCTCTGGAAAGCTGCTTGTGCTTGGCTTTACATTGACTTTACTCAACAACTTTGAGAGAACCTATGAATTCTAAAACAATTGACATTGAAGATAAGTCATATAGAAATAATTGGATGGTCAAAATCTTACCAGAAAAAAAAGTGATAAATTTTAAAAAGTGGAGTATCATATTGAGTAAAATAATTCAAGAAAATTATCTAGAATACTTTAATTCAGTTTACCAACTACTAGTAATTGAGTAAATATGTGATTACCAGAGCAAAAATCCTGTTCTTAATATTCCAACCCATAGCTTTTAAATTTCAGAGTTTCAATGCTAAATAACAAATTTTTCAACTAATCAGAATAGAGGCCTTGAGTTCTGAAAGAATATGTATAGCCCATGATTCCTCCATGGCCATAAGAAATGAGAGAAGAGATTGGAAAAAAGGTATTCCAAAAATTAAACCTACTCAAGATGCTAACCACAGTTAATATATGCTGCAAATCTGAACCTTAATGTTATCAAAGATATTTATGAGTCTTCAACAAAAGAAAGGCATCTGAGACATATATTTCCCACTGTCTTTCCACCAAAAGAAAACAATAATTACAGAGATGAATACTAAACAGAGCATTCTATTTATAAACATGTTGAACAAGAGGAATATATGTGTATGTAATATATATGTATGTGTATATACACATATGTATGTGTAAATACATGTGTGTGTAAATTGTAAAAATCACAACTACCAGGAAAAGACAAAGCAATAAACTCAGTTTTCTTATTTTAGGGCTTTTATTTTACTATGAATAAATTGAATCAAGGAATGAATGAAAGATAGACTACAGAGGATTCATCAAGAGACAAAAAGGTACTAGGGGATGATAGTCATTTAAGTAGAAGGGAAGGAGGAAGAACTAAATTATATTCTGAGAGTTAAATCTCATGTTCCCCTAAAAGTGAAATCACTATTTGCTCTAGTGGGAGGAGGGGAGGCAAAAAATAAGAAGTAGTTAGAGATATAAGTCTACCTAGCCTGGAGCTGAGTGGAGTAGGATATTAGTGATAGATATCAATGGTTTAATCTCTCAAAAAGCTTGGGATGCCATGGAAAAGAGTAACGGGGGAAGGGAAGATGTGAGGTGAAATGGAAGGCTGGGAATCACCCTACATGAAAGAGTACTATTAAAGAATGGTCACATGGTAGGATAGAGAGTAGAAGTTATTATGTTATAATGTTAATATGTTATTAGGAGACCAACTTTTCCAAGTAAGGGTTGTATTTCCAAGGATAACATCTCACCCTAGGAGAGGGGATATATAGGTCTCCAGAGTTTGTACAGTAAACAGGTTTATTTTGGAGGTGTAAATGAAATAAATTGGCCTTAGGAGGGATGTGTCATCATAGAAAGAACAGGAGATAGGACAACTTTACTAATGCCCAAGCTCTTAATTGAATAAATAGAATTATTTACAGAAATGAAAGATGACTTAAATAATTGGAAGAACAGTAATTACTTATATTATTGGGCTGTGCCAATACAATAAAAATGACAATAGTACTGAAACAAATTTACTAACTTAATGTTATATCAATAAAACTATCAAAGGATTATTTTATAGAGCTAGAGAAAGTAATAGCAAAATTCATTGGGAAGAACAAGAGGACTACAACATCGAGAGATAAAATTTAAAAAGCAAAAAGGAATGAAAGCAAAATATCATTACCTCATCTCAGATTAAATTGTAAAGCAGTAATCATCAAAATTACTTGGTACAGAATAAAAAGTAGAAAATTATATCATGGGACAAATTAGATTAAAAAATTCAGAAATAAATTCTGTAGCTCAGTCAGTAGTTAATAAAGATGAGGGCATAAACTACTGGAACAAGAATTTCCTATTTATCTTGAACTGCTAGGGCAGCTAAAAGGCAGGATAGATAGATGGATAGATAGATAGATACATAGATACATAGATAGATGGAGGTAGAGATATGTGTGTGTGTTTAGACTAGCATCTTGTGCCATACCACAATAAGTGTCAAATGAATATTCAACTTAATAATACTCTGACATAAGAGATCTCATTGCCAGGCTTATTGTTGCTGTCGATCCTTTGTTTTCAAAGAGGACAAATGACATTACAAGGTGGTGACTTGACTTGCATGTGAATTGGATTTTAGTAAGACAATATTGCTCAAAGTCTTCAGACTCACTCTCTCTTCTCCTCGAAGTCAAGTCAGGTCAACCAGCAGTGGCCCAGAATACAGTGGATGATTGTGTCATCTTCCACATTCTAAGTGCTCTACAGCACCTATTCAGCCCGGAGAAGTCTTCAAACATTTGAGATAGACAATTCCCTAACTCATCAACAGTTTTGAGGAGTGTCGGTTATTTTCTACCTGGTTTAGCCTGTCTGCAGAGATGCTTTTACTGAGATGTGGCTGCTTAATTTCTTGGAGCTACAGGTGAGAGTCTAGTGAAAGGTGGACACCAAAGGTCAATGAACATCCCTGAAAAGGGTTCAGAAAGTCCTCACCTTATTTTATACCAGGGGTGCTAGTCCTCTCTGAACACCCCATATGCCTGACTTTGACCCAGCAGGTTAAAAACAAAAAGAAAAGCTTCAATGAATGTGAATTAGAAATCAAATTAATGCAGAAAGAGAGTGAGGCACACATCTTATATTAAACTTATATTTTATGTTTTAATTTGATTATATTTGATTTACTCGATTATAAAAAAAACAAAACCAGCTCAACAAATAGAAAGCATAAAAGAACAGTAATAGGATAGCAACTTATCCCAGAAGCATCTTCTATGCAAACTACATTGAATATAAGATACAAAAAAGGAAAACAGTAATTATATATTAGAATGTCTAAGGAAACCCTGAGGAAAACAAACTATGATTTAGAAAGTTATCAATTTTCCTGTATTAAAAAACCGTACCCACATCCTCAGTCCCCACTTCCCTCCCCCATCCCATGCAGAAGAAAAAGAACACAGAAAAAAGTAAAACCTATTTGAAGACTTGGATAAAAAACAAGGAAAGAGAGTTCTTCTTTGTAGGGGCTCTCTGCCTGATTTGGGTGAGAACACTTACTAAGAAATCTCGAAAGGCATCTGACGGTCATGGGGTGAGGGTGGTAGACTTACTTTATAAACCCATTTTAAGGGGATGGAGAAGAAAAGAAAATAACAGTTAATAGAGACATTCTGGGTAGGAATAGAAGAGTTCAGGGTGTTAGAAATAAACCCGTGTTTGTGTTGCTTAAAAAAAACCGGTAATAGCTTTAGTGATTGAACTTTTGTATTAGTTTCAAAGATTCTAAAGTAAATTTTTTTTTTGTATTTCTACTGCAGTAGATATGCATTGATTGTTTCAAATCACTTCATGAATGCATTATGGAAAACTGGAACAGCGTTCTCCCCTGTTAGCCAAGGGCATGCCTGTTGAGAGTTGTTTTTTTTTTAATTAGAAAACCCACTTTCTTTTCAAGAGAGTGTAAAGGAGAAACCAGAGCTTCCCTGCACATATTCATGCAGCCCCAAAATCAATTCCTTCACCTAATCTGGGCTTGATCCCTTCCTCTTCCTATTTTGTTTTGTTTTTATTTTTAATGTGTACTAAATATTCAAATGATATTAATTCTCCAGTTATGGTGTTTTAATGATTCCACCTACAGAAGTATTTTTGTTTTCTTGTGTACTGGAAATACATTGATTTCACGACTTCAAAAACAGTGACCAGAAGATAAGAAGAATGAGATAAAGACTACAACAATATTAATTGGCATTTACATAGACTTTAAAAGTGCTTAACACATGATCTTTGATTCTGGAAGGTAGATGTTATTAATATTTCCATTTTATTAGACAAGCTAACTGAACCTCAGAAAGGTTAGGTGATTTGCCCAAGGTTTTATAGTTAGAAGGCAGCCAAGTTGAGATTTAAGTCATGGTCATTTCAATTCTAGCACTTCATCCACTAGCTCACCCTTGAACAAAGTTCATATAACATTTAAACATTTTTTCTTTATCCTTCTTGAACTGGCGGTTAGAATATATAATCCTTCCAGGAAGACAAATTAGAAGAAAAATTGTCCTTCTCTACTTACATTCCTTAGTACAAAAAGAGAGCACTGTGCAGGGTCTTCCCAAACTATCAGAAACCACTACCCATATCAAGCATTCTGTGTTCCATCTTATGGAAGTTTTGAGGCATGGTGAACACGCAGCCTTGTGAATCAGAAGAGTTTTTGGTTTAGCAGGGAAATCTTTCAATGCAAATGTGTCAGAAGAGTTAGTGAAGAATTTGTGACCAATACAATCAAAAGTGTGGGGGAAAAATAGAAAAGTATACATTTTGACCTAAGGGGTGTGTTCTGAGACATTTGTCCTATGTTCTATACCAGGACTTCTGAAATTTTCTGTGTATCATGGGTCCCTTTGACAGTCTGCCAAAGTCTTTTCAGAGTAAGATTTTTTGATACATAAAATAAAATACAGAAAATTGCAAAAGAAGGCAATTACATGGAAATGAAGTTGTATTTTTTATCTCATCAAGGTTCACAGACCCCCTGAAATCTAGGCACAGACTCTTTGGGGGTCTGTAGACCCCAGGTTAAGAAACATTATTCTACCCTTTAATCTAAATTCAGAGAGGTAAGACTACTATTTTTTTAAATCACTTTTTTTTAAAAACTGTTGATATAAAATATTCAGCCCATATCTTCAAAAAGTGTCTTGGTCTTCAAAATGTTTTTCTTGAAGTATGACAAGAATCGGAATTAGACTAGGCTGATTTCATTTGTGATTTTGTGAAGAGAGAGGATAAATTTGTAGAACCGCTGACTTTCATACCACTGATCCTTCAATCAGGGATGGAAGCTGCCATAAAGGTCATCTGGTGCAATCAGTCCATTTTACAGATGAGGAAAATGAGGCTGAAGGTTAAACAGAGTATAAGTGGTAGATCTGGGATAAAAAAATCAAGTCCTTGGAATTATTCAAGGGCTCTTTTTTCTATTTTTCAATTATTAAGCATTTATTTTTCTCCTCACTTCCCCCTGCCCCTTGTAAAAAAGAAAAAAAAAACCCTGTAATAAACAAGCATCATTAAGCAAAATGAGTTTCCACATGGACTATGTGCAAAATGTGGGTCTCATTCTGCATCTTGGTCCAGTACTTTTCTGCCAGATGGGCAGCATCCTTCTTCATAAGTCCTCTGGAATCATGAATTGATGAATCATTGCATTGATTAGAGTCCTTCCATCTTTAAAGGTTTTTTGTTTTGTTTTTTACAAAATTAAGGTTATAGTATGAATTATTTTCCTGATTCTGCTCACTTTGTTGTACTAATTTATACAAATCATCTTAGATTTCTCTGAAACCATATCTTTCTTCAGTTCTTTCAACACAATAGTATTCTACTACATTCACATACTATAATATGTTTAACCACTCTCCAAGTAATGGGCGCCCTTTTAGCTTCCAGTTCTTTGACACTGCAAAAAAACAAAACAAAACAACAACAACAGAAAAGAAAAGAAAAGAAAGAAAGAAAAGGCTGTTATAAGTATTTTGTAGGCATAAGACCTTTTTTTTTCCCCCTTTGGTCTCTTTGAAGTCTACTAGTGGAATAGCTGGGTAAAAGATTATGCATGGTTTAGTGACCTTTTTTTTTTTTTTGCTTATAGTTGCAGATTACTTTCCAGAATGGCTATACCAATTCACATAGTTTTCCACAGCACTACCACCCCCATATACACATTTGTCATTTTCCTTTATTTTCCTCAACTTTATCAATCTGAGGTACGAAGTAGACCCTCAGAATTGCATAAATTTGCATTTCTCTATGTTTGATTATTAGCATTCTTCATGTGGCTGTATTCCTTAGGTAATATAATTAACATATATTTTAATTTATCTTTTACATTTTAATTCTAATTTAAGGGAGCCTTTTACAACTCTCTGTGTAATTGAAATGGAGTTGAGGAATAGGTGATAGGAACTAAAAATATTAACTAGTAAGTTAAGGTATCTGGGATAGTATCAACATATGTGCTGATGTCCCAACGTATGAAAGCAGGATTTGAGGTAGGCAGAAAGACAATGAACCAGGCACTATACTCATTGATAAAGGATATTATTGGGGAGAGGGGTTTGGAGGGGATTTTGTTATATAGCAACCACTAGGATCTGGATTGTGTGATGAAATTCAGTAGTGTGAATTTCAAAGGAGAAAAGGTTGTTGACCTACAACAAAAGTTGTAGGACATAGAGAATATTGAATTGGAAATGGGGAAGGAGGATTTTTCTTATTCTTCCTCCCTTGACAGTTGGGTTGCAATAGGGCAATGAATGAAAATTAGTAGTAGAAAAGGTGGCTAGGGATGGAGTGTCAACAGCAAGAAGGCAGGTCTCAATGAGCGCAAGAAGGTGGAACGGCAAATCTAAAGATGTAAAAATCTATTATTTATGAAGCAGGCATTCCAAAGAACACAAGGGAGGAAATGACGGAATGAGGGAATGTGGAATGGGACTTTGGCAGGGTAAGGTTGAGGGGAATCAGAGTAAGAAGAGGTATGGAAAAGGTTTTTTTAAATGGTTGTTGTTGTTGTTGTCGTTTTGCTTCAGTAGATAGGTATTCAGAATTACTGGGAAATATGTAGGAATGGGAATATGCTAACCATTTAAGAGTGTCTGAAAAGAGTAGAGGCCGGTGAGAGGTCCATTGAGAACAGGAGCTTATTTGACTATTCAAGATCTTCCTTCAAGGCCCAACTTTGTGACAGGTAGTGATGTTGTTATCAACAGTTATACTGTCTTTGTTTGAAGACTTCAAGTGATAGGGAACCCATTTCTTCTTGAGATATTGAATGAGGTATGCTCAGTGGGCTGAGAGCTTCCTGGAGAAATATCTACATATATTTTCTTACACACAGAAAACTTCTCAGTGACATCAAATGGAACCTGCCCCCATGTAATGCCACCAAGGGCTTAAGGTAACTCTCCCTAAGCCAACCATTTCTTAGAGTAAAAAAAAAACAGAAAAATTGGTCCAAGGAAGACCTGGGCTACTACTTTTTAAAAGGAAAGTTCCAGTTAGAGATTGTCTTAGCCTAATCCGTAGAGTTTTTCCCCTTGAATTATTTTAATTACATGACAAGGCATTTTAAAATTTTGTCTGTAGCTGAGAGGGTCATTGGCGAATCAGTGGGAGAGAATTGAATACATTTTTTAGCAATTTCCAGGTATCCCAGAGAAAATCCCGTCTTCACTCTCAAAGTCCAGGGTGTCAGATATGGACAAACTACCGTTCCAAAGGGCCTAAAAGTACAGGGTCAAATATATCTTATTCAGGTATCAATGCCGGAATCCATTCAGAATGCTTTTTTTACTATCAGTTTTTGTGACCATCAGTAGTAAATAAGTAGGCTTCTATGTGTATTTGTAATACACTTTTTCTAGTTTAATACCCTCTTAACTGCAAGTCACAAACAAAGTTGTCAAAAAAAAACTTCTGAGAGAACGTGAGATAATTCTTTGTGCTTCTAGAATGTTCTTAGTTAAGAACCAAATATGTGTAATATTAGAAAGGCAGTATGGTGTATCAAATGGAGCATTGGACCCAAAGTCAAAGGAGTCTGGATTCAGATCTGTCTTCTGGTACTTGCTGGGCAAGTAAATCAACCTCTCAGAGTCTCAATTTACTCATTTATAAAATGGGGCTGATAATAGCTCTGTGGAATACTTCCCTCACATGTCAAAGAAAGTAACAGGTAAGGCACTTTGCAAACTATGAAGTACCAGATTAGTATCAGTTATTATTTCTTTCCCTAACACATAGAGTATAATAAGGCAAAACACACTTTCCCCCCTTTCCTTCTACACCCACAATGGCATGCTGTTAAGATTCTGCAGCTCTTATACCTGAAGATGAGTTTAAGGTAAATCTCCGAGTGCTTTATTGGTGTGATCGCACTGCAATCCAGCTCCTTCTATGGAACCAGTTCCTTGCTCTGGCCAGTCATGAGGCCTCTCCAGACTGTGAATTAGGATTCTCTTAAACAAACTCCATGTATTCATTATCACCACAGGGCTTCTTAACCTGAGGTCTGTAAACTTGTTTTACAAAAATATTTTTATAATCATATTTTAGGATAATTGTCTTCCTCTGTTATCCCATGTATAACACTGTAGGTATTTAAAAACTTGTAATGAGAAGGGAGACCGTAGGCTTTGTCAAACTGCCCAAAGGCTCCAGGATCCAAAAAAGATTAAGAATCACAGAACTGGTGAATCTCAGGGTATTATAGTCATCAAATAATAGGATCATAGTTCTAGACCTGGAGGAGACCTAAATCATCTTTAAGGGCAACCTTCTCTTTCTACAGATAAGGAAACTGAGATGCTTGGAAGGGGAGTAACTTGCCCACAGTAGCACAAGTAGAAAGTGACCAGGCCAGTATTTGAACTGGAATCCTCTGACCTCCCCTGGCGTACATGACACTATACCCTTGTGCCAGAGAATGAATTCCATCAACAATGGACATGGCGGGTTCTTATCCTGACTTTTCACAAAGTCAACCGATGAGAGAGAATCCACTGCCTCCACTTGTTGCCCAGCTTTGAATTAAGGGGATGTTAGTTTTTCTTCACATGGAGTCTATATCCGCATCTCTGCAGCTTTTGTCCATTGTTCCTGATTCTCTCCTCTGGAGACAAGTAGAATAAGACGAACTGTCCCTTTCAAATGTTATAATTGAAGATGACTGGCATGGCTAGCCTCAGAGTCTTCTCTTCTCCACTCTAACCAGTCCCAATTCTTTCAACAGATCCTTCTAATGGGAAGAAGTAGAGAGCATTCGCCATCCTAGCTGGCTCCAAAATCCTCCAGATCCTGTGGGGTGTGATTTCTTCCAATCTCCTTTATTGTTCATGTTCTAGGATTTGTGGCTCCTTATGGCCTCCAGGAGCAAATACAAAATGCTCTGTTGGGCATTGAAAGCCTGTCATAGGCTAGCCCCCTCCTACCCTTCCAGTCTTCTTACACCTTACTCCTCAACATATACTCATCAATACAGTGACACTGACCTCCCAGCTATTCCATTAGCAAGACCCTTCACCTCTTGTGTCTGGACATTTTCTTAGACTGTCTCTCTTGCAGGGAATGCTCTCTCTCTTCCACGCTGATGACTTAACTCCCCATCTTCCTCTAAGTCCCAACTCAAATCCCACCTCCTACAGGAAGCCTTCCCAATCCCTCTTAATTCCAGTGCCTTCCCTCTGCTATTTCCTGTTAATCCTGTATACCCCATTAGATTGTAAGTTTCTTGAGGGCAGGCACTGTCTTTTGTCTCTTTTTTGTATTCCCATTGATTAGCAAACTGCCCAACATATTGTAATAGCTTAATAAATGTTTATTGAATTGATTTGAATCAACCTCATTCTCAAAGTTCAACTAAGTTTCTTTGATTCTACTGTAAATCCACTTTAGCTCACTCAGTCCTTAGAGGAGTTGAAAAATGGTGCTTAGCACTCTTCTTTTAATAACTATACCATAAAGTTATGCCTCTGAAGTGCCTCCCAGGAAAATTCCATAAGCATATCTTCTAAGGGCCCAGTAGAAAACCAATAAGTCAACAAATTAGAAGAGTCTTGAACTTCAGGGTCTATCCTTTCTGTTTGGTGTGAATAGCATCATTTGTATTCTTTGTACATGCTCCCAGAATTCCTCTCCCTCATTGACTCTACTGCTAAAAGAGTTTCACTGGAGAGACAGCCAAGCAGTGTTGGGAGTCTGGAGTTATTAGGCAAGTGACATGGCTGCTATCAGATCCCTTGCCTCTACAATTTCCCCTATTGATCTATCTGTGCTCAGAATGGATAATCCATCATCAGACAAGGTTAATATGAAATGCTCCCACAGATAATTTTCTTTGTATTTAATTTTATCTGCTCCACTCTTCATGACTCCAACTGGGATTCTCTTGGCAAAGATACTGGAGTGGTTTGCCATTTCCTTCTTCAGATCATTTTACAAATATGAAACTGAAGCAAGTACAGTCAAGTGACTAGCCCAGGGTCATACATTCATAAGTGTCCGAGGCCAGATTTGAAATTGGAAAGTCTTTCTGATTCCAGGCCTGTCACTCTATACACTGTGTCAACACCTAGCCATCCAATTTCTTCAGCCGGTCCTCATGGGATGATTAAGGCCCTTGGTCACCCTCCAATGGACACTCTCCAACATACTGATGTCCTTCCTCAAAGGTAGTGCTCAGAACTTGAGGTAATCCACCAGATGTGCTCTGATCAAGACCTACAGAGAAGAGGAGAATGATGCCCTTTCCTATGTATTCTGCTTCTCGGTATATCTTCACATTTGCCTTAGCTTTCTTGGCTTAGTTATTTGGATGTTATCCTCTCCCCACCCCACCCCATTAGACTACAAACTCCTTGAGAGGAGAGAACTTTTTTCTGTTTATTTTTTGCCTTTTTTTGTATCCCCAGAGCTTAGCATCATACCTGTCACATAAGAGACACCAACCTTATTGATGGTTGACTAGCGATTGGCTGCCATAAAAAGTTTCCCTCCAGTTGTTTTTTTTCCAGAAGTGCTATTATCTAGCCATACCTCTCCATTTTTATATTTGTGAAGCTGATTTTGGAACCTGAGTATAGACAGATAGACAGACAGACAGACACAGAGACAGACAGAAAGACAGTGAGAGAAGGATACATACATACCTACATATGTACATATACATATGGGGGTTAAGGGACTTGCCCAAGGTCACATAGCTAGTAAGTATCTGAGACCAGATTTGAAATCAGACCCAGAGCTCTAGCCACTGGTAACCTAACTCATAGGTCTCTGTTTTGTCTACAAGCATACCCTATGCTGTTGTCAGAAGCTTTGCTAAAATCGTAGTATATTATGACTAATGCAACTTCTGATACACTAGTCCAGGAAACATATTAAAGGAGAAAATGAGTTTGTTTTCTTATAGTCTGTTCTTGATGAAGACATGATAATTTTTTGTAACACCTGTTTCCCTAATAAAGAGTTCTAAAATTAAAAAAAAGTATCCTAAACTAAATATCCATCAACAAAAAACAAACAAACAAAAAGGCAAATCATTACTTTAAACCTCTGGCATTTGATAAGAAAAATCCAAATATGATACTCCAAAGTAGAAAGGACATTGGAATTGGAATTACATCATAGGCTTGGCTAAAATTCCATCCATGTGACTTCCTACCCACATGGACAAGTCATTTAACATCTTTGTTTCCGCATCTATAGAGGGAAGTGGTTGAACTAGAGGTCCTCTAATTCTTCCAACTCTAATTCTATGAACATATGAATTAACAAACAAAACGTATTTTTTCTTTGTTTCTTTTTATGTTTTCCTCATATTCTACCATTTTGTGACCTTCTATTCTGACTTTTTGCCTACCTAACACACACACACACACACACACACACACACACACATATTTGAACCAATGTATATTCAATTGGGGTTCTGCTGACTTTATAGTACCTCCATAGGTCTTTCCACATTTCTTCATATCCTTCATATGCATCATTTTTATGTTGCCATAATATTATATTGCATTAATGGACGGTAATTTATTCCGCTATTTTTCAATTGTTGGTCATAAAGATTTTTTGAAGTATTTGCTACTACAAACAGGGTAGCAATGAATATTTTTGTGAGAATAGGTCCTTTTTTTTTTTTATTCGTGTGTGTGTGTGTGTGTGTGCGCGCACGCGCGCATGTGCATGTTAGAATCCTGGCAATATAATCACTGAGCTGAAAGGTCTGCTCAAAATTATAACTCTGACCACATTTTGTCAGAATGTTAACCAAAAGGTGTGTGGCACTTTGCAATTTCCTCTAACAGTGGATGAAAGCCCATTTCTCCATAGATTTGTCAACACTGGATTTTATCTTTTTTCTTTCTTTCTCTTTTTACCATTTTCATGGTTGCAAGTAGTATTAATTTTGATTTCTTTATTATGGCATTTGAGGTTCTATTCATGGTGTTATTAAGTTTATATTTTCCCTATTATGGATTATATGGTCATGCCACTTGACAATTGATCCAATGATCTGTGTGCCCAATAATTCACACACACTCACACACACACGCATTGTGTGTTGTGTATATATGTGTGTGTATGTTTGCATCTGTATATATATATGTATATAGACATATTTGACTTGATTCAGTTTTATTTTATTTAATTAATCTGTTTCTTTTCTTTTAACTTCAGAGATAATGGGTTTTGATATGTAATCAAACATTTATTTTATCTCGAGTGATTTCTTCTGTTTAATGAAATATCACATCCTTTAAATAATTAAAAACAAATATGTTATTCTGCTTCTTACAGTTTTTTAAATAACTTCAAATATATTTGGGGCAGCTAGGTGGCACAGTGCAGGGCTGGAGTTCAAAAAGTCTCATCTTTGTGGGTTCAAACCTGGCTTCACACACTTCTTAGCTGTGTGACCCAACCCTGTTTGCCTTAGTTTCCTCATCTGTAAAATGAGCTAGAGAAGGAAATGGGAAACCAGTTTAGTAGCTTTGCCAAGAAAACCCCAAATGGGCACATGAAGAATCAGACATGACTGAAGTGACTGAAAAACAGCAACAAACATATTTATAATGCTGACACCATTAGCATTGAGAGTGGAGTTTAGAATGAGTTATTAATCCAAACTCTTTGGGATGTTTTCAGAATTTTTAATGTAATAATGTTTCTGTCTCCCAGGATTTCTGTGTGTGTGTGTGTTTGGAGGGTGGAAGGCAGGGCCATTGGGGTTAAGTTACTTGCCCAAGGTCATACAGCTAGTGTTAAGTGTCTGAGGTAGAATTTGAACTCAGGTCCTCCTGACCCAGGATCAGTGCTCTATTCACTGCACCACCTAGCTGCTCCTCCCAGGATTTTTTGAGTGTTAGTGTCCCAGACTATTTCAGCATCTTGGGGATTTAGGTGGTGTGCACAAAAACTCCCAGCAAGGTATGAAGTGAAAGGTCTTTATGATGGTACATTTAACTGATATAAGTGAAGCTCAAGGGCTTAAAATGAAATGCATGGGATGAATCAAGGACAGGAGCATGCTAAACCCTCAGGTGTGATAGTCTTCAGATCTCCCAGGAACAGGTTTGGAAGGAGGCAAAAGGTCCTTTAGTAAGGCCACCCTGCGGGTTTCACCTTTGAAACACCCCAGTTTCACCAAGCTCTTCACCTTCCTTCCTACTTAACATGTGGCATTGCTTCTCGTGTCTTCCCCACACACTGGCAGGTCACTGATTTTATAGGGAGGAGGTAAATTCTTGGTCAGAGTTATCTGGTTAGTTTCTAATCTCTGATGTTACAGCTAGAAAGTTGCTAGAGACATTGGTTAGTAAAGGCCTCAGGTATAAAAGCATAGAGTTATGAAGGCTCCCAGATAATAGGGGATTGGAGTTTTGAGGTAGGAAAATGCAGCAAACTCAAGCAGAAATGCCATGACACGCATGAGTTCTATAGGTCTCAGAGAGTCTTCCCTCACCAAAATTACAATTCTTCATTATAATTATGATTATTAATTTTTCTCCCCCAGTAGGATTCTCAAAGACTGATCAATTTTATTCAGTGGGTTCTATTTCTGGGTTTTCTATTCTATTCAACTGATATTTATTCTTTTTTTAAAATCTATTAGCAAACAGTTTTTCTTATAATTATTGTATTATAGTACATTTTGATTCCTGGTAGAACAAGTTTCACTTCAACCAATTTTCATTTTTTGAGTTTGTTTAGTAATTCTTGTCCACATATACATATATGTACATATATATGTGTGTGTATAGGTATATGCGTATGTGTGAACTTTGTTATAATTTTGATCTAATTGATCTAATGATCTAATGATCAAAATCTAATGATTTTGATCTAATTCTAAGAAGAACTTCATGGTGTTTTGATTAGTGTTACATTAAATTTCTAAGTTACTTTTAGAAGTATTACCATTTCCTTCTATTTGTTCCACTTAAAATTGAGCTAGAGATATCTTCCTATTTGTCCAGTACTTCTGTCCATTCTATCAAAATAATTTTGAAGTTGTCTTTGTCTAAGTCTCTGTTAAGCAAATGTCCAGATCCTTTGTGTGTTTAGTTATTATTTTGAGGAATTTTAATTATCATTTGAGGCACAGAAAAATGCAAGCATTTTGTGGGTTTATCATATATTCCACTACTTTACTGAAATCATTTATGATCTTTGTTAATTTTTTTTGTTAAGGGTCTTTCCTTTTCCTTGAAATACAACCATTTTGCTGCAAGGAGAAATATTTTAACTTCTTCATTGCCCATGCTGATTTCCTTCATTTCTTTGTCGTGCCTTATTGCTTGGGAAAAGATTCCTAAAGCATTTTTGAATAACATTGACAAGAGTAAATATCAATTTTAATGACTTTTATTAAGGAAGTTATTTCTGGTGTTTCTTATTTGTAATAGTATCTCATGGTTTAACATATCTTTAAAAATCAGAAACGTAAAGAATCTTTTCTAAAAACTTTTCAAGTGTTTTTCAGACACATCTGGCTGCTGTATTTTTGAAGACTTCCCTTGCACCTGTTTTGTTTTTCTAGGATTCTGTCTTCTCACTAAGACATCTTCACATTTTGCCAGGAACAAAAATCAAGTTCACTGGCCTACAATGTCATACATATCCCTTCTTCCTCTTTTTGAATGTAGGTACAATTTCCATTCCCCTCTCCTGGCATCTCTTCCATTCTTGAGCATCTTTAAAAGATTAGACAACAGTGGTCCAGCAATCACAGTTACCAGGACTTTCAGCCCTTAGAGGGTAGTTTGTCTGGGCTTCGTGATTCGAACTCATTGAAATCAGCTAGATATTGGATGATTATGTCCTCACTTATCTTGAGTTTCTGCTCCCTGCTAACCATTTTTTGTTCTCTCCTTCCAATTCAAAGATCATTTTTCCTCATAACAAAAAACAGAAGCCAAATGAGTTGAACAGTTCAGCCTTCTTAGCATCATCCATTACACATATGCCCCTTCTCCCCTAAGCAGGGGTCCGTTTCATCTCCTCTTTCCTCAACATAACTAACAACAGACAAATGAATCTTTAGAATTTGATATCCTCTGGGCGCTTTCAATGCTTCTTCAAAATGTTGTCCTAGAAGTACCTCACTCAAGAATCTTTTTCAACTTTAAAGCACTCTGTCATCCTCATTCCCATCCATCTCCCTCCTTCCTGTCCTTCTATCACCATTTTTCCTTTTCTTTCTTGGAAACGGTTCCTGGGATTTTTCCTAGCTGTCCCCAGATTCAACTTTCCCACCTTCAGTTTTCTGCTTAAACTTTCAAATTTTATACCAAGTCTCACTCTTTACATGTTTGCAGTGGTTACCCATTAGCATTTTCACACTATTTTCTTTCTGTTTCTGGGTTTCAGAGTCAGTGAAATGATCTTATTATGCAGGTTAAAGTCCAGTTACTACGTCCAACTGTTAGTGAGTCACTTTATTTTTTGTCAATGTTAGGTCCATTTGGTATGTATCCCTTCTAAAAGAGATCCATACTTGCCAGTTTGAGACCTTCTGCTAGGAAGTGCCACCACACCAGGTAGATGGGCCTGGGGTCAGGAAGACTATTTTCTTGAGTTCCAATCTGGCCTCAGACACTTACTAGCTGTGTGACCCTGGGCAAGCCACCTAACTCTGTTTGCCTTAGCTTCCTCAGCTATAAGATGAGTTGAAGAAGGAAATGACAAACCACCCCAGTATCTTTGCCAAGAAAACACCAAATGGGGTCACAAAATCAGAGACAACTGAACAACAACGAAAGTTAGAAACTTCCTTAGCTTTTCCTCAACCATCATAAGAATTTATTAAATTCTGTATGCTCTATAGGAATATTATGTCAGCCAAAAAAATGTTCCTCACAATGCCTACTTCATATTTTATACTGTCTTCACAGCAAGGTGAAGGCCAACCTGTACATGATGTCATCTGCCATATCTCCCATGGTGCACATGAGTGAATGTGCCTCTCCGTGGCACTTGACAATGAATGACAAGCCCTGGTGTTAAATGAGACTCCTCAAAGAGTGAAACCCCATTTAGTTTAAAGGACTGGATACATTTTCAGAGGGGGTTCAGGAAATGTTGATTGTTGTGAAACAATCCTGCCAGCCCAATTGCTGACAGCTTGAGGGCTACGAATATATTAACACAATAAATGGAAGTGATTATTGATGTTTTGAAATTATTTTCTGTTGGACAGGACCTGTGATTTCATCACTGTACAGAGTGCCCATTGAGGACACTCTCTCTACCAATTCAGATCAGTACCTTCTCTTGAACTTAGAACTTTATAGAGCTGCCTGGGGACACTGAAATATTAAGCAATTTTCCCAGTGCCATATATTTGTAGATGTAGCATTTGGCAGATATAGGATTTGAACTGACATTCCTGACTACAAAGTCAAGTTTCTAGCCCTACCATAACATAAAAAAGGTAATAGGACAGACCCCTCCTGGGGAAGAATCTCAACAATGCTTGGAGGTAGAAAAGTGATTGGATCCTTAGCTGAAGAAGAGACAAGGTATCCTGATTTCTCTGCTAATTCTGCACCATTGGTACTGGAGACTGGGGAAGTGCCTGATTTGAAGTGCTGGTTGAAAACCAGAAGTCCAGTCAGTTTGGGGGAATCAGCCTTACACTGAGAGATCTGGGCTAAGAGAAGCCTGGCATAGGCTGCATCACTTGGAATTTCACCTTCTTGGCATAAGTGAAATAGACTGATAGGAATCCAGAGGTAAAGGGATGGTAAAGATCTAATCTCTTTGGAGCAGACTAGTAAGAATTAAGATGAGTCAGGTTGAAAAGGTGAGCAGCTTCCAAAAGGAACAGGTCATGAAGATTGTTGGATAAGCGATGAAGGCATAGGTAAACTCTAAAACTCAAGATGGCTTTGGGAGTCCAAAAGATAAGAGCTCTTCCTTGCTGGAAGTTTGGGCATGGGACAGAAATGCTTTCCCAGGCCATTGTCAGTGGTTGTGCTTGAGGAAGAAATAAAATGCTGACCTAACACCTAGACTTCCACCCTCCATAACTGACAGCTGGGGAAACTGAATCTGGAGAAAGCATAATATCTGCTTTTGCTAGGAAAATCTTTAGTAATTGACCTAGAACTAGTAAAAAAAAAATTAGGCACGTAGAAACTAAAGAGAGAAAACATGTTTTCTAGGAAGAAAGGAAGGAAGGAAGGAAGGAAGGAAAAGAGGGAGGGAGGGAGAGAGGAAGGGAGGGAGGAAAGAAGGAAGGAAGGAAGGGAAGGAGGAAGGAAGGGAGGAAGGAAGGAAGGAAGGAAGGAAGGAAGCATTTATTAAGCCTCTGCTACGTGCAAGGCATTCTGCTAAGTGCTTTACAAATATTTCTCATTTGACCCCCACAACAACCCTGGGATACAGGTGTTATTATTATCATTCCCATTTTACAGCTGAGGAAACTGAGGCAAACAAAGGTTAAGTGATTCATCCAGAGTCACACAGCTGTAAGTGTCTGAGACATGATTTGAATTCAAATCATTCCCTCTGCTCAATGTATCACCTAGCTGCCTCAAGAAACTAAAATTTAATGGGGCAAGACTACATGTAAAAGGATCTGAAAGGTGAAATAGAGAGGAGGAAGAAAGGAGCATGCTGGAGAAAAGAAGACCACAGAACCACCACCAAGGCCCATAGAAGAATGAAGGAAAGCCTGAGATATTCCCTTTGTTTTAGCTGACCAATCAATAGATATTTATTAACAAGTGACTATGTGCCACGCACTGTGCAAAGTGCTGGGGATACAAAAAGAGGCAAAATAAGGCACCTACCCTCAAGGAGTTTATAATCTAATGGGGTAGAAAATATGCAGACATCAATCAATTAAAGATACTTTGGTTCATAATTTCTTTGGAAATGTTCATTCTGACCTCATCTGCTAGATGAGTGGTCAAAGGATTTGAACACATAGTTCTTTTTTTCCAGCCAAAGAAAAACCAAGTTTATTAAAGATTTGCCACATTGGGCAGACTCTTAAGGAGCCTGATCATTTGTATTGCTAATGCCAGTGGGTCACATTGAACCTTGAGCCTTTGTCAGGCTAGATAGAATCTGAGAGCCTTCATGGAGGCAAGATGGACCTTATATACAGAAGAACTGTGGGAGGGAACTAGGGGTGGTCTAGTATTCTGGGGTGATGGGAGGAGGGGTCCAAGGAAGATCTTGAGAAGGAGTCTAGGATGGATCTTGACAAGACTGTGGTCAGATTCCAGGAACCAAGAGAATGGGATTTTGATGGGATCAAGGGTGGGAAAGTCTGAGGTAACAGATAATGGAGGGCTAGTTTAACAGTAAAAGAGATTCTGTCATTGTAATAATGGAAAGTTTAGACAGCTTATGGCCTCAGGCAGACACCAGATTCAGTGGGATGATTCAAAGAGAGTTCAAGGGGGTTTCCAGAGCCTATACCCCATCATTCCCTCCTCAAGCAAATGGGACCCAAATTCCTTTGGGGTAAAGGGTGAAGGTCTCTGCTTCTGAAACTGCTTTTTGCTGGTAAGAGTCATACAGCTGTCCCTGCCTTTCTGGGGTCTGTTCAAGGGGTACATGGCCTTAGTAGCCATCTAGAAGTTGATGGCTTGAACCCTGTAGGAGACAAACCTAAAGTTTTCCAAATTCCCTAGCATTGAGAGAATTGAAAGAATCAGGCATACACTTCTGGATGGGGTATCTGTCCTTATCCTCCATGCTTAAGAAGCTGTACCCAGGTCTGTGGCCTCCATCATAACCACTGCACTGAGAACCTGAAAGCATAAGGTTGAGTACACGACAGCCTCTTAGCTGTCTGAGCTAATGGGACCTGAGAAGTCAGGCCCAAAAAGCACCTTCAAGGTACTTGAAGAGTGAGAAGGGGGTAGGGAGAGAGGGAGGTTTACATACCTTCTAGTCTTGACTGAAGAAGAGCTTGAGGTAGGCAGTTTTTCCCAGTCAAGGAACCAACATCTTGAGGTTTGGGATTTAGGGGTGCTCGGGACCTCAAAATATCACCATGCCAGGTCCTGCCAGAATGAATTCAACTCAAGTCTTCTTTCAGCCCAAGCAAAACAAAGTTTATTAAAGATTTGCCATATTGGGTAGACCAGTGGTTCTCAACCTTCCTAATGCCAGGACCCTTTAATACTCATATGGGGATGTATCTGCATGTGGGCAGACCCACCTGGAGACAGATAGAGGAGCGATGTCTCAGTTCCTGAGACCATCAGAAATATGTATTTTCCGATGGTCTTAGGCAACCCCTGTGACCCCTGTGAAAGGATCATTTGACCCCTAAAGGGGTCACGACCCACAGGTTGAGAACTGCTGGGGGAGACTCTTAAGGAGCCTAAGTGTTTGTATTGCTGTTAACAACAGGCCAGATTGAAGCCTGAGCTTTCCTCGAGACAGAACCTGAGCCACACGTAGTTGTTAGAAGAAGAACTGAAGAGAGTTAACAATTATAGGAAGGATTTTTCCAAATCACCAATAAGTGGAAAAGTACAAATTACAACAATTATGAAGTCTCACTTTACGCCAGAAAATTGACAAAGGTAGGAAGAATTAATATGGAGGGGGAAGAGAAGCGTGCTGACGTGCTCTTGGTGGAGCTGTGGAATAGTCTAAGCATTCTGAAAAGCAATTTGGAATTACGTGAAAAAAAGATACTGATATGTTCATAACCTTTGACCCAGAGGACCCACGACTGGGAATATACTCTAAGGGGGTCAAAGGCAGCTAGCAGGTTCCCATAAGTGAGGCGATGTGGTTTGTTGGGAAGAATACTGAATTTGGAGTCTTCGTGACTCCAAGTTCAGATCTTTTACTGCTATACTATGTTAGGAAGGATATGTGTATATCTGGAAATTAATTCGTATGTAATGGGAAAGGGCATTAATAAAACTCTTAAAAAGTCTTTTGGAAGAAAGCTTGATTTTCCTTATTACCCAAAAGTATTTAGTCAATGCTTTGAATTTTATTTTGGGCAGGGGTAGGCTGGCGTTATCTCAAACTGTCGTGTGAGAGTCAATTGTTAAATTTTCAGTATGAGCATTTACATTTTGGAAATTGGCAAATGCTACAAATCAGGATATGATCTATTTTTAATTGATAGTTTGCATATAAGAAATTGAAAGGGGAACATTAATAATAAGTATAAAGCTTAAAAGTATGTTGTGTATGCTTTTTTTTTAAATTTGAGGGCTGATTGTTAAACATTTACTAGCTCACTCCTGGCTTTAGGCAATTTTTCTCTTAAAACTTAGAATCTAAAATCAGATAACATCCTGGTTCTTCACCGGACTTAGAGACTATTACTTTATTGTCCAAACTGAGTTAGAAAAGACCATGGTGTATCCCCCTGGCACATGTGTGTCACATGATAGAGAATACAAGCATCTTCCATTAAATACTGAAGATTTTGTCTGCTTAACTGTTCTCTGAACTCAATATTCTATATCCTGTCCCCATGCCTTTGTGAAGGCTGTCCCCCAGGGCTGAAATAGGACCCCTCCTCACCTCTATCTCTTAAAATCCTTGACTTCCTTCAAGGTTCAACTTGTGTGTCACTTCCTATGGGAAGCCTTTCCCGATTCTCTTCATTCTTGGTACTTTCTGCCTTTTCAAATATTCCTGTATGCATATCCTTACCTAATTATGCACTGTATTCTTCCCCATTCCAATAGAATACAAGCTTTTTTTTTAAGAACTGAATCTACCATAACACTTTGCACATACTAGTGCTGAATAAAGCTTTGATTTGAGTTATACAAATGGACAGCTCCTCCCCACTTCCTAACTCATGTTTTACTCTCCATTCCTGCAACTGCTTTTCTCATGCTCTTTCAAATATCTCTGACAATGTTTCAGTTGTTTGGATTTCATACTCTGAAGAAACCCTGGTATTGACCAATCTGTGTTACTAATTTATACTTTCTTGATTCCAAATTTAAATCCACAGTTTCTCCAATCAGGTAGGCACCACCTTCCCCTGAGGTTGGTGTTTGCCTAATAAGGGGCTCAAGCTAATCCTGCACCAGGAGTTACACCTAAGGCTGTTAATGTGGCCCCTTGTACCACAATTCACCTCTAACTGCTCCAAGTAGAAATCTTCACAAATAGCAGAAATGGTAGCCTTAAACCTCTCAGTTACAGGTTGCCTTGCAAGGAGCATTTGTTACCTAGAAAGAAATCAACTCTTGGCTTAATTTAGTTCAATAAACATTAGCTTTAAGGGGCACCAATTTAGGAGTCAGAGAATGTCTGAGGTGATACCACCTCAAATGCTTCCAAACTTCATTGGTTTAGTCAAGTAATGCAAATTTCCTGGTCTCCAGCCTCCAGTTAACAGTTCAATATACCATATACCATGCTGGCTGCCAGGGATACAAAAATGAAAATGATACAATTACTGCCTTTGAGGAGCCTACACTGTACTAGAAGGAAACACCATCCACATAGGAAGGTAAATTGAAAGTAAGGGTTTTTTTGCTTTGTTTTGGAAAGGGAAGAGGTAGAGCTTTCAGGGGTGGTATTGTTAACTATTAGGAAGATAATGAAAAGCCCCCCCCCCCCCTTAGGAATTGTAGGAGATGCAATTTGAGATGAATCTCTAAGATATGGAAATAAGAAGGGAAAAATTGGCAGACCAGAGGGACAGTGCTATGGAGGTGGGAAATGGAATCATATATAGAAAACTGCAAGTAAGGTAATTTACTCAGATGACAGAGGGAGATGGGACACAGGTGTATGTAATAAGTATTTAATGTTAGGTTGAAATCAGATTTTAAGGGCTTTAAATGCCAAACAGTGGCATATACACTTGGCCTTAGATATATAGAAAAACACCTAAGTGACTTGTTCAGGGTCACACAACTTATAAGTGTCCAAAAACACTTAAATAGGGGAGTGACATGATGAGATTTTGGTTTTATAAAATTCTCTTTGGAAACTGTGAAAATGAATTAGAGAGGCATTAGTGAAGTTAGCATACCTGGCCCCAAAGACGGTGAATTTTTTTTAAGTAGAAGATCTCTGGGTTTCTGAGCCAATGAAAGCTATTCTTAGGCCCCTTACTCCAAGAGATTGTACTTAGGCAGAGGAGAGAGTTTAAGGATCCCTACTGAAGCAGGCTATTCATTGCACTACCCCTCTCTACTCCTCCCCCCCCACCACACTCCTCATTAAAAATAACCACCTACTGAATAATGGGAAAACTTGTTATTAGTCCCCACCTCACTTTATCATCCAACCAAACTGCTCAATTTGTAATTTTCCATAAATGCCATTCAGTTTCCCACTTCTGTACCTTTATCTAGATGCTCTGCCAATTCCTCCCTTATTGCCTCCACCTCTTAAGAATCCCCACAACTCACCTTATAGCCAAGAGACTTGTTAGCTTCAGCCAAGGAAAACTGTCATGAGAGAATATGCCACACTTTACATATACTAAATCAAGATTTGGCATGCAATAACCTTAGTCTGCCCATTTAATACTTGGAGGACTTTACCATGCCTGTAATGAAACAGTCCAGGTAGATTTGGCTACCAAACTTCCCCTACTGGTTTGTCCATCTTTATGTTTTGAACCCTGCCCTTGGTCACATAGCAAATTATGAAGGGGTGGGATATCACGTCTTGACAGGTGGGCTGAGCATTAAGTTGCACAGGGAAACAATAATCACCGAATCAGTCATTGGGATGGCTTAAAACTTAGTCTATATACAAAGGGGCAATCAAGGGATGAGAGCCTTATAGACTCACTATAACCTGCAGGGAATATCAGTTTGTGCAATGTCCCAAAAAGTCTTTCATGAATTCATAAATCATGTGGTATTATAAGACCTGCTGAATGAGGGAAGGGGTAGTTGTTTTTCTCAATGACATCTTCATCTGCTTCTAGATTCTTGCTACTCTCGCCAAATTGTTTTGATTTATTCTCAACCAATGGGGCATCTAGGTGGTACAGTGGATAGAATGCTGGACCTGGAGTCAGGAAGGCTTTTCTTCCTGAGTTCAAATCCAGTCACAGAGTGGAATATCTATATGACCCTGGGTAACTTAACCTGTTTGCCTCAGTTTCCTCATCTGAAAAATGAGCTGGAAAATAAAATTAAAAACAACTCCAACAAAACAACTTTCTTTGCCAAGAAAACCCCAAATGGGGTCATAGAGTCAGAAGTGACTGAAACTACTGAATAATCATCCTATTTATCAATTGGGCTAAGTCAAGTCAACAAGCATTTGAGAAGAAGATGAAGCTCTTGAAAGAACCTAATTGATAATAAATAAATCAGTACAAATTCATGCAAGTGAGAAGCCTGATGAAGTAGGGGACCACTGATTTCACAAGAGAAGAGCCATGGAGCTTGGGAGGCTTTATGGGCTGTTATCATTATTCAAGTCCCAGGTTCTCTGCCTTAAGACTACTGAAGTTCTCCCAAGGCTTCTCAGTAAACACTAGAGATGGAGGGCATATTTAATGACCCAATTAACTGGTTCATGTTAGTCTCCATCTCAGTATATCAGGAATAATGGAAACAGCCAATAGTGGAAACCAACACTTTTACCATCACTACGGAATTTCTGTTATTACAGGATACTCTGATTTCCTCCATGCCACTATCTCACTGGAGGCTTCAGCTACATCCAGGGTAGAATGAAACAACCAACCTAACAAGTTCTCCTGCTTGTGGGCAATGTTGACCTTCTACATTCTTGTAACAGGTCATCCATCTTAGCAAAGAGATTTCTGGGTCAAAGAAACCGAAAGACTTGCCAGCTCTCTGCTCAAAATATCATTATCAATCAAGAAAAGTGAAATAATTCTTGGCCCAAGGGACAAAAGTAGAAGCCTTTGCAGTTTCATAGCAGTTTCAAAAAGGCAGGTTTCATCTCAACTTACGGAAAAAGTGCCAACCCAAACTCACTCTAACTGACTTGAAAAGTTGTGGCTTCTCCCTTTGCTAGAGTTCTTCTAGGAGGGCATGGATGACTAGATGATCACTGACACCCCTTAAAACTCCAAAATTCTATTTTGTTTTGCTTGTTTTTTTTTTCCTGGTGATTCTATGAAAGCAGAGTTTCAAATGCCAGCATCAGGTACTAGAATATTCTCTAGGTAGGTAGACATGTTGCTTTAAAATAGGTTATATTCACTTTCTTTCTATACATAATGGCTTCATTTAAGTAGGCAATCAAAAGAAAGTTGATAGCCAAAAATCTGTGTTTGGTAGTCAAAAATCTCCAAGGGTGAGGAGGGGGAGAGGGGAATGTCCAATTTTATGCAGTTAGTTTGGAAGAACAGGTAGTGTGGTATACTGAATTTTGGAGGCTTAGAGTCAAGACATCATGAGATTAAATTCCAATTCTGGCATTTAAAGGTTGTGTGGCAAGGGCAAATCACTGAACCTGTGCAGCAGGCAACCTCCTATTACTCACATACTAAGTCTCAGATAGATTGCAATATGTGTTGGTGGATTTAGTTCCCTCAATGGGAGTTCCTTGCATTGAGGAAATAAGATTCTTCTAATATTTGTTATACGGAATATGATCTTTCCATGACATTCCACTGATTATACCTGTGTGATCCTGGCCATACATTTACCTGGTCAGATGTCATTCTAGAACTTTATAGGACACAAATCATCAAAAACTTCCACGACAACTGACAGCAGAATTGGGATGGTATTTCAGCACATCCCAATGTCATAAGCTATGAGATGACTACTAAAAAATTTAGTGTAGAAATGACAACATAGCATTCCCTCCAGATCTAATCACTGGGACCTGCTGTTGTCACAGTGCAATATAGAAACTTTCATTTCCTTTCTAGGAGATCAAATTTTAAAGGAAAGCTGGGATCAGAATGATTTGCAATGTTCAATTTAGCTTTTTACGGGAAGGACGGTATATAAATCTAATAAATAAATTCCCACATCAGAGGAAAAAACCCCAACAACAATCCTCTTGGTATTCCTCTAACAGCTGTGTTTCCACATGAAATAAAATGATACACAGTATTTTAAAGGGCAAGTCTGAGTCCATCCAAGTATGCAGTCCTTGTGCACGTCACAGCAGGTATTTTATAAATGTTTGTTAAATGAATATTCAGCATGTCACAGTGTGGTATAAATCTGGAAAGAGATTTGTAATAGAAGGACTTGGGTTTGAATCCCAAGTCCTCTTATATTCTACCCCCAGTGCTCTTTCTGCTCCATTCCACGAAGACTGCATGATGCCTATCAGGACCTCCAACTGAAAGTGATTTCTTCTTCTCTATGCCAATAGATCTCAGAAACATCTTAAACTCAGCATGTGTAAAATAGAACTCATTGTCATTCCCCCTTTCAAGGGCATGACCATCCTCTCAGTCACTCAGTTTCCCAGTTTAGTGTTACCTTCACTCCTCTTTCTTTCTCACATCCTCCATTATAGCCAATCATTTTCCAAGTCTTGTCAATTCTACTTTTGTAACATCTCTAGTAACTTCCCATTTTCTCCTTCAACACAGCAACTACTCTCCTCACCTCACATATGGATTACTTAAAAGCCTGTTGTTTGGTTTCCCTTCCTCAAGTCTTTCCACATCCCAATACATACTCCACTCAGTTTTCAATTTGCTCTTCTTAAAGTACAGGCATGACCTTGTTACCTCTTCTTACTCAAAAAACTACTCCACCATTCAATAAACTCCAGTGGCTCCACATTACCACTGGGATCAAACATAAAATTCTATGTTTGGCTTTATTCTGGTTTCTCCCTACTTTTCCTTTCTTATCTCTTTCTCCCCTCTTCTGCTTCACAATCAAAACACACAATGACTGCACTATTTGCTATTCCTCAGCAAAGACATTCCATCTCCAGATTCTGTGCATTTTCATTGGCTTTCCTTCATTCATCGAATTCTCTCCCTCTTCATATAAGACTTCCTCCATTTTAGCTTAAATCCTTCTTTCTATAAGAAGTCTTTTACAATGCACCTTAATGCCAGTACCTTCCCTCCTAGATTATCTCCTATGTATTCTGTATATATATCTTGTATGTACATAATTGTTTGCATATTATATCCTTCAATAGACTGTGAGCTCCTTGTGAAGGCTGGTTTTTTGTCTTTGTTTTTGTTTTGTTTTGTTTTGTTGTGTATGTAGTTTTCTTCTTCTTTTCTGCCTCTCTTTGAATCCCCATCCCCTAGCACAGGACCTGGAAAAGAGTCACCTAATAAATGCACTCAAATTTGTCTCATTTTCTTTTTTGTGCTTATCACACTCTCCTTTACATCCTACTTTGTTTCCATGTTTGACCGTCCTATTAGATTGTAAACTTCTTGAAGACAGGGACTATATTGTTTTTCTTTTTTTATTCCCAATTCCTAGCTCAGAATCTTGCTCGTAGTAGGCATTTACCAAATGCTTTTTAAAATTTGATGAAATTGGATTATTGCTAAATATTGCCTTAAAAATGTATCACCCATAAGAGTGTATAGCACAGAGTATAACAGAGGACACTAGGTTTTAATATTCATAGGATAAAATGTAGAGGACATTAATTCAACCCCTAATTCAATCCCCTCATTTCAAAGATGAGGAAATTGTTGCACAGGGTAGTTAAATTATTTCCCCAGGATTACACAATTAGTAAGTATCTGAGGTGAGATTTTAACCCAGGTCTTTCAGCATCCCAGTCCAATGCCTTATCTGTTAAGCCATGCTAATTAATTTTTTTTTTTTAGGGAAGGGATAAAGTGTGTGTGGTACCTAAGTAATTCTTTCATATTCTGCTCAAGATTGCCTATGTGAATTGTCATCAATACAGATTTTTCATATAGTAAACTCCCCACTTCACCACACTGAATTGAAGTCCTACCCAAGAGTAACTAGGTCATTGTGTTCCCCAGAAAACTCAAATGTATTTATTTATTTATTTCAAAAAGCCTATAATGTGTGAAAGAGATCAATTAGTTGACCTTTTTGTGGAGGGACAAGAAAACCTGGCCTAATTTCAATTCTGGGAACCACCAAACTGAACTCCCTACTATACTATGCTTGGTGATCATGAACAATGCACAAAGTATTGAATGTCAGCAAAGTACTACTTGTGTTCGTTTTTTTGGTTTTAATTAAACACAATCTCTACGCAGTCAGATTTCAGTTGAAATAGGCCAATAAGAGGGAAGACATAATTGAAATAATTATAATTCCACAAAGGCATATAAGGGGTTAGGAGCCACAAAAGAGCCTGAGCAAATTCCCAGGAAATGCTGGGTATTCCAGTATCCCCATGCAATTACAAATTCAGCGTAATGGTTCAAAAATAAGTTGTTGACTGAAAAGTGAGACATGAATAAAAATCAAGACATTGACTAATCACCATTTCTTGAACTTTAAATAATGTAAATAGTCACCACAACAAGAAGGCAAAAAAAGCCAAGGAAACAGATCAGTCACAGAAACTTGATTTCCTTGCTAAATCAGGAGACATGAAGCCAAGATCAACAGTGGCTCACATTACAAGATCGTGATGATGAAATATTATTGACTATATTGTCTTAAAATGTAGGTAAAAGCTCAACAAAGGTATTCATTAGTCCTTAGAGAATACCCTGTGTAAAATTCAAATAGATTCACCACCTGGTATATTTGGAAAAACCTCATCATCTATATGCAAGAGGGTATCTCAAAGATCATTTATTCACCCTCTCCCATTTTGCAGATTGTAGCACCTGAGGCCCAGGTAGATTTACATGACTTGTCCAAGGTGACTTAGGTTGTGTCAGACATGGCATTTAAATAAAAATCCTCCAACTCCAGAAAACTCAATAACCTCTCCTTGTTTGAGGTTCCTGATATTCATATCTATCACTCTATCAAAATCATAATGGCTATTGTTTACAGACACCTAGGGCATTCCCCTTCCTTTCTCAATGAGTTTTCACTTGGCTCACAATTTTTCTCTCCTCCTGAACTCCTGCCCGCATACTAAGGGATTTCAACATCCATACTGAGTCTCTCTCAAATCACCTAACCACTCAGTTTTTCAACTTACTCACTTCATAAAACATACTCCTCCATCCCACCTCAGTCACACACAAAGATCTTCATACCTTTGACGTGGCCATTGCCCACAAATACACCACCACCATCATGGCTAAGAATTACAAAATTTCCTTATCTTACCATAACCTTTGGCCTTTCACCTTTCCATTTCTCTTGCTTTACAAAATGCTACTCTTCATCTGCACTGTGACCTCCAACCTCTTGACCCTTCAATTCTCTCTAGGGCCATCTGCCTTTCCTTAGCCACTCTCTCTTAGTAATTCCTTACTTATCTTTGGTATCCACTCCCTGTTAGGAAGTTTCCTTCTGTCTTTTACAGTGTAAAATTCTTTCTCCCTTTCAGAGAAGACACATCATAAGAATTGGCCAGCTTTGCCTTCTTTCTGTTGTCAGTTATCATCATCCTCTCCAACTTCATCAAAGGTCCTGACCTAGCCCTTTGCTCAGCCTCCTTTTTCTCTTAATAGATCAACAGACAGACAAATGAACAAAAACCAAAGCTTAGTGTTGTGTTTAAGCTTTCCTTACTGCTATGGTCTCTCTCAGTTTTAGCATTCCTGTCACTATTTTTTTGTAGGAGTATGCCATATTCTTAAATTCATTCCCTGCTGCTTGGCCTTGTTTGCATCTTTTCTATACTTCCTTTTAAAAATTGAAGTATGCTGATGAGTTCTCTGTCAAATTCTTCAGTCAAATTCTGTTTTTCCTCCTCATCGAAATTGTGTTTCCTTTTGTGCCTCCAGAATTTCATTCTTGAGTATCCCTGTATGGCTGCATTTCTCTGAAGCATTTTAGTCCATGAGATTCTAACTTTCTTTCCTTTGAATCCTTTGAAATGTGCTTTTTTAAAATCTAAGTTGCCTTTTAGCCTATGCCTGGATTTTCTTTCCTTTTATACTATGAAATCTGTGATTGAATGGTCCCTTTACCCTAAGGTTCCCATTATTTCTACAGCAGCAATCAGTTCCTTCTTATTATTGCCAGAATATAATTACCTCTTGTTTGCTTCTCCACTTTTTAAAGGATGAAATTGTCACTAAGACAAATGAAGAAATGATCATCTGCTTTGCTTTTTGGCAGAGAGAAAGTTCTGGGCCGCTAGGCAGTGCAGTGGTTAGAGTGCTAGGCCTGGAATCAGGAAGAGCAAAGATCAAATCCTACTTCAGACGCTTATTATCTGTGTAACACTGAAGAAGTAACTTGACTTATCTACGAAATGGAGATGATAATGGCAATTATCTGCCAGGATTCTTGTGAAGACAGAATGAAATAGTATTTGTGTAAGATCTTATGAAACTGAAAGTCTTGTATAAATACCAACCTTTAAGATGTCTGAATAATGGAAGTTCCTCATAAATGCTATCCTAGGTCTCTGTGCAAGGCTTGAGATCAGTTTCCCAAGTTCCTGACCTATATGCTCTTTCTGTCCAAGTGATTTGTAGTATGCTACAATGATAACAATCACTTCTGTTTCTCCCTGTTGATCTTCACCTAAATACCTTCCAACATGATTTCCCTTTCTGGTTTTTGGATTTCCTCAAATTACTGTACCTTCTTAATTGTATATATCCTATATTATTTGCATGGTATATATCCTATATTATTAATATAGATGTATGTATGTATGTGTGTAAATATATGTGTGCATATAAATAAATTATATATGTATGTATGTATGGTTACTTTACCCCACTTCCATTTTTCTATACTGTTTTTTTAAATAAGGTATATAAATCCAGAGTCATAGTTACGTCATGGGCTTCATCCCATCAAATCTCAATGATACTTAAGGGATCAAATATGCCTCCATTAAATTAGGACCCCTGGTTGCATTGTTTATTGCTTAAACTTTTATATACATTTGTATACAGACACATCAAATTTCATCTCTTTAGACTTTATGAACATCTAGAATTACTACTATCATTCAATGTATTAACTAACTCTTCCAAATCTCTACCATCTCTTCAAATTTGCAAAGTATACCATTTATATCTTCATCTAAATCACTGATGAAGTTGTAAAACAGAACAGCAGCCAGCATAGATCCTTAAGTTATTCTAGTAGACAATTCCCTCAAAGTTGATTTTTAGACATTTACGACAATTTAGATCTAGTGATTGGACCATTGCCCAAATTCACCTACCTATATTACTGTCCAGAAAACAATCTCTCCATCTTGTCTGCAATGTGACATTTAGTCTTCATGGTAGAATGGAAATAGTGCCTACTATGGAATTAGAGGTTAAAATATGAGTTTAAATTGGCCTTTGTTGTTTATTGCCTGTGTGACCTTGGATAAGTCCCTAAACCTCTATTGATTTCAGTTTCTTGTGCAAAAGAGGCTAGGGGATTTGTCTAGATGGTCCCTGAGGGCCCTTGCAGCTCTAATTCTGTGACTCCATGAGATAAAAATCAGTTGCTTTGGCTTGCTTAACTTTCTGACACAATTTTTAGATTATATGCATTCTCCATTGTAAGAAGAAAATGAGGTAATATATGAAAAAACACTTTGTGAGGTTTAAAGTGCTATATAAAAATGTTATCTATTATTACTATTATTTTTATTGCCAGTCTTGTAACCCTGTCATAAAAGAAAATAAGGTTAATTTGGCATAGCATGTTCTTTGTGATGATCACTTAATTTCTAGGGATGCTCATTAAGCATCCCTTTAATTATACATTCTAGAATTTTGCCAGGAATTGAAGATAAACTAACTCACTGGCCTACAGATTATACTGTAAAAACCACTCTCTTTCCTTTAAAAAATGGAAAAAAGATGCTTTTCTCTAGTTCTATGGTCTCTCACTCCTCACAGTCTTTCCAAGATAATTTACAAATCTGCTCCATTTTGCATCATGCAGGAAGCTGATTAAATTATAGAGTGCACAAAGGAAAGTAACGTAAAATAAAAACTGAAAAGGTAGGACAGAGCCAAGCTGTAGAGGATCTTAAACGATAGCCTGGTGAGTTTTTATTTTATCTTGAAGGTAATATGGAACCAGTTTTGAGCAGGAGAATGACATGGTTAGACTTATGACTCAGGAAGATCGTTTTGGCAAGTGTATGTTGAACTAAAGAGGAGACAACCTGGAAATAGGGAAGCAAGTCAGATGGTTATTACCATAGTCCAGGGGGGAAAGGTGATTAAGGTCTAAATTACAGTAGTGATGTTGAAAGTTGAGTAAACATTTGTGAGAGATGGTAAGGATGGAGAGTTGATAATGCTTGAATACAGCTGCTTGACTGTGGGAGTGAGGAAAAGGTAAGAGTTAAGCCCTAATCCAAGGTTGTGAAAGTCCTCAAATAGTTTGATAGGCAGTAGTGGCTTCCTTGTAAAGATCTTTTAATTAGTTTTGCAAGACTGGCAAATATATATTTTGTCAGCCCTGGTTAACTGTACTTGATCCTCAGCCTATTCAAGAGTATTTCCATGTTTTATGCCGTGGTTCACAAATCCAAATCCCAGTCTTAGATACTGTCTTCTAAATCAGCTGTACATAAATCTACCTTTCTTACAAACCTCTTGCTTTCGACTAGCAACAGTAATAAAAGTGCTACCAGTGGCTCCTGATATCCTCAGTTTCTCGTGCTCTTGTTCGTTATCTTCTTATAAAGACTTTATAAGCCTTGGCAAAGCCTTCTGGATTCCTTATGGAAGCATCATTCATCTTCACCTGACTCACCTTGCTGACTAACTGGCAGTAGTCAGCAAGTTTGACAAGTCCTGGGAGATGCTCAGTCATGTCTTGGATCCATGTCCAGGGAAGACAGCTGAGCTCTCTGTTATTAAGGTGATTCGAGAAATAGCTGCTTCCATAACTCTCAGCAGGAACTCAACACTGGCCCTTCCTCACCCTTCTTCCACTGACTTTTCCCAAATGATTTCTCATTTGACAGCACCTGTGGACCTACATTTTCATTCTCTGGAGTACACACAAGTGCTTTCTCCTCAGCAGGTACAGTTCCCTGCTTAATAGGGAGAGATTCACCTATATGACTTAACTCTGAGCATCCAAGGGCCTTCTTTCTGACCTTTTCTGCCATGTCATATTATCCTTCCTTCTGATCTCCTGATTTAGGTCAGGATTTCTTTTGTCTCTCCAATTCTTTTTTTTTCTTTTTTCCTTAATATATCCTTGTTTCAATTGAACATGAATTTGTAGATTCAGGGAGGGAAGGAAACTTAGAGATCATTGAGACTAACATCTTCATTTTAGATGAAGATATTAAGGCCTGGAAAAGTTGCCCAAACTCGCAAAAGACAGCAAAGAACTATAATTTCAAAAAGATTCCAGGAAGCAATGCGGCATATATACAAGGCCACTTCACATACCCGTGACTTGGTTAAAAATAAGTCTCAAAATATTTCATGTCTGGTCCTCAACTCTCACCCTAAGTAGGTAATTGTCTAGCATCAAAGACGATTTCCAAGAGGCTATGGGTGGAGATTCCAATTACTGTACAATTCCCCCATCCTTAGCACAGACCCAGTAGGATTCTTCAGAAACTGTTTCACTTTTACTTTTTCTATTCCATATACCTAGCACAGGGCCTGATATACAAAAGAAACTTAATAAATGTTTGTTGATTCAGTGGCTTGACTGATGAATTAAAATAATATAATGTAATTCTTTCAATTGGAAAACAATAGATGATTTTCCATAGACATATATGGAACATAGGTGTGAATAGTTTCCAGTTATGGAAATCAAATATCACATGTATGTGACCTTCGAATGAGCTTTCTTACTTTGATAAGGGGTGCATACTTTTATAAGATAGGGGTGGTACATTTAAATTCTCTGGAGAATTTTAATGCCAATCTTTTATTTTTCATTTTTATTTTTATTTTTTTTAATTTTATTTTAGTTTATATCATTCATTTCCACGAGATTTTGAGTTACAGATTTTCTCCCTATCTTTCCCCTACCCACCACCCCAAAACAGCCATCCCAGTGTATCCCCACTCCCCCAATCTATTCTTTCCTATGTCTTCCCCCCTCACCCCTCTGACTTTTTGGTAGGGCAGGATGGATCTCCCAACCACACTGCCTGTGTATCTCAAGTTCCAGTTGGATGTAGTTAATAAAAATAATAACAATAATTGTATATATATATATATATATATGTATAT
>CM053583.1:126106352-126143387 GCA_028627135.1 Pseudochirops cupreus
GTTCGCAGTGCTGATACGGTTCCTCTTAGCCGAGCTGACTTTAGTGGGAAGTATCTTTGTGTGCGTTTTGGAGTTCCAGGATTGGTTTAGAGTCCTATTTTATGGGTATTTTGGGGTGGCTATGTGAGAGCTGCGATGTGTTGCTGCTTCTACACCGCCATCTTCGACAATTTTTCAATGAAAAAAAATAAGACCCTGAAATTGCTATCAAGAGAGAAAAGCCAAGAAGCTAGAAGAGGCCAATGGCCTCTTTCCGTGGGAAGCCACTGGAAACAAAGAATCCTCTTACTCCTCCTGTTTCTTTTTGTGTGCTTGAATTACATTTAATTTTTTAAAATTAATAATAATGTATTTTCTCTCTTTCCCGCCCTGCTGGAAGGAAAAAGAAAAAGAAATCTCTTGTAACAAATAGTAAAGTCAAGAAAAACAAATTCCCACGTTGGCCATGTCCAAAAATGTATGTCTTATTCTGCATCTTGAATCCCATCACTCCCTCTCAGGAAGTATTTTGAATAGCCTAAGTCATAGATGGCCATTGAGTTGATTGGAGTTCTAAAGTCTTTCAACTTTGTCTTTGCAATATTGTTGTTACGATAGGCTATTCTCCTGGTTCTGATCACTTCACTCTGCAAAAGTTCAGAAACCTTCCTCAGCAACAATGATCCTGTGTTTGAGAAGTTCCCTGCCATCTTATTCATCTAAATTCATCATATGACCTAGCCATCCTTTTCCCCCAAATGGTTACTGCCCTGGCAGAGAATGTTTAGTGTCTGTTCTGGGTTATATATCTTTGTCAGGGTTATAATTCTAAGTCACAGAGGCCAAAGCCATAGCCCAATGAACAACACAGTCTCTAAGTAGACATATTGACCTTCCTACCCCACTGACACCCAATAGACTTACAGTAAAGTGGCATGGGTGAGGGATACTGAGGATTTAGGGACTCCACTTTTGTCTTTGACATTTGATCTCATGGGATTCATCTGATTTGACTACTTAAGAAACAACAGAAGGCCTGTATCACATACAGACAGGCTTTTCATCCCCAGACCACTAAGTGCACCTTTCTGGGTGAACAATTTAAAATTATTTCCTTTTTATCACTCCTGTCGAGAGTGGATTTGAATCATGACCAGAGAGAAATCGGGCGGCTGATTAATCCATACTTTCTGTCATTCCACAGATTTGAGATATAAAATATTACCTGAACATTTAAAACAAATAACTGTAATTTCCATTTAAGTGATTTTTGACCTTGGTCCATATATATTCATCAGTAGTTTACCCTGGATTGGAACAAAATTGAGACAATGTTGGAATATGAACCAAGAATGAAAAGATGTCCAGAGAGGGGGATACAGCTGAATTCAGGTAATCCAGTACAACCTATAATCCAAGGATCCTGTTTCTTACTTCCTTCTAATCATGAAAGGAAGCAGCATTTGAGATAAAGCTCAAGAAAAATAAATCATAGATTTATAGAGGTGGAAACTACCTCCAATATCATTGAATCAGGGAATTAGTAACAGGAAACTCTGGGAGCTTTTGGAGCATCAGTAGAATGTAAATTCTTTGAGGGCAGGGCTGTTTTGATTGCTGTTGTTTTGGCTTTGAACTGGCTGGTACCTAGTGGGAACTTGATAAATGTCTTTCAGATTAGTCAAGATTGAACACAGAAGCTTTCCAAGCACCCCTCAAATTGAGCTGAATTAGCTGAAACAGATATTCAAGACAGATTTGACCAGAATTGTCAAACTGGCAAAACTCCCCAGTGCTCAGAAACAAATTAAAATATAATTAGGAAATATTTAACAAAATGAAATAAAATATTATTTTATTGTTTTCTAAGACAATATTTGCCCATGTTGACTTAGGGATCAGTTTCTATTTGAGTTTGATATTATCGATTTAGACCAACATCCTAATTTCACAGATGAGGAAACTGAGTCTTAGATACTTTGCCTATGGTTATGCTGCTACTGAATGGCTGAATCGGGGCTATAACTCAGGTCTGCTAATTCCTAGTGCAGTATTTTTTAAAATTCAGTTTGTATTTTTCCCCACTACTCCAGACTAATTAATGGACACCCTATTCATTAACACCTTTGACAGTATCAGAGGTGTGTGTACTGGAGCAAGCTCAAACTGCCTCAAGAGAGCCTGTTGTTAAATATTCAATGTGACCATTTATACCTCAGAAATCATCAAAGGCTATAGAGCCAGGTTTGACCGATTATTTTATTGATTGTCTAGATTTACATAAGTGATGGAGAAAATGTTAGTGATACATATTAAACTAAAAGTGTGTCATGTATACATTTCTTTTCCTGGAGGGTAGGAAATTAAACATTTACCTGTTTAATAATTTAAAAAATTAAACATTTACCATTTAATCCTAAAACTTTAACCATCTTTGGAACAATTTTAGCACCTTTTCATCCTATTCTCTGTCACAATTGAAACATAAGATTTAACAAGGGTTGGGATTATCAGGGTTGTGCCTTTTCTGGAAATGAAATCAGTTTTAGTTACTGTTGCCCTTAAATCAGATATAAACCATAGAAAGCTAATTCCATAAAGCTCTGTCACTGGAGCACAAGGTCTGGGAAAGCTTTGACTAGCCACAAACCATATGTGTATTGTCTGATTGCTAGCCTTGCTAGGTTCAGATAGTCTCTGCATCAGGTTGGCCTCAGAGGTAAGCATATTTTAGCTCTGGAAACTTTTTTTTTAATAGTCCTTTTTTTCCCCTATTACAAGTAAAGATAGTTTTCAACATCCATTTTTATAATTTTGAGTTCCAATTTTTTCTCTCTCCCACTCCATCCTTCCCAAGGAAGCAAGCAATCTGATATAGATTATACATGTACAATTGTTAAACATATTTCCACATTAGTCATGTTGTGAAAAAATGAATCAGAACAAAAGAGAAAAACCATAAGAAAGAAAAAAAAATAGAGAAAATAATATACATTGATCTGCATTCAGACTCCATAGTTCTTTCTCTGGATATGGATAGCATTTTCCATCACAAGTCTTTTTGGAATTGTGTTGGATCATTGTAATGCTGAGAAGAGCTAAGTCTTTCAAAGTTGAGCATTACACAGTGTTGCTGTGTGTACAATGTTCTCCTGGTTCTGCTCACTTCACTCAGAATCAGTTCATGTGAATCTTTCCAGGCTTTCCTGAAATCTGCCTGCTCATCATTTCTTATGGAACAATAATAATCCATTATATTCATGTAACACTACTTGTTCAGCCATTCCCCAACTGATAGGCATCCCTTCAATTTCCAATTTTTTGCCACCACAAGAAAGCTACTATAAATATTATTAACATGTGGGTCCTTTTCCCATTTTTATGATCTCTTTAGGATAGAGACCTAATAGCGGTATTGCTGAGTCAAAGGGTATTCACAGTTCTATAACCCTTTGGGCATAGTTCCAAATTGTTTGCCAGAATGATTGGACCAGTTTGCAACTCTACCAATAATACATTAGTGTTCCAATTTTTCCACATCTTTTCCCAACATTTATCATTTTTCTTTTCTGTTGTATTGGCCAATCTGATAGGTATAAGGTGGTACCCAAGAGTTGTTTTAATTTTCATTTCTCTAGTCAATGGTGATTTAGAACATTTTTCATATGATTGTAGACAGCTTTAATTTTTTCATCTGAAAACTGCCTGTTCATAACCTTTGACCATTTATCTACTGGAGACTGACTTGTATTCTTATAAATTTGACTCAGTTCTCTACATATTTTAGAAATTAGGCCTTTTCAGAAACACTGACTTGTAAAAATTGTTTCCCAGCTTTCTGTTTTCCTTTTAATCATGGTTGCATTGATTTTGTCTGTGAAAAACCTTTACAAAATTAATGTAATCAAAATTATTCATTTTTATTTCATAATGTTCTCTATCTCTTGATGGTCATAAATTCTTCCCTACTCCATAAGTCTTACATGTAAACTATTCCTTGTTCTCCTCATTTGCTTATGGTATCATCCCTTATGTTTAATAATGTGCCCATTATGACCTTATCTTGGTATAGAAATGTCTTAAAGTTTTTATTGATACCTTTGGTTTTTATATCCCATGCATTTTCCAATATCCCCACCCCTGTGTCTCATTAACACCTCCTTGGTAAAAGAAGAAAAGAAAAGAAACTAATTAAGTTGATACAGCAAACAAAATTAGCAGGTCTGACAATTAATTAACATTCTAAATCCATAGACCTCTTACCTTCCCAAAGGTTTGGTAGGGGTTTGGGAGGGGAACAGAGAAGCTGCCACAATATATTTCAAAGATAATCTACTAATTCACATAGGGTTTATGGTCTCTACCCATATCAACAAAGCAGCACATCTTTTGTGTTGAAGTACTCAAAAGCTTAGACAGCTAGGTGGCACAGTCTATTGAGTGCCAGAGCTGGGGTCAGGAAGACTCACCTTCCTGAGTTCAAATTAAGCCTCAGACACTAGCTGTTTGCCCCTGGGTAAGTCAATTCACCATGTTTGCCTCAGTTCCTCACCTGTAAAAATGAGCTGGAGAAGTAAACCTCAAATAGGGTCATGAAGAGTTGGAAATGATAGAAAAATGCCTTAATAACAATAATCAGAAATAGCAACCAAATAATTCCCTTAAACCTTAATTTAAAGCAAACAAACAAAAAAAAAACAAAAGCAAGGAAAACAAAGTCATCTTTCTAGCATAGTCTTTTGAAAATACTAACATAGTAGTGATGTGGGGAACTTGTCAAGGTTTCAGAGATGATCTGAAATGATCCCTAAAATATTGCATAGTAAATCAAAGGATCAAAGATCTAGAATAGGAGGAGACTTCAAAAGTCAATGATTCTAAGTTCCTTATTTTACAGGTGAGGAAATTAGGCCCATAAGATAATTTTAAAGGAAGAGAACTTACCTGGCTTAGAAAAGACATGACTGAAGGAAGAAGGGAACTATAGAATAATGCCAAACATTAAATAGAAAATGTAAAAATTAGTCAATTCCTGGAATGTTTCTAAAAATTTGCGTGTTTGGTATTATATATAAAAACTTAACAGTTATAGATTTCCAGTTTTTAATCTGGATATTTATTGTCATAGAGACACAAGCTAAAGCCTCAAGTTAAGATGAAAGGAGACTTTATTTGGGCACTCACTGCTCACTGATGATGTTGTAACTTACTGTGACCTCTGGGTGGATAGCCTTTGTATTTTCTACCACTTAAGGATGATTGGAAGTCAACCTTCAATGGAGATGAAAGAAGACCTTAGATGGGCACTTTATGCTGATTGAAGAGATTGTGACTTACTGAATATGTTTTGTTTAAGACTATGTGTCCAACTTAGTAATAAGTTGTTATGTTATGTTCTTGTGAATGTTGTCATTTGGTTTCTTGAATGTTTTGCTGTAGTTTATTGCTTAATAAATAGAGAGTTAACTATACTATGCAATTAGATCCTTTAAGTTATTCATAGCAGCAGTTCTCAGGAGAGCTGCTTGTGATTGGCTTTAAAAGGGGCCTTCTTGGGGCCAAAGGTGAGAGTTGAGTGCCAGGGACTTGGATTAGATGTAAGGAAAAACTACATAGTAATGAGGAATGTTTAAGTACGGAAATCTATTACTTTGGGAAACTATGAAATGGAAACTGTAGATAAGCTTTGGAAAATATGACCAAAAAAGTAGTTTTTAACCAAGTAGAATAAGAAACCAATAACAAACCTAGAATTATAAGATTATGGATGGTCTATAAAAAAGGAAAGAAAAAAAGAAAAACCAATATCCTGAGCAGACGTCAAAGTTCATGAAAAGGAATTTGAGAGAACATAAAATCTAAAGGGAAGGAGTTGTCCAAAGTTTTTGGTAATGTGGTTAGATTCATGGGTGTACACGGGTTAAGTCACTCACAATCTAAAAAGAGTGGGAAGAAAAATCAGGCTATTTGATGCCAGGACCACCCAAGCTGTTTAGTGCCTTTGTGTATAAGGTTTCCATGTGGGATGAAAAAGATAGAACTACATTTATAACACTAGATGTTATTACTGACAACAATACGGGGAGAGAAAAATCTGCCTTCTATAAATGCCCATCATCCAATAGGTAACCAGATAAGTTTGAAAGGACGCTATTCACTTCTACTCTGTGAAAAGAGTGGAAGTATCTGTCCCTGTTCTCCCACCCCCTTCCTCCACAGATGAGGAAATAAACAGTCTATGGCATAAACTGCTGATGAATTTGAAAGGCTGCTCAGGGTTATCTAGGGAGAACAGTGTGTAAGTTCAGATGGGAAAAATTAAGTCAAAACACAGGACCAGATTGAGCTTTTTAAAGTCTAAAATGGGTTGGTAGCCTAATGCTTTTCTGTGTTAGGAAAGAGGGAAAAACTCCTCCCAAGGGGTATTACGTAAGACAGAAACCAAGTTGCTAAGGACAGAGAGAACAAGAGGAGAAAGCATGAGAAAGCATGAGAGGTTAATTTTGAGATGTTTTAGAAGAAACTTCAAATATGTCTTAAATTAAGAAGTATACATTAGCAGCGACAGCTAGGTTGCACAGCGGGTAGAGTATCAGGCCTGGAGTCAGGAAGATGAGTTCAAATGTGGCCTCAGACACTTACTAGTTGTGTGACCCTGAGCAAGTCACTTAACCTTATTTGCCTCAGTTTCCTCACTTGTAAAATGAACTGGGGAAGGAAATGGCAAACCACTCTAGTACCTTTGCCAAGAAAAACCCAAACAGGGGCCACAGAGTCAGACATGACTGAAAACAACTAAACCACAACAAAACCATTAGCATGCTCTTAGGTAAACTCTAACTCAAACATAGGACAATTAGGGAACTGAATCAAAGTCCCAGTATTTGGCAATGTTCCAAAAAGAAGAATGGTGAATGTAAAAAGATGGCAAAAGGATACAATTATAGAGTTTACTAGGATAAGATGAATGAGTAAAATATAAGGTAGAGAAAAATGAGTGCAGCAGATCTGGTGTTTTGTAGAATGTGGAGCAGAAAGCTTATAGATAGTCACAATTGACGTTGTAGCCAGGCATGCTTACAAAAAGGAATGCTGATGCAATACTAATTTGACCCCAAATTCTCTGGAATGTCTCTTCCTATGAGAAAAGCATAAAGTTAATGGGAGAAAAAAAATCCAAGATATTAAAAGCCTTTACTAGAATATACTCCTACTTGGGCCTTCATAGAATTTAATCCAACCTTCCATCCTTTCATGTAATAGAAAGTCAGTAATTTTTCTATCAGGACTTAAATTAATAACTTACAATCAATTTATTTTAAAAATAACAGTTTACTATTTTTGTTATTTTATTTATTTTTATGAATTATTATTTGAATAAATATGCTAGTAGTCTTTCAAGATTGGAAAAATTTTATTTGATTATAAGCCAAATTATCACCAAGGCACAGCCCAGTTTCTAACCTTCCCTTCTCCAACAGTACAGTTCATTGCAAAGTAGACAGATTTGTTCATGCACTGATGTCTGCTACATGTTCTTTGGTTTCTTCTTCCTCATTGTAGCTTCTTTAAAGCCAAGGAATGAGACTTAAATCCACCATTTTACTCTTGAGCACTTAACATCATTTCAGGAATGGGAGAGAGGAGGAGGGATAGAGTGTTTTCTCATTATGTGTGATTCACTGAAGCTTAATGGAAACCTTATGGAAGAAAGTTCTCTTCCATCTTGGATTCCATAACAGACAATAAAAGCAGAGTTAGGTCCAGTATGATATTAACTCTAGAGTGTAGAAGAGTTTAGGATCATAAACTTAAGGTCAAAAGGGACCTTTGAGATCATTGATTTCAATCTCTTCATTTTACAAATAAGGAAATTGAGGCCCAGAGAGGTAACATGACTTGCCTGACATTACAAAGGCAGGATGTGGGGCTAGAAGGGACCTTATAGATTAATGAATTCAAATCATTATTTTTGAAGATGAAGCCCAGGGAAGTAAAGAGACTTGACCAAGATAACATAAGCAGTGTGGATACTGGTAGAACTGGGATTTGAATTTGTTTCCAAATGTTGCACCCGTTGAGAGAAAAGAAAGATAAGTTCTCAAGGCCTAAAACCCTACAGAAGAATTCAGCCAAGGAGGAATGGGAAGCTCTAAGAAAGGATGACAATGAAAATAAACAATTCTGATAACAAAGACAAAGAGCATCTATGGAGACCAATGTAGATTCAAGGAGAGCTCATTGACCAACTAAGACATTAAAGATATGAACATGCTAAAAAGAAAGACTTGCTTTTAGCTTTGGGGGGGCTCTACCTGACATTTTTAGCTGGATGGGGAATCTCACACCTTCTGAAGAGGTGAAAGACTTATCAACCTGCCCTTATCAGAGAGCCCAAAGAAGATGAAACCCAAGATTGCTAAGAAGAGCCCATTGGATCAATGTAATGGCCCATCCAGCAGAGAAACCAGGAGGAACATTAAGGAAAGTAGAGACAAACCCACACACAAGCCCAGCAATGAGAAATTTCAAGGAGAGAGAGAGAGAAAGCAGGCCTTGAGAGAACAGACCAATGACACTGTCAAATGTGGGGCTGTAGCATCAAATGCATGAACAGATTCTCTTTGTATGTGCCATGGGCACATACAAAGGTATGTGCCCCTATGGTATGTGCCCCTATGCATGATAACTTCTGGGAAAAAAGAGCAAAGCATTTAAGAAATCTCTGTGTATAAATAGTTTCTATATAATGTCATACACATATATGTACACACATTCACATGTGTACATACACATGTATCCATATATATAAATGCATATATCATGTTAATAATGTAGATTAAGCTTAAAAGTTTATTCTGTGTCCAGTCCATTCTTTTTCTGGAGAACCAGATGTTAAACATTTCTCAGCGCACCTTTAACTTGTTCTTCCAGTGCCCACAGAAAGTGTTCACTTCTATCTCCATCTGTATCTCTATACATATATACATATAATTAATGTAAATATACATTCATCTATGAAAGATAGGGTGAATTTTATCAATGTGGCTTACCTAGATTTCAGCAAAACATTTTAACAAGTCTCTTAGGTTAACCACACGGACAAGATGGAGATTAGTGGGCTCTGGATTGCTAGAAATACGTAGATTTGGAACCAACTGAATAGTTCCAGTCAAACAGTAGTTACAAACGACTCAATGACAAGTCAGACGAGGGTCTCCAATGGAAAACTTCCAGAGCTTGCTTTTCTTTAAAGACCTTGGTAGGAACCCAATAAAATACTCATTGATTTCTTGATTCTTGGACCTCTTCCACCTAGCCCAAGAACCCCTTGGACGTAGGTCAAAAGCACAGACTAGATCCTAGGTGAATTAAACCAAGTTGAATTGAGGCTCATAACATACATACACACATACATGAATACACAATACATACACAACACATGCATACAAAACATACAAGAGTGAATTTAGATTGTTTTGTAGGATCATGCATACCTCAAGGGTGTTCTCCATGGAATATGTTTAGAAAAGGACAGATCCTCTCCATTTCATGAAATTCACCAAATGTCCAGGGACAGCTATTGTCATTTTTTTCAGCATCTACCATAGCGTCTCACACACAATAGTATAAGCCTCAGTAAATATGAAGAGGAAGTGAGATAGCAAGCATGGTATAAAAGCATATCAGCCCCTTAAATTCATGTATATAAATATGAATTTATAATTCCTTTCCATACAGAGTCAAAACAGAAACTGAATATAAAAAATTCTATGATGGTACTAATCTTCTATCTTTCTTTTTCTTTGTTTCCTTTGAAAGAAGGCTTCTTTGATGGAATATTTTTAACTATCCAGTATCTAGGCGATGTAACCAAAGTCAATTTTTGAGGAGAGCAATTGTGACACCAAATATAGGACTTTTCCTTTCTTTGTCCCTTTTTCTTTCTCTTTTTCTCTCTTTCTTTCTCTCTGATGATATGACAATGAAAATAATTTATGAGGCATTACAAGGCAAAACAAGCCCACGGGTATACGAAGGGGCTAGGGAAGAGAAGAAGCAATCAGCCATTATATTATGCCAGTGGAACTAATCACATACAGACTTTTCTTTCTTTCACTTGAAGTAAACATGATCAGAATTATAGAGAACATGGGTCTTCATACATCTCCCAGTTCATTCAAAGAAATACAAGATTAGATTCCTAGGGAAAGAATGGAAGTCCTGCATTTTCCAGTTTGGAAAATATCTCCAAATTTCACTATCTTAGAGAACTAGGATCAAATTCTTCCTCTCAAATCCAGACCACATTAGCAATAAGCATGGTGTGCTACTGTTGGGTAGTTAGAGGCAGGCCTTCTAAATAAAATATTTGGTCTCTATCCTCCTCTGAGGAAGCGGACTCCATACTCATCACCTTCCTGGAGGAATAAAATGGGAATAAGTATGAGTGTTTGTGATGTTTTTATTTTACTTACAATGTTATTCTCCCAGTAGTAATTGAGAATTGACCCAGGAGCCTGTAACATAGGGGGTAACCAGTACCACAGGAACTTTCCCAAAGGCAGTGGGGAAGAGATTCACCCGGAGTTACCTAGGAGCTAAGCCTTGTTCTTGGGCTACTCTTTCCTATTGCTCCTTGTCCTCTCCCACAATTCTCAACAATCTCTTCTAAAAGGGAATTAGGAGTAATTCATAAACTCGTAATTCAGATAAGTCGTCTGGGAAATAAGCTGATCTTTTCACTTTTCTGAAGGATTTTCTCCAATAGTATTTTACTGCATGACTTGGTGAAAGAGATGGGACAGGTCACAATATGACCCTTCTACAAGGTTCCTCTTAAAAATATCTCAATGCACAGTTGAGGTTTTTCCTGTTCCACAGGAACCCTAATGGGTACATAATGGATTCCCTTACTCATTCAGCCTCATACAATCATCAAAATCATTCTTACACCAAATTCACTCCCTGATCACACTCTCCAATGCTTGTTCTTTGCCATATTTCTAATGAGTCCATTAGCAAATGTTCTCTCTGTCTTTTCTGCAGACAGTTTTCTGCCCTTCTCCTAACATTCTTATCACAGGTAAGTGTGATGTCTTTAGTCACCTCCATTATGAATAGTTCTCTGTCCCTGCTTCTGCTTTTGGTCACGTCACAAGAAGTCTGATCCTTACAGGTATCTGCAAACCCCAGAGTCCTTGGCAAACAGATTGTTCTCCTTTCCCTCTCATCTGACAGCAACCCAGTTTCTGACACTAATTGCCTGGCTGCTTGGGGGATACAGTCTACTTTTCATGCCAGAACATTAACAGTCCTGAATCTAGGACCTCACCCAGGAACAATAGTCATAAATCTAGGTGAAATGCACAGACTATAAAAGCAGGAAGCACACAGTCCTCACAATGATCTTGTAACAGAGATATTAATATCCATGTCCTGTAAATGCAAATGAGGAAACTCGGGTTAAGAAAATTTAAGTGATTTGTTCATAGTTACCAAGGTAGAAAACAGCAGGAGGATGATTTGAACCCAGGTATCCCTTGATTTCAGGTCAGGTGTTATTCCTACTACATCTCACTGTCTTCTTTATAATGATAATAATAATAATAATAATAATTCACTTTTGTAAGGTTTGCAAAGTTCTTTTCTCACACCAACTGATAAGGTCAGGAGAGAATAATTCCCATAACTATTGGGAGAAATCATTCAAAGATATTATTGTCTTTGTAAGAAATCAGAATCTAATTATGTAAAAACACTACAAAATAAATACAAAAGATTAGTGTTTTACAAGCCTATAAAAATAAAAATGAGAGAAAGGCATCATTATTTAGCAAATGTACTTGGGAAAATTGGTTAGTAATTTAGCAGGAAATGCATCTGGGCCTATATTCACATCATATACCTCAGTGATTTCCAGATAGACTTTTGAGTAAAAAATTCTAAAAGGATAGAAGAAAGTAGTATATTTTACTTATGTCAAAGGCAGAAGGGAGATGAATTTTTTTTTCCCTATTCAACAAACAGAAATAATTATTAGGAACAAGATAGATGTGTGTAATTACGTTAAAGTAAATTCTGCACAATAAAAATATGTAAGGTAAATGTTACAAATTAAAAACAAGACATTCAAAATATATGAGGATATAATAAAAAATGAAAAGTAATAATAATAGATGGCATTTATATGGTGCTTAAGGTTTGCAAAGAACTTTACAAATATCGTATTCGAACTTTGGGAGGTATGTGCTATTCTTATATCATTATTTATATTTTTATATTTATTAGATTTATATTATTATTATGTGCCCAAGATTACATAAGCTTTTTTTGTCTCTTTGGCTTCCAGATCATACTGATCAGTTGTATTAAATTTGTGGTCTGCTAAAACCTCTGGATCTTTTACAAACTATTGTCTTCTTATGTCTAGGAGACATATCTTTATCTTTGCTCCTTCTTGCCCAGGACTGAGACCCAGATCCAAGGATAGGTGATGCAACAAAGTCCTGACTCCAGTGCCAGCAAAGGGGCCCCTGTAATCTTCTGACCAGTTTTATGACCCTCTTACCATCTGGGCTGACAAGTCCAGAAACCGCGACTGCTGTCATTGATTTGGTTGCCCCCAAGACCTATAGCTGGTTTACTGCAGCATGGTCTGCTGAACTGGGCTCCTCTCTTGCTCAGATACAATAGAGCTATTCTGCCGACCTTCAAAATTGTCTTGGATTGGAAAATTGTTTTCGTGGGTTCTGCCACAGTAGAATTTGTTTTAAGGCATTATTTAAAGTAGTTTGAGTTTGGGTTTGGAGAAGAAATCAAGGTAGTCCCTGCCTTTTCTCTACCATCTTGGCCCCACCCCTCCTGCTGCCCTTCATTTAAAAATAGTCATTATTATATGTGAAGACATGTGAATGGGAATGAATTCACAAAGAATTCTGATAGCAGTGACCTATAGGGGGTCACTAAAAAATTATGACATTTCATGAGTTGAATTTCACTTATTTAAATGTAAATAGTTTCAAAGCAAGTTTGATTATATCAAAATCAGTATTTGGTGGGTATGCCAGACTGATTCTGTTTCAAAAATGTATTATTTATAATAAATAATTTTTAAAAGTTAAAGCAAAAGCCTCAGAGTTAATATGCAAATTCCTCAATATCCCCACTGTACAATAATGATTTTGAGGCAAAGGGCTAACTTTTTTCCCCCTTGACCTCGTCATTCAGAAAATTACCTCATTTTCCTTTAATTCACTTAACAATAACCTAAAAACAAAATAATTAAGGTAATTTTAGAAGTTACCCCTTCTTTTAAGGATTCCAGTAATTTTTTTTTCTACTGGTAAATTCTCAGATACTCAGGTTAGGAAGATAGTTTTAGTGAAGGAACCTTGGGTGAATATCATTGACAAGTAAGACCATTTCTGTAAGAATCATAGCTTTTGGAATTACTTATTTACATGAGGCCTTTACTGCTCCTTATTCAATGGTTTCTTTTACTGTCATACTCTAAGCAACTCTCATTTATCATCACATAGGCAACAATAGGTCCAAATCCAGTCCTTTGCATCCTTTCATTTTGATGTTCTGACAAAACCACAACCAGGGCAGCATGACTGGGATGTTGCCCCAGGGCACTGACAGCACTCACAGTTCATCAGTACGGTAGAAATAAATGACCTTATCATTTAGTTAGCAAAAAGTAATTAAAGTAGAAGGCCCCATACAGTAGATGGAGGTGAACTCTCTCTATCCCTTCCAACCACATGAAGTGGCCTTTCCTGGAGTGATCTCTCCAACTCTGACATCCCAGCATCTGCCTCCTACCCACAGTGCAGTTACCCATGTCCCACACCAACCTCAACTGAGTGCTTGCTTTGTATTTCTTGTCCCAGTCACCATTTTTGGCACCTGAGATACTAAAATGCATAAAATTCTATATGCCAGTAATGAAACCAACAGTGGCTAAGCTTCTGAGACTGTTTGGTTTGATGTGAATTCTACATATGAAGTCATGCTAGGCATTACCATACTGGCCACGTTGCAGAAGAAAACACAGACCAACAAAAACAAAAACAAACAAAAAAACAACCCCAGAATAATAAAGAAAGCTAAAGGAAAGAGTATGCTTCAATCTACCAAAAAAAATGCCATAGAAAAGTGAAGTAACTTGCTGACACAGATGGGGAGACGTAGTTGTGGCTAGAATTCCAATGAACTGTATTTCTATCCACTTCTCGAGGCATAAGGCCATGCTACTTTGCTTTGCCCTGAAAGATCTTGACTTTTACGGTGTTATTCATTTCTTTTATTTCTGCTAACCATGTAGAAAGAAATGGCAAAGAGAGAGATAACTGATCTTGAGAACATTCTGTTAACATTTTGGTGTAGGCCAGATCCATGTTCATAAGAACAGACCTCTGCATAAAATTTCAGCGTGGCAGGACTTACAGAAGCAAGAATTTCCAAAGACTATAGACCATCTATATAGCATCACCAGGAGCTGCAGCTGTTCCCTTGATTCCCATAAGTCCTCATATAGAACAGAGATTCTTAAATCTTGTTCTGTGTCATGGACCCCTTCAGTAGTCTATAAAGACTATAGATAATTTTTCAGAAAAATGTTTTTAAACTTTCAAAATTAAATGCATAAGGGCAGCTAGGTAGCACAGTGGATAAAGTATCAGGCATGGAGCCAGGAAGACCTGAGTTCAAATCTGGCCTTGTGAACTTACTAGCTGTATGACCCTGGACAAGTCATTGAGTTGTTTCAGTCACATCTGACTCTTCACAACCCCATTTAGGGTTTTCTTGGCAAAGATACTGGAGTGGTTTGCCATTTCCTTCTCCAGCTCATTTTACAGATGAGGAAACTGAGGCAAACAGGGTTAAGTGCCTTCCCCATGGTCACAAAGATAATAAGTATCTGAGGTCATGTTTGAACTCATATCTTCCTGACTTTAGGCCCAGCATTCTATCCATTGCACCACCTAGCTGCTCTATCAGCTTGTGTAGAAATGACAAAAATGCCTCTTACTGCAAAAAACCCAACACCCACTGACACTATTCTACCAAGACAAAAGCAGCTACCTAATTTGGGGGGCATATGTCTTAAAGTATGTGTAAGAGTTTTGTTTGGTAGTCAAAATACCATTTTCTACACACTGTGCTTATCCTGTAAAGAAGGCAAATTTTACTCTAGAGCGTGTTGCTAATCTTAATTATCTTCCAATGACTTCATAGTAAATAGGTGACATTTATGTCGGATGACTCTTTAAGATTTGCATAGTGTCCAATATACATAGCCCTGTGAGCTAGCAGAAGCTGTGTAGTGTGGTAGACAGAGCTGGAATCAGGAAGATTTAGATTCTAGTCCTGACTCTAGCACTTATAACTAGATTAGATAGCAACTTCTTCATGATTATACAACCATTGGCAAAGACAAGATTGAATCCAAGTTCTCCTGGCCCTAAGACCTGACTTCTATCCACTGTGATAATGGCTAACATGTATATAGTGTTTTAAGGTTTGCCAAGAGCTTTCTAAATACTATTTCATTTTATCCTCCCAACAAGCCCATTTTGCAGATGGATGAGAACACTGAGGCTGATGGAGGTTAAGTGACTTGCTCAGAGTCACACAGCTAGTAAGTGTCTGAACCTGGATTTGAGCTCAGATCTTCCTGACCAGTTTTCTATGCACTGTACCATAAAAGTTTCTCTTCTTTTATGACTATGAGCGAGATACTTCTGTAAAATAAGGTAATGGTAACCACAGTTGCTATCATAAGAAGGATGGTATGGCATAGTTACAGAGGGTCAGCCTTTGACTGATGATCCCAGAATATGTGAGTGTGTATATGTGTGTGTATGTATACATATATTAAATACATACATACGTGTATCTATATACATACACACACACACACGCACACACACACACACTTACCTAAGTCTTCTACACACTAAGCCATCCAATTCCTACAGACAATCCACATATGAAATTAGACTCAAGATCTTTCACAATCTGCTTTTACTTCCTCTGGCCAGTATCCAACTCATCACTGTCCTTCCTAAACAGTGGTACCCAGAATTCATTCATTCTGCCCTGGGTAGTTTAGAGAGGGACTATCACCTCCTTTTTCTTGGAAGTACTGCCTTAATTAACGCAGCCCAAGATTACTTAAGTTTTGTTTTTTTTTACTTCCAGATCACACTGATAACAAATATTAAATTTATGGTCTGCTAAGACCCCTGGATCCTTTTCAAACTAGTGTTTCTCAGTGTCTCCTCTGCATTATCTTTATAAAGGTACATTTTTTTAAAACTCAGGTGAAAGAATTTGCATTTACCCCTGTTGAGTTTAGTTGTTAAGTTCAGCACAGCTTTCTACTCTACCAATATACTTTTGGATCCTAACTCTGTAATCCAATATTTAAGCTATTCCTCTCAGCTTAAAGTTATTTGCAAATTTGATAAAGATGCCATGTGTGCTTTCAGTCCCTTTGATTTCCGTATCAGGCATTCTCTGACTGAACAAAATTACAAGTTTGAAGAAAACAATATCACCTAAAAACTGCCCAAAAAGGCTTCTTTGAGGCTCAAATGAGGTTCTACTTCAAAATTTTTAAAGCATTATTGTATTGGTCATGGAATTTGGAGATGCCCCTGTATTGCCTTGGTTTTGGGGTTGAGTGTTAAAACCCAGAGCTTGTGAATCCCACTTGTGGGATGGACTTGTTGACGTGAAGAGAGAGGGCTGAACTGGGAGGAGCAGTGAATTGAGAGAGAGGCCCAAGCCTAGAGAAGGCCGGAAGGACTTTGGGAGAGCAGTATCCAGTATCATGGAGCCTGAGTTGCTGAGAGAAAGACAGCTGAGAGACCATGGGAGCTGCCCAGGACTTTGAGAACTGCCACCTGGAACTGCCAAGGCCTGAGGTGGCATGGCTGTGATGCCAGTATTTTGTCTGTCTATTGTGATGTTGTTTTACCATATTCACCTGATGGTGAAGGACAGTGCTGCTGTTGTAGAGGTCCTGGAAACTGGCTGTTGGTTCAGAAGCCCTGAAGAAGGATTTTCTTGGTGTATGTTTACCAAAATCCTGGAAGAGGGCCTTGCTGATGTTTTCAGGGGTTCTGGGACTGTTCTACAGGCCGAGAGTGACTTGATGAGGACGCTGGCTATGGCTTTGTTGAGCCTTGTCTCCCTAGGAACTGAGATTGCTGAGGGCTTGCTTCGGATGAAGATGAAGGAAAGACCTTTCCTTGGGTATTTAATGCTGAGTTTAATCTTGTTAACTTAAGGGAGGATGGCCTATTGTGTTCTCCTGACCCTTTTGAGACTCAGGGGTGGGAAGACTTTGAATGATTGACCAAATGAATGTAGTTTGTTTATGGTTGGAGACTAATCTCCATTTGAGAAGAGACTTTTGGCTGACTAAATGAATGTACTGTCTAGGGGTGGAGTAGTACCTGGATTGAATTGAGAACTTGATAAAGGAACAAGTTACACTGTATTTTGACTTTTTCTGTTCTGTGAATGTTTGCTGAATAAATGGGGTTTACTATGCTGGTAATCTGAACCTTAGAAGTTGCCTTTGCTTGGCATTACAATTACGTAGAGCACCTCTTTGCATAGTGGCCAAGAACTAGCAGCTAAACGGTGCCTCTAAGTAGGGAAATGGGTAAACAAATTATGGTATATGAATGTAATGGAATGTTACTGTATCATAATAAATGATTAAAGGGACAATTTCAGAGAAACCTGGGAAGATTTGTATGAACTGATGCAGAATGGAATGAACAGAGCCAGGAGAACTATTTACACAAATAGAAACAACTTTGTAAGAACAAAGAACTTTAAAAGGCTTAAGATCTCTGATAAATGAAGTGACCAAAAACCAATATTACAGTGGACAGATGATGACAGAGGGGTCATGAACTCAAAATTCAGAATGAGACATATATTTTTGGTCTGGACCAATGAGGAAATTTGTTTTGGTCGACTGCATTTGTTATAAGATTTTGTTTTCCTTTTTTTCTTCAAAAAAAGGAAAATTAGTAGGGGAAGAATATAATAAATGTTTGTTAATTGGGGAAAACTGGGTTTAAAAAAAACATTTAAAAAGTACTATGTAAGTCCTAGCAATTATCACTATCAATATTATTATTCCAATGTGGGTATTGAGGTTCAAAATGCTTAGGTGACCTATATATGGTCATATTGCTAAGAAGTCTCTAAGCAGATTTTGAACCAAGGTCTTCCTATGCCAACCTCTACTCCATGTTGCATCGCGATTCGATGGAGATGTAATAAAATGTTTTTGAAGTTTTTAATACACAAAATAATTTCTAGTGGATAATGGAAACATAGGGAAGTTATTTAAATATTTTTTTTCTAAATTAACTTATCCAGAATGTTTGGATTTCTTGCAAAAAGCAATAATGGTACATATTTAAAAGCCTGTGGTGCCAGGGAAACTGGAATTTCTATATTCTCCAGAAAATAAATCCTGAGTCTACTCTGCCCCCAGGGAAGTATGCTAAATACAAACTCTGCAGTTAAAAAATAGCTTACAGTATTGACCATTTATAGAAAAGAAAGAAAGCCTTGCTGCTGGGGCTTAGCAAACAGCACGTTCACTTCCACTCTACCACCGCACACACATACTTAGCTTTTCTCTCCAGCCCTTCCTGTTCCTCCTTCTCCTTCTATTCTCAAGTAGTATCCATTTTGCCAGGTTTGACAATATCTTACTTCATCAACCAAGAGTTTAAACACTCCAGCTCACAAAAGTGCCTTAATATTGTGAAGGTCTACCACACTAAAAGTTACACGTGTCCTTTTAAAAAATGTGGCACGCTCATAACAATAGATGAAGGGGTCAGTTTCATAGACTCTTAGGAAGACTTGTATGAACTGATGCAGAGTGAAGTGAGCAAAGCCAGGAGGACATTTTGTACAATAACAACAACATCTTTGAATGTCTTAAGAGCCTTGATTAACACAACAACCAAATACAATCCCAAAGAACCAATAACAAAACATTTTGCCCATCTCTTGATAGAGAGGTGAGGGTACATAGTCAGACATGTATTTTTTGGTAATATCCAACACAGGAGTTTGTTCGATTGATCATTCATATTTATACAGGGGTTTTGTTATTCTTTACAAAAAGATTCCCAATGGTTGGAGGGAGGGGAGATTGAGAGAACATAGATCATTATTAATTGGGAAAAAATTAAATGTGGCACTCAGAAGGAATGCTACATTTTTGGAGGGGTGCCTGGGCAGCTAAGTGGCATGGTAGATAAAGTGCTGGGCCTAAAGTCAGGAAGACCTACATCTCAAACCAGCTTCAGACACTTAATAGCTGTGTGACCCTGGACAAGTCACTTCACTCTGCCTCAATTCCTCATCTGCAAAATGAGCTAGAGAAGGAGATGGCAAATCTCTAATTATTTTTGTCAAGAAAATCCCAAATAGGGTTATGAAGGGTCAGATATGGCAGAAATGGTCAATAATAACAACGAAGCACTTAGAACTAAACTTAATACTCCAGATGAGAACTGACCAGGAAAAATCATTTCCACTGTAACAAAACCATTACTCCTCTCCTTCTGAAGACTTTGCTTTGATACAGACAACCTGCTATTGAGTTATTGCTTTTGTTGTCGTGTCAGACTATTGACACATAGAGCTACCAAGACCCGTAGATTGCTTGTCTTATGAACCGTTGCTCACCCACATCTCCATCATTTTGTACTTTTGCAGTTGATTTTTTACTTCCAAATAGTGGCATCTCAGAGCTGCGAGGAACTTCAGAGTTATTGAGTGAATCCATGCTTGTATAGGAATTCACACTATAGCATCAATGATGGGTGATGATCAATGGTTGATCCATGACTTAGAATGACTAACAATCTGCTATTTAACAAGGCAATTCATTCTACATTTTCTGTTCTTTTAAATTTGCAGGAAGTTTTTCTTCCCACTGAGACTGAATATTCCTCATATTTCTGTCTTTTGATTTAGATTTAAAATGTAATTACAATAGTCTAAGAGAGAGGTGATGAAGGCCTGACCTAGGCAGCTACATGGCACAGTAAATAGAAAACCAGACCTGGAGTCAGGAAGAACTGAGTTCAGTCAGAACTTAGTGACTATTATGTGTTGGACAAGTCAACATAATCTCTCTTTACTTCAATCTCCTCATCTGTGAAGTGGTAATAATACTAGCACCAACCTCACATGGTTATTGTGAGTAGAAAATAAGATCATCTTTATAAAGCACTTAACACAGTGCCTGGTATATTGGAGACACTATGCAAATGCCAGGTGTCATTGTTATTGTTGCTGTTGGGAGCCTATGAGAGAAAAGGAAAGAGGAATACATAAGAAATGATTGATTTGATATGTGGGGTTCAAAAGAAAGAAGAATTGAGTATGGCACCAAGATTTTGAACCTGGGTGACCAGTAGGATGGTGATATCCCCAACTGTAAAAGGAAAGTTCAGAAGAGGGGAAAGGTTTTTGGGGGCAAGATGAATTCTGTTCTGCGAATGTTGAATTTGATATCATTCACTTTTAAATGCCCAATTTGGTAGTTGATGATGTAAGACTGAACCTCAGGTGAGAAACTAAGACTGAATAAATAGTTCTGGAAATCAGACAGAGAAAACAGGAAGAGAAAAGAAGAGGATCTAGGTCAGAAGAAAACCTGGAGTTAGATTGGGCATGACACGGGTGAAAAATCAGCAAAGGATACTGAGATAGGGAGGTCATATTGAAGGAGGTGAATCAAAATAGAGACATGGAGACCCAGTGCGCGGTGAGTAACCAATAGTAGAATATGGTCAACAAACAGTATTTAATGAGGTAGAGAGGTCAGGAAGGATGAGGATTGAGAAAAGGTTAATGGATCTTCTAATTGAAAGATCATTAAGAACCTTGGAGAGAGCCACTTCAGTTGAATGATTGACACTATGTCTAAACATTCAATAAGCTGTGAATCTAACTGTACTGTCCTGTACATAGCTCTCTATCTTATCCATCAGGGTATCATGAGATACTTTGTCAGATGTCTACTAATCCTATATCATTCCCTGTAAGCCTCAGGATTTTTTTATCTGTAAAGTAGGGTAATAATACTTCCATTACTTAACATTACAGAGTTAAAATTGAGGAAAGCCAATCTGTATGGTGAGCTTTAAATGTAAATTATTATTACATTTACATCATTACATAAATCACATTTATTATTTTATATTTGTATTACAGAAGTGATATTTATATACTTTTCACCGTCACATAGCTCCAAGTATCCTATCTTTTTATAACAATAAAAACATTAAATGCTATTTCTTAATGCTTAAAATGAGGGAAGAGGAGATGATAAGAAAGGAAGAGAGGAAGAAGAGAAAATAGGAAGAAGAGAAAAAATGGAAAGAGGTAGAATGGAAAAGGGGAAAAGGTAGGGGAGAAGAACAAAGAAATGGGAAGGAAGAAGGAAAAGGAAGGGAGAAGAGAGGAAGAAAGAGAAAATAATAATAATTATTAATAATAAACCATTTAAATACTTTCTTTGGGTCATGAATGACAAATTATTTCCAGAAAAAATGTGGTGGTATATTTGACTTGTCCCAAGGTTAAAAAAATTATGAAATTTAAGAGAAATTGTCAAAAGAAATTTGGTCACCTGCTCCGCTGACTCTCCCCTCTCCCCTAAAAAAAACCTGTCAAACCTTCTGGCATTGCTTTTTAAACATTTAAAATCTAATAAAACTTTGACACATGTCCTCAAAAACGAAACAAAATGAGCCAAATGATAACCTTTTTCCAGGATGGTGCTAGTGAATGTTTTAACATCTGGATCTAGGGGGATAAAAACGTACCTCTGTCACACTTATAAATTTAATATATATTTGTCACCATTTTCTCCTTCACTTTGTTCAATATAGACAGAAAACTTAATTAATCAAGCTCTGATTTGTTGGATCTGCCAGTTTCCAAGGTGTAAATGCTCACACTGCAAAATTTAACAGTTGGCTCTCCAGATCTGAAAAGGGCTGGTTCCAATGTATACCAGCTTCTTTCCTTCTGGGACCATGCCTTGGAAGGCCAAAGCCACTGCAGTTGGTAGGAATGACTTGATATAGCAATCCAATATCCCTGTACCATATTCACTCATGAAAATTCTGGTTTGAAACTTGATAAATGTCTAAACATAAGAAAGAAAAGACATTCCCACATAGACTTAATGATGGGCCAAGCTATTGTACCCATGTGACATATGGATATGTCTAAAACAGATGCAGGATTTTTAATTAGTTCATTTATTGTATTGATTCTTCATGTAAAAATGATGTTATTCACCTATCTTGCTTAATATAGATCATCATGCATAGACCTTGATACTGGATCTGCTCCCCAGTATATGCAAATATTTGAGAACCCTCATTGATTTTAGTACTAGGGAATTCTTGATGTGGGAGATTCCTCCACAAAGGCTGGTCACAGGTCTGTGATTTATAGACCTCATATGACTCAGCGAAGGTCACTTAGTAAGTAAAGAGAGACATAATCTGAATCCAGGTCTTCCTCACTCCAAGCTCAGCTCTTTAGCTATTTTAATAGTTATCTCTATCCAGTATATATCTAAGAAATAGCAATTGATGATCATGGAAATGGTCTAAAGGAACGTGCACTGATTTTGGAATCAGACTTGAAAGCCTGGCTCTTCTGCAAGTCACAAAACCTCCTGAGGCTTCAGTTTTCCCATCTGAAAAATAAGGAGCTTGAACCAGATGAGCTCTAATTCAATTAATCTTAATTTTTCTCTCTACCTCAATTGCCTGCACTCTGAATCATCCTTCTTAGAGCTGCCAAAGTGATTTTGACAAAGCACAAGTCTGACTAGGCCATTCTTCTGCTTAATAATCTCAAGTGGTTCCCTAGTACCTCAAAGATCTAGTAAAAACTCCTCTAGCATGCAAAGCTCTTCATAACCTAGCCCCAGATTCCAGCCATATTCCTCCCTTTCATGTCTCCATTTGCAGCCAAATTAGCTTTCTTTCTCTTCCTCACTACTGGCCATCTTCCATTTGTGGAATTCATTCCTCCTCACCTTCACCTCTTGGAATCCTTCCTTTTCTTGAAGCCTTAGTCCAAGTGTGGTCTGCATAAATCCCCTGACCCTCCCATCTTCTACCACCTTCCCCTCTTAAATTCCCCTTCCCCTACCACCTTGTATCTATTTTGTATATACCTGTGTAGAAACATTTGTCTCCCCAGATAAAATGTCTTTGTAGTCTAAAACCTAGCACAATATCTGCATCCTAGTAGGTTGAGTGGTTGATGTTCAGCTTTAAATCCTATGATCTTATGAGTGCTAAAAGATACCCAAGTGATTATATTTTAAGTATGCTGCAGACAGTTAGCAAATCAATATGTTTGCTAATAGAGTTCTAAGGTCACATTTTTAATATCTGTTGGTTAGAAGGGTTAAAAAGCTCAGTTGCCCAGTGCTGATTTTTAGAGCATCCTTTTACTTGGTTTGTACATCATTTCACTCATTTGGAAGGAGATTCTGCCCATTTTTAAATTTCAAATTTTAAAGACAAAGATAAAGAATTCAGAGTGGTCTCCTAAAGCAATAAACAAATTAAGCGTACAATGCCTAACTGGTGATAAATGCCATGCATATGTTAAATGTAACTTTGTTTGAACAAAATGCATAATTCTTCATATTTTATGCTCCCACTTGGAAAGGTTTGTTTTTTTTTCTCTGCATACTCATCAGAGGAAAGGCATAAATGGGTCTAGGAAAAATCCAGAACATCTTACCCAGGTCAAGGACTTAATGGAAACAGCAGAGAGAAAGGAGAGGAGAGGAGAAAAGAGGGGAGGAGAAGGAAGGAGATGGGAGGAGAGGGAAGAGAATGGAGGGGAGAGGAAGGGAGGAGAGCAGAAAGACTGGGGGCGGGGGGAGGAACCTGATTAATGTTGTGATTTAATTGCTAGAAATGTCCCTTTTCTGAAGAGGTGGTTCCTTTCTGGGAAGCCTGGGCACACATAGATTTGACCTCATTCTGTCATTGGTGTATTATTTTAAAAACCTGTCAGACTGATTATGTGACCTTTGTTCCATAGCCAAAGTGCCAAACCACTGTATTATATTAGAGAATACCTTTCAGATCAACCCTGAGCATAACTGGGGAACCATAGTGGAAAGAGCCCATTTTATACATAAAAGCTTATTACAACTTCCATACCTATGCCTAGATACCCTCCACCACTAGGACACATGAGTGACATGTTTATAGTCTTATCTGGTGTTTACTCTAAGTGGGCGGCATATTTAACATGAAACAAATGTTGCTTGCTCTCAGAAACACAAATCACTCCTCAGTGAGACTGCAATATGTATCTGCAGGGAAATGATGGACTAGCATTATCCCCACCTGTGAAGAACTGTCTAGGAGAAAAGTGGATGAATGAGTGGATGAGGCCCTGTTAGTCAGTCTGACGTGGTCGTCATTTATTCCATCATCCATTTCATAGAGAAACAGTCAGCTCCTGGGGCCTATACACCTTCAGTAGTTCTCCTGGGGCAAAGCTCTCCTAGGTTAGCTAATCTGGAGCTTCAGAAGGGCTCTGTATTGTGGATCTGTTCTGTTGAATTACATCCTTCCCCCTGCTTTTGAGTTTCCATTCAGCTGTGTGAGCTGTTTTATTTTGACATTTTAAATACTAGCTTCCTTATGATAAAACGTGCCTGGGTCCTTCAGAGTACATCCTGGCATGGATCCTTTTTGCAAAATGGATATATGTTAATAATAGATACTATGAAAAAGCTACCACCAGGCTCCCACCTCCAGTGAAAGTCTGAAAAGAAATATAGTACTCCATTTTGGTAGTCTCAAAAGATAAGACCATAAATTTAGAGCTAGAAATTACTTTAGAGCTCAATTAATCCAACCCTCTCGTTATACACATGAGGAAAATGAGTCTCAGAAAAGCTTAAATGATTTGCCCAAGGTCACAACAATAACTTTACAAATTGAGTCCACCCCTCTCATTTTACAGAAGGGGAAACCCAAAGAGGTTATGTAACATCCCAGGCCACACAGATAGAAAATGACACATCAAGGGTCCAAACCCAGGGTCTTTGACCAAAAATCCCATGTTCTTGCCAATCTATTTTGAGTTTTTTTTTTCTTTTGCCACTGGTTAGTAGGTAGATGATACATAACACAAAAGCACAGTCCCCTTCTCTCTCTGATTCTGCCAACCAAGATGTCTGGCAATAACCAGTTTGGAAGAGCCTATATAAGTATTTCTGCCCACAGACACTGCCTATGGAACACAAGATTCACACTTCCTCAAACATCACTCCCCAAATCCTCTCTTCCCACCTCCCACAGGCTTCCTGAAACCACTTCCAGACCTGCCACTGTATGTCCATATGGCTCGACTCCAGAATGGACTTTGAGTATAATTTCCAAATCTGATCTCATGCTGGATGGGAGGAGAGTGGTAGTATGGTAGTTTTCCAAAGGGCACACACATCCATACAAATTCACACACACACACACACACACACACACACACACACGCGCGCGCGCGTACACACACACACACACACACACACACACACACACACACAACATCTTGAGAGGCATCTTTCAGATTTTTTCCTGATGCTTCAGTAAAGAGAAGGAAAAGAAAAGGCTACCTTAGCATGAAAAATAGATCTGAAGCAGCTGTAGCTGTGGATGTCTGAGAATGCAGGAGAACACCAGTCATCCAAAAAGGCTGGGGCAACCCTGTTAGAATAGCAAGCAGTTTGTTTAGACAGTCACAGATTCCTAATTGGAGACTCCTCCAAAGAGTTCTCATCTGATTAGATTTTGAATTGAGATCACCAGATTAGCAGCATAAACTCCAACAGGAATTCTGGGCCGTTCAGATCATGATGACAATGTGATTTTGCCTGACAAGGTGACTTTGACTTTGGAGTAATGGAGTAATCAGGAGAAAATTAATACCTGATAGGATGAAGAAAGGTTTCTCCTCTCCTCTCCCCTCCCTTCAATGTATTTTTCTCTTCTCCCCTTCTCTCCCTTTCTGTTCTGTCCTGTCCTCTCCTCTTCCCCCTTCTTCTCTACCCCCTTTTCTATTCTAAGTAGAAAATATCATTTAATTGTTTTTAATTACTAAAAAAGAAGTAGGGCACTTTCAACTGTATGTATGGAACAGAAAGAGAGCAGGCTCACTTGCCTTTGGGAAATCACAAAGTTGTTGTTGTTTTTTTAACGACCCTCAGATTCTCTCTGAAACAATCCTATATTTTTTTAATTCTCATGTTCTCCTGTTGTTGTTATATGGCTACATTATATATCATTGAACTCTAGAGTCCCTGAAGAATTAAAATTGAAAAGGAGGCAAAGGGCAGCGAAAAGGCAGATGATGGGATTGAACCAGCTACAACACATTATATGCAAAGGATCATAGAGAGTGTCATAAAGGCCCTCATCAAAGAAATATATGAATGAAAAAGAAGATTGTCTGGTTCTGTGTCAGGAATAGAGGATAAGTGTTGTTTAATCCATGTGCCTTATTGGTATACTCAAAATAACAAAAGAAAGTTAGAATATTCCCAGGGTGGATCTCCTGTTAAAAATTTATGGGAGGACACAGTCAAGATTTATATGGGATGGACAAGTATGGATGGCTTTAAAATCTGTACCATTGCAGTTAATGCTTGTATCAATGAGGTCAGATTTGTTTGAAGATGTGAATACGTTCACTGGTACAACAAGGCTTGCCCATTTCCTGTGATACGCATTTATACACATGAGAGAAGCAGGTTGTCAAAGGGTAGCGATTCTCAAAGTGTGGTTCTGGGTCCTCAGGGTGGGTCCTGAGGCCCTTTCAGGAAGTCTATAAGGTCAAAACAATTTTTAGAATAAAACTAGAATGTTTTAATTGTTTATATATAATAAGATAGACATAGGATAGATATAATCCACATAAGCAAAAACTCTAGGGTTCCTGAGACCAAAACATTTGAGGATCATTGGCCTAGACAACGTGGTGGTGTAGTGGATAGAGTGCTGTGTCTGGAGTCAGGAAGACCTGAGTTCAAATCCAACCACATGTTAGCTGTGTGACTTTGAGAACTCAATCTCTAACTGATGCAATTTCCTCCATCTGTAAAGTGGGAATAATAAGAACACTTACCTTCCAGGGCTGTCAGGATAAAAGGAAATAATACACATAAGGCACTTTCTGTACGTTACATCACTATATAATGTTAGCTATTATTATAGTGGACGGACATCTGGCCTTGGGGTCAGGAAGAACTGGTTAAAGTCTAACTTTTGATGTTTTAGTTGTTTAACCCTGAAGAAGTCAGGCAACTCTCCAAGACTGGAAGTTACTAACAAATTGCTGATATGTATCAATGGAGAGAATTTACTGGTAGAGAATTCCAATGAACAGGGAAATCACAGATGAGCATCCCCTTTCCTATACCCCAATGACACAATGTAATCATCTTTTAGATAGAATTTTTAAAAATGGATTTTTGACAAACTCCCTTTTATGTAGTTCTTCTATTTTTTACCAGAAAGAAAGCTGAAAACAAAAGATCCAAAGACTTCCAAACACTTTTCAAGGAGCATTTTTTTTGTGTGTGTTTCCGAACATAAGGGGCTAATTGCATGGGCTGCTTGGAGCTAGGAATAGTGTGGGTGGGAACTGTGAAAGCCTCTGCCCCCTCACACAGTTCTACTGATTTCCTGAAAACCTCACTTTTAATTTCTTAATATTCCTTTTCTCAGATCCTTTTTGGCAGGCAACAGGAAGCCAATGAATCAGTTAGATCAATTATGCTTTGGAGGGTTGCAGAAATGAGGTGACTAGAGATGAACCAAATCAAGGAGAATTGTCCTCAATCAGTAGTTTCAACCTCTGCCCCTGTTGGTACTTCAAATGCTGAGGGTGAGACATTGGCTACCTTGGTGGCTTGGGAAAGACTGTTAAGCATTGATTTTTGAGAGAGATCCAAGGGCTGTATCATCCAGGGCTTAGCACAGTGCTTAGCACATAATAGGTTTAATAAAGGCATGTTGATTTGACTTGCAAAAGGAAGTGTTAAACATGGAAGGTCAAGCCTTAAGAAGGATAATGAAACTTGACTCTAAAAGGTTCATGAATCCACGTGCTTTCAGCCAATGAAGTTATTTCTCAATATGTCTCTGCCCTACTCAAGAAGCTCCTTTGGCCCCCTATTGCCTATAGCATACAATACAAACTCTTGCAGCATTTAAAGTCCTTTACCACCTAACTCCAAGTGAATGACACTTTACTTTTGCTCATATACTGTACCATAGACAAACTAGTCTGTGGCAACAGGCAATCACAATATTACAAAACTTATTAAAAAAAAAACAAAACGGCTCTATTCCAAGGGAAATGAACATGTATGTGGGGTCACCAGTCTTTATAGAAATTTACATATTTATAACAGTAGGCCAGAGAGAGGAGAGGATACCAGGAAGAGCATGACATGGGAGGGGAAACAATGCAGCAACGGTGAGGAAAAAGACCACTCTCCACATGGAAAAGCAAGGTGATGGCAAAAGCAACATTTTTTCCCCTTGGGAACTGCAGAACTATGAAGACAGGAAGGCCTGCTTATCTGCAAAGGACCCCAGTTCCACAAGCATTATCCTAGCCTGGCACAGAGTGGCTGGTGCCTGTCTTGCCTCCCAAGGACACACAGGGGGTCCAGCACAGGGTGCAACAACAAATTATGTCAGCTCAGGGAGAGCTTTGTCCTTGACACGTTCAGTGCCTCCTGCATGCCCTGGCTTCACTGTTTCTGGTTAATATGGCAATGCAAAAAGACAGGTTCAGACGACCCCTTAACATCCCTTAACACCTGCTTGTGGTGCCTCACACCTAACCCTGGGCCTTTGAACAGGCTGCCTCTAAGGACAGAATGTTATCCCTTTTTACCCCTGCCTCTCAGAATTCCTAGCTACCTTCATGAATCAGATGGAGTTACCTTCTCTAAGAGGTCCTTTTCAGTTCCTCCACGATGTTAGTCTCCAGTCTCCAATATGTTTGCTTTATATTTATTTCTATGTGTTTATTTTTATTTAGGTTCATCTTCTGTTCACCTTATAGATTTAAGGCCCCTCTAGGGTAGAGACCATTTTTGCCTTCCAATACCCAGCACATAGCACAGTGTATGGGATGTAGACTCTTAACAAATACTTATTGAATCTAGTGAAATTTAATCGAATACTTCAAATGTATCTGATTTCATCAGCTTCATTATTTTCCTCCCCCTCATCATCTCAAGCGTTGGGAGCAGCTTACCCCAAAGTGATCTCAGGTAGGCACTGTCAGTACTTGCCTAGCCTGGGAGGACCCAGGGTCAGCCCCAGGCCACTATGGTAGCAGAACCCTAGGAGAGACCTGGGTACAAATGATGCGGGCTTCTTCCATCCCTCGCATTATGCATTCCCCTGGGTTTATTTGCTTTTCTGCTCTTCCTTTTATTATTCTTTTAAAAACAAAAAAGTCCTTTCACCTGTTAAAACCACAGCCCCAAATAGTTTTTCAAAGATGAAAGCATTTTTCTGGTATGAATGAATTCATTCAACATATGCATGATGAGGGAGGTAATGTGACAAAGTCAGAAGGAGAGCTTAACCCTTTGCGTATCATAGATCCCTTTGGTTATCTGGAGAAGTCCATGAACCCCCACTCAGAATCATGTTTTTAAAATGGTTGAAGGAAATACTAAGTTTCAATAGGAGACAAATGAAAATAAAGATGCATTTTTTTCTTATGAAAGTTCATGGACCCTCTGAAATCTATCCATGGACACCCTGGAGGTCCATGGACCAATAATGAGGAATCCTTGGCATAGTGGAAAGAGCATTGGATTTGCAGTCAGAGTCAAAAAACTCAGGTTCAAAGTCACCATCCCTACTCTTTAGTACCTGTGTGACCTTAAAGAAGGTCCTTATCTTTTCTGAGTCTGTTTCTTCCTTGAGAAAAATGAGGGGAGTGGACAAAAAGATCTCCCAGGGTTTCTGCGGTTCTAAATCCCATGAATGTGCTAGGGCAGCAAATGGATCAAGGAAGATAGCAAAAGTCAGAACAGTTTACAGAAAAGCAACTCTCCTAAATCACTGAGATTCTCTTGCAATAATATTTGCCTCTAAAGGAGTGCCTTGGTTAAGTAATTTCAACCCAAAAGAGACTCAGCATGGGTATATTTCATTGCAATGAGTAGAAAGAGTTGAGTTTCCTCCTCCCAAATATTTATTTTATGTCAAATATTTAATCTGAGGAGAAATTCTTTTATTTTTACTGGTCATCTCCAAATTAAGGTCATTTTTTCTCTTTACTTCCAATACCTTTGGATATTGGGCTGCCTCATCATCTGGTTCTTTGCATATTTTGGTTACTCTAATCATCATTATCAACAACAAATAGGTTTTGCATATGGCCATTGGTTTCTACCCTCTTTGGTAGCAAATGTAGTAAAACATTAAAAACAATGTCCGTTTTTTTAAACTGAAATACACAAACGGAACTATTTTCTCCCCCATTGATGTAGAAGCTTCCTACAATAATTCAGACCATAACCTATCTGTGCCTTCCCATCCTGTGCCTGTGTCTGCCCATAAATTCCCTACAGGTGGCCCACTCACCATGCTAGAGGTGTTCTCCATTTTCCGCACATTTCCATTGTCCCAGAGGAGCACTTTTGCTTAGCCATTTGTAATCAATCCCCTGCTTTCATCATGTGAACAGTCTATCTTTTCTTCCTATCATACAATTCCTTGATAACATTGTTTATTTCTGTGCTTCTTTGGAGTTTCTCATTGATGACATGTTGCAACCTGTTCACACCCAGCATGTGTTTCTCCATTACCCTCTGTGTCATACTGATTTTTCATTCTTTGGAAGCAGCTCTATTCCATGTCTCATTGCCATAGAGAAGACCTAGTAGAATGATTCTCTGGAGATCTCTCTCTCTCTCTCTCTTTCTCTCTCTCTCTCTCTCTCTCTCTCTCTCCATATATATATATATACATATATATACATACATATGTGTGTGTGTGTGTGTGTGTGTGTGTGTGTGTGTGTGTGTGTGTGTATGCCTTTGCTTTTATGGGAAACTTGAAGTCATTAAAGGAACTTTTCATTTTCTCAATGGCAATTTAGTCTATTCTCTTCTTCCTGTTCAGCTTTTCACTCAATTTGCCCATCTTTCCTCTGTATTGTCTAATATGCATACATGCATACATATATAGAGACACATGCACATACATATATTAACACATATATTTATACTATATTTGTCTTGTGCATATCACATATGCACACATGAAGACATGTGTTATAAATAATGTTTTTGTATTCATTTTGTTTTGGTTTTTTGAAGGTGGGAATGCAGGGCGATTGGGGTTAAGTGACTTGCCCAAGGTCACACAGCTAGTAAGTGTCAAGTGTCTGAGGTCAGATTTGAACTCAGGTCCTCCTGACTCCAGGGTCAATGCTCTATTCACTGCACCACCTAGCCGCCCCATGTCCATTTGTTGACTATAAAAAATATTAATTCGGTAGAGAAAAACAGTCTTACAGGCTTTTCCATATGGTTTCTCCCCTCCATACATCAAAAACATTTCTGGTTTCTTAAAAGATAGGATGACAGAAATGACCTTATTTAATGAAACTTTAAACCTAAAATCAGGTGAGGTACAAAACAGGGAAATATATGCTTGCCAAAGCTATTTTATTGTGATGGAGAAGACCCAATGTATGTTCAAGCTTAAGAGATTCCCTATGAATGATCCTTCAGATACTCCTGTTTGTGAATGAAATTGTGCTGATCACATCAAGCTTCAGAACACTGTAGAATCTCTTGGAAGATTATTTCTATAATCACTCAAAGAAGTTCGGTCTGACCAGCCATACGTTTAAGGACAAAGGATTCAAATTGTCTGTGGCATATGTGTTTATGTATACATGTGCTTTGTATATGTACGTATGCATATATGTATTATATATTATCTGTCTGTCTCTCTATCTATCTTTCTGCATGGATAACCTATAGACCTTGACCATCCATTTTAAGGAGGAGGCCCAAATCAATCATGTCTTCATTCCTTTTCCAGGTTGTATTTCTGAATTATCTTAATAGGACTTTCTCTGCTGTATCTTCACTCTCAGTATCTTCAATCCCTACCACCTTCCACTTTTCAGCCCTTTTTCTGTGCTGTCTTACCTCGTTAGAATGTCAGTTCTTTGTCTCTGTTTGTATTTGTTTTCCAGCTCTTAACACAAGGCCTATCATATAGCAAGCATTCAATATATGTGTGTTTACATGACCATCAGTAAAAGAACTTCTAAAGCAATGTTTTGTTCTTCTTTATCAAATGTTTTCCTAATTAAAAAACAATAACATAAGCATCTCTACATACCTTCAGTTAATTTTGAAATATTCAAGTTGTATTTGTTAAGTGGTACATATGAATGCTTGGTCCACTGTACTGCTTTTCGCATCATTTTATTTTTCAGTTTCATTTCAAACTCCATGACAAACACAATAAGGACTCTGATACTAGGATGTAGGTATGGTGGTTCCACTATCTTTGAGGAAGAAAATAAGTTTTCGTAATTTTTATAAGTATTTATCATTTTATTTGGTTTATAGCTCTCCTTCCATTTTCATCCTTATAAACCCTTGAGATGATTTTACTTAGTTGGATTTCTTTTTTTAAAATATATTTTAAAATTTGTTTCATTAAATATTTTCCAATTACATGTAAAAATTTTAAATTAATTTTTAAAATTTTGAGTTCCAAAATCACTCTCCCTCCTTCAGAAGGCAAGTAATTTGAGATAAATTATACATGTGAGGTCTTGCAAAACATTATTCCATATTAGCCATATCACAAAAGAAGAGATGAAACAAAAGAAGAAAAATAAAGTTTAAAAAAGTATACTTCAAGTTGCATTCATAGTTCACCAGTTCTATAATGTTGAATAGCATTTTTTCATCATGGAACTTTGGAATTATCATGTGTCATTGTCTTGATCAGAGAAGCCAAGTCTTTCACAGTTGATCATCATCACAGTATTGATATTACTGTGTACACTTCCTTGGTTCTACTCACTTTGCTTTTCATTAGTTCATATAAGTCTACTCAGGTTTTTCAGAAACTACCCTGTTCATAATTTCTTATAGCACGATGGTATTCCATCATATTTGATTTTGAAAATCATATTTTAGCTCTTCCAGGAATTCTTGTTGGATGTGTCAAATTCACATTTTTCTTGGAGACTTTGCTTGTAGCTATTTTGACTTCATTGTCTTCTGAGCTTATATCTGGATCTTCTCTGTCACCATCATAGATGTTTATGGTCAGGTTCTTTTTTGTTGTTATTTGCTCATCTCCTCCATTTAAAAAAAAATTGAACTTTATGTTAAAGTCAGCCTCTGTTTTTGAAATGGTAGGGTGAGAGTCAAGCTTCAGGATTTTTTGCACTGCTCTTTTCAGAGGTAGTTCTGGGGTTTGGAAGTTTTCAGTGCTCCAAGATGGTTTTATCTGGGAAGAAATGTGATCACTGTTCTCCTGGTCTGTACTCTGGTCCTAATCCAGAAAGTGTTCCTGATCTCTTGGGATTTCAATTGATACTGCTCTTTAGGGCCCCTACCCCCTTGGACTGGTACTGCTTCTCAGAACCCTTGCTCTATTTGGACTGGAAATGATTCTTTTCCTCAAGGTCCCTGATCCCTTATGATCAAAAGTAGTATTATACCCTGGAGTTCCTTATGCCTCTAAACTGAGAGCATTCTTCCTCACCCTTTAATATGTCCCCAAAGTGGGTATAGGCAATGGAGCCACCAAATAGTGTTTTGTCTTCTGTCCATTTCTAGCACAGAGGTTAGTTCCCTGTAATTTCTTCCTGACCAGTTGCAGGTCCCCTTACCATCTCTGGCTTGAGAGCTCCTGAAGCAGCTGCTAATTCTGTCATGACCACCTCATCCCACCACTGCTGTTTTATCCACATGGGCTTGAGGTCAACAACCTCCCCCATGTCAAAGATGACTCTGTCTGACATTCCTAAGTTATCTTGGACTAGATAAATGTCTCACTCAGACCATTTGTTGGCTCTGTCACTCCAGAATTCCACTGAGACATTGTATTAAAGTTGTTTTGAAGGGAATATTGAGAGAGCTCAGCTGAGAGCTTTCTCTACTCTGCCCTCTTGGCTCTGCCCCCATTCTTCACTCAGATTTCTTATCAAGCTTTCTTCAAATTGGTTTTACCCTCAACTGTTTCTCTCTGCATTGTGAAATGATGCTTCTCACAATTCCCCACCTTTGTAAGATTTGTAGTTGAGCTTATATTCTCATCCAGCATTGCATTCAGCAATTCATTGGACAAGTAAATCATACATTTGCTGATTAAGGCACTCATGTGGTCTCTTTGTTTTGCTATTTGATGTATATGGGTTACATCTCTGGATAAAATTATTATCGCCCATGTTAATATCTTCCTAATTGTCCATTTTCCATTTTTACTTGTTTATATCATCATCATAATTAACAATGGAAATATAGGTAGGAGTGATACCCAAAGACTAGAAAACAAAGAGCCAAGGTTCCCTTTTAGACTAGAACTGAGGAAGCCATCGTCAGTGTCAAACAAGGGCATTCACTGATACAGAACAAAGAAAGACGTCACTGTAAATTTCACCTTACCTAAGGACAAGCTCCGTACTCGATCAGTTTCTCTTATTGGGTAGATTATAGTCAGGGAAATAATTAGCCAATAGCAAATGACATATTAATCATGTATAGGAAGTTAGAGCCTGTGATTACCTCTTCAGCTAGAACTCAGAAAACACAAAGTTCTATTTCCATTCAACATCCATCTTCCCTAGAGCATGAGATATTCTGGAAACTTCCATCCCCTACAGAGACTCCAGCAAAAAAAAAAAAAAACATTTTTAAAGAAACCTGAAGGAACAGAATTAGAAAAAGAAAAATATGAATGAGAAATCCCAGTTTAAGCATGAGGTTTATTCTGTCTCACGCTATGTTAGATTAGACTCTAATCTATTATTAGATATCTATAAGTGCATGCTACTTAAAAGCGCTACAGAGCTGGGAGATAATAGCTTTTCAGCAAACCCAACTGGTTAATGCTCTGTAGTCACTGGCAACCCTGAGTCCATGATCCATTTCAGTAAATAGTTTGTATTTTATCACCAGGCTGTCTTTTTTTAAAAAAATAAAGCCAGAAAGTTACTCCCACTCTAACATCCCTTCAAAAATAAGCTTTACATCCTAAATGTTTTAAACTTGTATGTATTATCTGAATAAAATACTGATATATTCACTATGAAAAATTATTTCTACAGATAAGCCCACTGCCTTCCCAAATCCAGCAAAAACATTGTTTTCATCTTTGTATCAACATTTAAAATGCAGCACATGTGGTAGAAATATTCTTTTCAGTGGTGCCAGGATATTTTTGGTAGAGAGCAAAGTGTTATCTGTTATCTTTGCTTTCAGAGTTACTCTTTGGTATCTTTGAACACCATATTTGATTCGGAAGAAAGAAAGTACGGGACTGGATTTTTTCCTGATTGACTCGGGGTTAAGTAGCAAGAGGAATATGAAGGGCTAAGTAGAACATGTCTAATCCTTCTTCCACATCCTATTTTTTTTAATATTTGAAAGCAGCTACACATCCCTCTTCTCATCCTGAATAACAAGTAGACAATAGAATAAATCATAGAAATAAATAATTAAGTTAAAGATAATTCTACCAATGAGACGACCACCAAAACTATGAGACAACTTGAAAGCAGCACTCGGAGGAAAATTTATACCACAGAAAACGGTTTACAGAGTAGAAAGGAGAGTCAGTGCAGAGAAGATTATACAGTTACAAAGGCCAGAAAACAAACAAACTAGCAACCTTAAAACAAGTACGAAAGAAGAAATATGGAAAATTAGAGAAATAGAGAGAAATTAAAAATAGAACGTATAAATAAAACTAAACTCTTAAAGAGATTGATATCAGTTATAAAACTATTTATTAAACTGATCGAATTACTTAACAGCAAAGTTGAACAAGTCAAGAGGGGAAACAAAGATACCAATGACTATTAAACACAATTTATATAACAGAAAAACAGAATTAAAAGCAAGTGGGGATCAACATAAATATATCCATAATTATATACCATATATTTACATGTATACATACATATACTTATATATCATAACAAACCAATAAAGATAACGTAAATCGCAAAAAACATATTGAGAAAGTCATAAGTAAACTGCCCAAGGAGCAGAGAAAAAGCACAAAAACATTTACCAGATAAACGTATATGTGAATTTTATCAAACATTTTGGAAGCAATCGTTATTTAGAGTAGAAAAGACTTTCTCAAAAAAAAATAAAGACAGGAGGAACTCTACCAGACCTCTTTTATGAGACATATGATAACTCAACAAATAAGAGAGCAGAGAAATGGAATTAGTGACCAATATCATTCCAAAATTTTCAACAATACCCTCACAAAGCACTAGAACAATATGTTCATAAAATAATAAACTTTGATCAGTTAAACCAAAAATAAACCAAGTATTAGAACAATGTAGAATTTAGAACAAAATAAATTTAAAGCAATTAAAATTTTAGCTCATGTACAACAAAAACAAAACATGATTACACTAATAAATGGCAGACAAAGCCTTTGACCCCCCCCAAAAAAAATCTTTGATACTTTATATTTTTCCAACACAAGTGTAATTTGACCTTTCTTTAATAAAATCAAAATTTTATGTAACAAATTAGCTTTATTTACAATGAAGAAAGACTAAAGGTTTCCTAATACAAATAGGGATAACGCATGGATCCTTCTGTCTCTACTATTACTAACTTAGTTCTAGAAATGCTATCTCTAGTAATTAGACAAGGCAACAAAATTAAACAAA
>CM053583.1:126143887-126161244 GCA_028627135.1 Pseudochirops cupreus
TTTGGGGTGGTGGGCGGGGGAAAGACAGGGAGAAAATATGTAACTCAAAAAAAATTTAATAAAATAAATTTTAAAAAAAATAAAATATCAGGGCAATTTTCCTTGAGAATTTCTTGAAGTATGCTTTCTAGGTTCTTTTTTTGATCATGGCTTTCAGGTACTCCAATAATTTTTAAAGTATCTCTCCTGGATCTATTTTCCAGGTCAGTGGTTTTTTCAATGAGATATTTCACGTTGCCTTCTATTTTTTTCATTTGTTTGTTTCTATTTGTTTCTGTTTCTTCTATTTGTTTCATCTGTTTAATAGTATCCTGATTTCTCATAAACCCATTTGCTTCCATTTGCTCCACTCTAGCTCTGAAAGAATTATTTTCTCCAGTGAGCTTTTGAGATTCTTTTTCCATCTGGCAAATTTGACTTTTTAAGGCATTGTTCTCCTCATTGGCATTTTGGGCCCCTTTTGCCATTTGAGTTAATCTATTTTTGAAGGTGTTATTTTCTTCAGTCATGTTGTTGACTCATTTATCATGATTTTCTTGTATCATTCTCATTTCTCTCCCCTATTTTTCCTCTACTTCTCTTATTTGGTTTTCAAAATCCTCCTTAATCTCCTCTATGGCTTGTGACCAGTCTATATTTTTCTTGGAAGCTTTTGGCACAGGAGTTCTGACTGTGTTGTCTTCCTCCCATTCCATGCTTTGATCCTTTTTGTCCCCCAAAAAAGGAATCTAAAGTTGGATTGCTGAGCTTTCTTTGCTTCCTTTGCCTGCTCATGTTGCCAGTCAGTTACTTGACTTTTGGGCTCAGTAGAACTCTGCTTTCAGAGGAGAGAGCTCTGTCCCAAATCACTGAGGTTTTTGCAGCTGCTGGAGCTATTAGGAGGCTGCAGTCTCTGCAGCCCCCACCAGCTTTGGCTCACTGAAAACATACCTCAGGACCACCACTCAAGACTGTGATCCCAGTGCAAGCAGCTCAAGGCAAGAGCACTTAGCCTCTAAATGAGTGCTTGGTCCCCCTGCAATCTCCAGGCTGGGAGCTTCTGAAGCAGCCACATGGAGGTAGCTGCAGGGCCACTGCTTCAGACTGCTTCTAGCTCTGGAGGCAGCCAGCCAGACCCTCTCCCAGAGATTTCAATGAGTTCCACTGACCTTTTCCCTTTCTCCTTCGCTCTTATGGGTTGGTAATTCTGGAAACTGCCACAGCTGCCAGTGATCCACTCTCCTGAAAGCTCTACCTGGGACTTCTGCTGGATAGCCTGGAGCTAAAACTGCATGGGGTTAGGCTCTGCTCCCAGTGCACTGCGATGAGCCCTTTCTGTCTGTCTGCCGGGCTGCTTTTAGTGGGAGCCTTGTTTCTCTGTCATTTTATGAGTTCTAGAGCTCTAAAATTTTTTTAGAGTCATATTTTATAGGTATTTGAGGTGGTTATGGGGAGAGCTCAAGGAGTTATCCTGCTTCTACACTGCCATTTTGACTCTGCCCTAATTTTACATTTATAAAAAAGAACTGGTCTTTTCTCCTAAACTCATTCTTCCTCCTAATCTCCCAGTTTCTGTTGAGGAAGTCACATAGCTAGTAGGTGACTGAGGATGGATTTGAACTCAGGAAGGTGAGGCTTCCTAACCTCTGGCCAAGTACTTCATCCACTATGTCACTGTAATGTTAATGGGAGTTGCAGATCTTCCCTGCCCATTAATAGGCCTCATGTGGAGCCCAGAAAGAGAAATTTGATTAGGGGAGGGTCAGGAGGGTTGTGATGCCGTCTGACCCTGAAGAAGTATATATATACTCTGAGATTAGCATTTTGCTTTTGAGTTCGCTCATGGGAAGTGGGTTCAGCCAGGTGAGACTCTGGGTAGCCATGAAGGAGCACTCCCTCGCTTTGACAACCCAGATGATGGTGCTTCTCTCTCTGGTAACTAACCATGTATATATGTAATGATCAGAAAGTTGGGTCTGTCTGTTGATCTGTGATGTATGCATCATTTGGTCTGATAGCTGGAAGCCCTATCTGTTGGTCTTTGTGCTAAATTATTTCTGCTTGTAATTTCTGTTTGTATTTCCCCTGAAGTTCATGGTGCTGACTTTTCCTCCTAAACTAAGTAAATGCTATATATGTTTGACTAAAGTAAGATTGTTAACCCCTTTTGAATTGCTTTCCTTTAGAAAAGCAGATCAAAGAACCTATGCTAGCAGCCATCCTGGGTATGCTGGGGTACTTACTGTTACAGCTACCTAGGATATTTGTCAATAGAGATTAAGTAGAATGTAGAAATAGCATATATTTCTTTATTTTTGTTATCCCTTCTCCACTCCAACTCTCATATTATGACTAGTCTCCATAAGGCTACTTGCATCTAGCTCCTAATACTTAAATGCTTAGTTGTCTTTCTGTTGGAACTTAATTCAGTGTGTTATCTTCACTTTATACATAATTAGTATGTCAGAGATAAAGGAACACTAAGAAGTTTTAATATTGTGCTTTGGAACTTATTATATGAGCAAAAAGCTAATGAAATCATTACTAAGCTTATGACAACTCAGAGGATCAAGAAGTTCCTATTTGGAAGTTACTGTCCAGGGTGCTCTGACATTAAATAGGTGGTGGGATTCATAGATTGGGTTTGAACAATTGGATTTGAAATAAAATCTCTTCACAATTTCCTTTACAATTCCATATTACCAATTGTTGATCACAACCAAAACCAAAATATTTTTCTATCTGTCAGAGACAATCAGTGAAGGCATGGGCATATGCTGCTGATTCTATGCAAGGATTTGAAGGATGATGAGAAGGATGACCTATGACCCCTAGAAAGTCAAAAGTGGACTTTGACAGAGAAAATAGTGATGGAGAAAGCTGACTGAGAGCAGAGATGAAGGCAAGAAAAGAGTGGAACCGAGTCATTTTATAGAGAAAACTAGAGGACTGACCAGAAATGTGTGGGAAAGTATTTTTAGTTTTGCCTTAGTATCACTTTCACAGTGCCTGGCCCATAGTAGGAACTTAATGAATGCTTATTAATTTGACATAAATTGACATGAGTTAATTGGGTCACATTTGAAGTTAAGGAGGTAGGGATATTGGGTGTTGCATTGGGAGAGGGCTAATAATAATATAATAATAATAATAATAAAATCTTCTACTTCATGCTCCAGAAACCATCTCTAGATTTTCCTTTCTCCTCTCTGGCCATCATCCCTACTTCTTCCCCAAAGAACCTTACCCCAAGAACCACCCTGGACTTCTGATAGGTAAGCCCTCACTTTATCCTGCCAGGATCCAGGCCTCTATTTCACTTACTAGAGACATGGTCACCACATGATCCCCCCCTCCCTCCCTTCCTTCCTTTCTTACTTCCCTCCCTCCTTCCTTCCTTCCCTCATTCCTTCCTTCCTTTTTTCCATTCCTTCTTTCATTCATTTAACTTCCTTCTACTGTGAGATTTAATAGTCTGGTGCAGGGGCAGGGAACCTGCAACCTTGAGGTCAAAGATTTGTTCTGTGAAGTTTGAATTCATTCAAAGGGCCACACTTGAGGACCAAGAGGGCCACATGTGAACACCTCTGGTCTGGTGGGTACATTTCATTGCATTTTTTCTTAGTTACCCATTCTTTCCATCATTCTTTTGGAGAGGTTTTCTTTACTATTCATCATTCCAGTCTCCTTCCCACTGGATGGTCCCAAAGTTCCTTTCTCTTGGAAAATGGGCCAAAATATTTTGCCACCATTTGACCCAACATGTGTCTACTATTATAGGTGAGATTCATAAGTTGTCTTCTGTCAAGAGTCTTGAAAGCATAAATAGGGTAGAGAAGAGGCAAAGGACATTTATTGCTGTGAAGATGATCTAGCATGGTGTCTAAAACTTACATCCCATCCCTAAAAAAATTTTCAAATCTAATTAGGAAATCTGAAATGTGGTATTTGCCTTTTCCAAAGAACAGGCTGAGTCTTACTTGCCTTCCCAGAGTAAAATGAATATGAATTAGAAATTATCTCTGTGGGAGTTTGAGATTTTCCTTTAAATGCTGTGGTGGAAAGTTAAATTCCATTAATGACTGCTATTACAATCATCCAGTCAATTAATCAATAAGTATTTATTAAGTACTTACTGTATACCAAGCTGGGAATAGAAAGGAAAAAAAAAGTCACAGCCTTTAAAGAGCTTGCATTTTCACTGGGGGAGACAAAGTACCTATAAATCACTACAAGAAAAATAAAATCTTCTACCTCTCGTTCCAGAAACTATCTCCAGACTTTGCTGTCTCCTCTCTGGCCATCATCCCTACCTCTTCTCCAAGAAACTTGCACTCTGCCCAGGGGACCACACTTAATTTCTAATAAGTAAGTCCTCACTTTATCCTGCCAGGATACAGGTGTCTATTTCACTTACTAGAGATGAGGTTCAAATGATGCCACTCCACGTAATGCCCCTTTCCTTCCTTCCTTTTTTCCTTCCCTCCTTTGCTTTTTTCATTCATTTCCTTCCTTTCATTCATTATGTTCTCTCCTTTCTTCTTTTTCTTTCTTCCTTCATGAATATATATGTATGTATGTATTTATGTATGTATAGCCGAAGAAACCTTAGAAGTCATCTGGTCCAACACCTGCATATTTTAGAGATGGAAGCCAAGAGTGAGGAAATGAGTTACCTGAGGTCATATGGGTAGGAGTTGCACATCTGATATTCAGTTCCCAGTCTTCTGATGCTACTCACATTATCATGTTGCCTTTTCAATAAACTTATTATTTATTGATGTGTATTGTAGTTACCTGTGGACAATTCAGTTCAGTAAATTTGTTCTTCCTTTCATTCCCTGGCCTAGTAGAGTGCTTTCTGCACTGCAAGAACTTAATATATGTTTGTTGATAGTCTGGAGGTGGTGGTAATAAAGCTAGTCTGGAGTCAGAAGAGGCCTGAGTTGGAATCTTCCTATGAAGAATACTGGCTATGTGACTCTGGACAATATATAACACAAGTTAACTCATCTGTAAAATGGGGATAATAACACCTGTAGCTCTAATCTCCTAGGTTTGTGATAAGAGTCTGCAATGCCATGCATGAGCACCTTCCCAAAATAATGCTACCGTGAACAGCTTTTAAGGTTCTGATTACACAGCATAGTGAACACTCCATTTATTCTATAACAAATCAAGGCAAACATTCACAACAAATCACAATATAATATTCACAACATCACATCTTATCACAGAAAATCACAACATAGTGCTCACAACAGCTTAACACTAAAATGGCCACATCGTTTTCACCAAAGTGGTCACGGTATTTAGAACAAAGAACAAAAGAACAATCATCTGGTATCTCTAAGGAGGTTTGCCTCCTTACTCAGTCATTCAGTCATCTCAACATGCAATAGTCAGTCTTCCACTGATGGGGCAATCATAGGTTAACTTAAGTAGTCACTTACCTAACAATCAGTCTCTAAGTATTGTTAATCACTAAATACAATCATTAGAAAATTACACAAGCCCTCCACTGCTCTGTCTCTAGTAAACTTCAATTTCATCACAGCATTCAATATCCAAGGAGAGGCCTTTTCTTCATCTTGACTCCAGATTTCCTGGATCCCCTTCCATGATCCCAGCTCCTACTTGAATCCACCAGTCACCTGGATTCAGAGGCAGACAGCTCCCAGGTCCTTGTCCAGTCCTCCAGGCAGTTCCTGCTACACACTGAAGTTCACAGGAAGTACCTGCTACACACTGAAGTTCACAGGGAGTTCCTACTATACACTGAAGTTCACAGGGTCCAGCACATCTCAAGACTTTCACAATTTCTGTAACCGGGAACTTAAGGATCAACCAAGCCACAGACAAAGTCTCGTCCCAGTCATGCTTCTTCAGTTCTCTGGCAGCGTGGCTAGCCCTAGGACCCAGAAGAAATCTCAGCCTTCCAGGCAGACTTCTCAGCAGCAGCTTCAGCCTTCACCAGATTTTGGTCTCAAGGAAATCCTTTCTCAGTTCTTAGTCAGCTTCCAGATGCTAGGAGAGAAACTATCTCTCTCCTTCACCAGGAGCCTGCCAGGAGAAAAATTCTAATTCTGATTCTGTCTCTCTCTGGGTCTCTTCTTATATACACAGAAAACATTGGCTTCCTGTTTCAGCCAAACCCTTCCTGTTAGGTCAACAACAGGAGACAGAGTTCACACAAAGGTTTGATTAGTTACTAAGGGCTAAGTACCTGCTTACTTGATATAACAAAAAGGGAGTCTTCAGATTAAATTAATTACCATTACATTCCACCCCTCCAGGATTCTTGGCCTTACAATTTCAATTTAAATGGCCATGGATCCTGGTTTGATTAGTTACTAAGGGCCAAGTACCTGCTTACTTGACATAACAAAAAGGGGTCTTCAAATTTAAATTAATTACCCATTACAGAGTCAAATGAGAGGCTGGGCAGAAAGACATTTTTTCAAAACTTAAAACACTATACAAGTATCATATATTAATGCCATTTTTGAAATGACAATTCAAATTGTACAAATATACCAATGCATGACTCATGTTCCATGTATCTCGTATCTACTGTATCTAGTAACATCTTAATATTTATAATATATGCTTCAATGCATCTGCAATCTCATTTAGAATTTCTCCTGTGGTAAGGTCTGGGCAACACAAGTCAAACAACAGGCATTTATTAAGTTCCTACTATGTACCAGGCATCATGCTAAGCATTAGGGATACAAAGAAAGGCAAAACATAGTCCCTGCTCTCAGGCAGATCCCAGTCTAATGTAGGAGGCTACCTATAAAACCCTACATACAAACAGATACATAAAGGATAAATTTGAAAGCCTCAGAGAGAAGGTACAAGTATTAAAGGGGTTTGAGAAAGGTTTCTTATAGAAGGTGGAGTTCGGACCCGAAGGATGCCAGGAAAGCCAAGAGGTGGAGATGGAGAGGGAGGGTGGGTTATATGGGCATAGGAAATAGTCAGCAAAAATACAGGGAATAGGGAGGTGGAGTGTTTTATTTGAGGAACTGCAAGGAGATCAGTGTCACTGTATCAGAGTGCAGTGTGTGTGTGTGTGTGTGTGTGTGTGTGTGTGTGTGTGCATGTTAGGGGTAGGTAAGCTAAAGTATTTGAATGTAAAGGAAAAAAAAAGTTTTTTCTATTTGATCCTGTAAGTAAGAGGGAGCCAATGGAGTTTATAGAATAGAAAGGTGGCCTAATTAGACCTGCAAACAGAGTCAAATTTTGAGCTTAGGAGATGGTAGACTGGAGTGGAGGGTTAATCATAACCCTCCAATACACTTTCCCATCCTATGAAATTCTTGTTCATGTCCTCTCATAAATCCCCCATCCATGTTCTTGGAGGTTTCATAGGCCTACAAGTGATGGACATGGGCTGCTTAATGGGTATTCCTCCATTTTTCCACATGACTAGACCAATTCCTGTTTTCATCACACCTTTTCTGGATACCTTGTAAACTCCTTCTTGCATATAAATCATCTTTAGTGATACAGTTCAGCTTAGGATGACTACCATGCACCTCTCAGTTGCATTTGGGTAAAAATAATTCTGATTCTTCAGCAATTATGATATTCTGTATTTTATTCTCACATTGCAAAACTAGAAAAATACTAATTTTTTAAAAAGATGAGTTTTTTATTTTGTACTTGAGAGCAATTTAGAATTATGCTGCACAATTTCCCAAATGCAATCCAGCCTGTTCCCTTCTAATTCAATTCTGGACCCAGTTCATTGTCCATCTGCCTTGCCTAAGACACATACTAATGGATAAACTCCATGAACAACTTATATGTGCACATGTCTCTTTGAGCAAAATGTTGTCTTTTTTTCCATTTTGTCTTTCCTATGGGGATTGATAAACCACATCCTTTTGAGTGGTCAAGGATCTCATTGAATTCATCCTATTATTATTCTGAGGACTTAATGAAATCAACGCTATATCCTTTGGAGGATCTTACCATATGAGGGGAATCTCTTTTCCATTTGAACTGTGCCAGATACTTTCCAGAACACTGATGAAAACTTTGCCCTTTACTTTTCTTGACACTAATGACTAGAGGATAGTTGAACAAAGTTAACCCTGTATCTTGTTTTATCTTAACATATCCATACAAGATGCCATGGGGGAAGAGAGAACCTTTAAGATGGTGTTTTGCTTTACTAATTCAAATTTCTTTTAAAAAATCAGCAGTCAACAGTCATCGCCTATATTCTCTACACTTATCAGTCAATTTATTCAATATATAATTGTGCTATCATATTTGTTGTGATGTTTGTCTAGTGAGTTACTGTATAATTAGCAGCAGGGTCAAGTTGAACAGCAAGTGCTCCAGGTTTTTTCTCCTAACCCTTTTTCACACACTGAATCTATTCAGCTTTTCATATTTCTTATCTTAGCTTACTTGAGTTTTTGTAGCCTCACCCAAGTAGTTCCTCTAATGCTATTCATCACAGGGAAACCCATCAAATGTCATGGACTCCTTTTAATGTAGATCTGATTATTATGCAATTAACAGTGCATCTTGGGAACCCAGAATTTAAATTCGTACTACTGGTTCCTGTCTGTAAGTTATGACACTAGGTTAGGGCACTGCATACCAAGTCATGGTTCTTTTTGGCAGAGGAAATTCAACTTGTTGAGAAATGGAATTTTCTGAATCACACTGCTATGTGAACCTGCTTTTGAGCTGCAATTCTAGATCATTCAGGGTTATACACAGCCCCCAGAACTTTGAGTGCTTCTCCATAGCTATGTCACTCCATCAACAAGTATGTATTAAGTGCTTACCCTGTGCCAAGCAGTTGGCTAAGTGCTCTGCTTCCAAAGAAAGGGGGGAAAGCTCATAGTCTCTGCTGTCAAGGAACATGCATTTTAATGGAGAGCCGTCATGAGATGATTTGGGTTTTGATGTCTCAGAATGAGTGTAAACAGCAGCTGTTTCTGTTTTGGCCAGAAACTCTGAGGGTCTTCCCCTCTCTCAGATTTTTTTCTTTTGTGAAGGCAAATCAGGCCATCTTTTGCCTCAGTTCTTACCTAGCCTTTAATTACTGAATGGATGTTGACTCGGACAAACCAAGATCTGAGAAAGACCTTAGCTTGAAAAGGCCATGGTCTTCCATTGCATCTGTGGCTATTGCCAGACATTTTGACCTGTGTCTTCCCACTAGCCCCAATGACTCTGGTTTTGAGAGTGAGGCTGATGACTTTGCACAGCTCTGCCTCACTTAAATCCAATTCACTTGCAAGTCAAGACATCACCCTCCTTATCTTATTGGTCCCCTTCGAGAATGAAGGACAAATGACACAATCTTTTATGACAACAAAGATGAAAGTTCTTCTAGCCCATCATTTCTTAAAGACTTCAGATATGAGTAGGGAGGCATTGTCTTAGAGAACTTTTTCTTTCAAACTTTCTCAATGGAGTTAAACCTAAAAGTGTCACAAATGGGTAGAGGTAAAAGCACTTCAATGGTTCCAATGATTCACTTGTTTACTCAACATGTATTTATCAAAATTACTACGTGCAAAGTGTTATTCTAGGTACTGGTGATAGAAATATAAAAACAAGACAGTCTCTGACATCAGAGTTTCCTGTCTACTAGGAAGATATAATGTATACATAGACAAGTATAAAATTCATATGAAGTAAATACAGAATGATAGGGGCAGGCTCTAAAGATCAGAAAAGTCCTAATGTGGGAGGAGACACTGGAACTGAGCCTTAAAGAGAATTAGGGATGCAAACAGGGAAAGACGAATTGAGAGAATATTCTAGGTGTGGGGCACAGGCTTTGCAAATGCATGCCAGCTAGAGAGGGAATATTGTCTGTAAGAAATATGGCAACTTTGACTGGAATGTTGTGTGCAGGAGATTTGTGTTTGTCCTTTATTTTTGAAGAGGACCATGACATCAGGGAAATGATGCCATAACTTGCAGTTGACTTGGATTGGAGGGAGGGAGGAAGGGCTGTGCAAGGTCATCAGCCTCACTTTCTACTCTAGTCATCTGGGCTCAGTGGTCAGATATTCATCAGGATGACTGGAGATGGCCCAGAGGAAGTAACATAAAAGAAACCTGGAAAGGCAAGCTAGACCTAGATGCTGAAGGATATGACTTAGTGCTGTTGCTACTGAAAAATGTTGACCAGAAGGACTAAAACGTAACTCACAGTCAAAGGGCAAGTGTTTTTGTTTTTTTTTTTCAGATGTGTCTACCTGACCCACAGTCCAGTGTGGACAAGCTACTAGCCCCATCTTTAAAAGAAGGAATCATTTGCTTTAGTTCTGAAGCCAAACTGGAATTAAAATGTGCACAAGCCATTGCTTCATCACTGTATAAGGAAACAGGAAAAGCTAGAAGTTGTGTTTCCAGAGAGACGAGGATTCAATTTTTATTTCAGTTTGGTGCTTGAGCTCGTTGCTACCATAGCTTTCCCAGCTTTATCACAACATGGTGTCTGGGGGTGGGACAACCTGTGTCAAGCAGGCATGTGAGTGCAATGCTTCTTTCTGCTCCCCTGGAGTTTGTTGTAAGTGGGTTTCTTTTCTGATCAGCAGCACCAATCGATATGCATTGAGTGCACACCAGGTGCCTAGCATTGCATGATGCCCTTTGATTGAAGGTGGTTACTCTGGGTGCCTTTGCTTCAATTAGAGAGAGAGGAAGGGAGAGAGAGAGAGAGAGAAAGAGAGAGAGAAAGAGAGAGAGAGAGAGAGAGAGAGAGAGAGAGAGAGAGAGAGAGTTCTATAACTATTTTTTTGCAAACTATAAATAAATGTAGTTGAGTGTCTCTTTTCTCAGTCTTCTCAACTGAGAGAGAAAAGGCATCACCAAAATACACTATTTCTACTTCACCAGTTACAGATGGCATCCCTACTGGAATTCATTATTTTCTCTTTAAAAAAAAGTTTTTGATTTTTTTCTCTCACTTCCTAATGACTCTCCCAAAACCAATAGATCCATATCTTATAACTAAGAAGTACAATTAAGCAAAACAAAATGCGCTGATCATTTCTGACGATCATCCTATAACTCTAACCTATCATCTCTGTCAGGTTTAGGAAAGCGTCAACAATACACTGAAGTTATTATTAGTCACTGTGTTAGAGTTATAACAATAGCTAGAATTTATTATAATGCTTTCAAGCTTGAAAAGTACTTCATAAAGGTTGTCATTTGATTTGATCCTTCCAACAACCTTGTGAGGCAGGTGGCATTATTATTTTACAGATGAGAAAACTGAGCCGAGCAGAGGTTAAGTGACTTGCCCAGGGTCACACAGCTAGTAAGTTTCTGAGACTAAATTTGAACTTGGGGCCCCAGCACTCTGTTCACTGTGCTGCCTACCTGCCTCGCATTCTAATACCTTTTAACCTATCCGTCTTTATCTTGCTGTGGTCATTTTTGCACACTGTTCTCCTGGCTCTTTGTACTTTACATCAATTCATAAACATCCTCTCAAATATTCTTGAATCTTTATATTTTTCTTTTCTTATAACAAAAATAATACTTTATTACTTTTATACATCACAATTTGTTCATCCATTCCCCTAATCTTTTCTGATATTTTGTATACAGGGAATCAGACAAGTAAATTTCTCAGATCACTTTCTTTTTCAGTACATCTGGTCCAGGTCTAATTCAAGAATGCATGAGGGAAATCATCCTAGAATCTTAAAAGACTCCATAAACCAAACAAGGGTGAACATTAGATATAAAGTTCATCAGGAACAGCTTCCTAGTGGAATTCCTTTCTCCCTGTATGGTTCTTTCATTTTCTTCAGTCATTTGATTAGCTGATGTTGAATGGTTAAAAATGAACTATAGGGGAACAAAGAACCTTTTTTGGGGGGTAGGAGTTTTGTTGTTGAGATCTTAATAATATGAATAAAGACAAATGCTAATTAGTTGTTAGAAGACTTAAGATCAAAGCCTCATTCTGCCATTAACAAAGTGTGATTCTGGGTAGATTAAATTCCCTCTGGGCACATAATAGACACTTAAATCCTTATTGACTGACTGACTGACTTGAGCTTTCCCGGAAAGGGGTGATTGCAATGATATTTAAATCTCCTACTAGTTAAAGATGTTTCTGGATCTAAGGGAAAAGAGGTCATTCCTTTAGAACGAGAAGCTTCTTATATTGTTTGCTATGGTTGAGTCATTTCAGTCATGCCTGACTTTGTAACTCCGTTTAGGGTTTTCCTGGAAAAGATGCAGGAGTGGTTTGTTATTTCCTTCTCTGGCTCATTTTACACATGAGGAAACTGAGGAAAACAATGTTAAGTGACTTGCCAAAGGTCATACAGTTAATAAGTGTCTGAAACAAGGTTTAAAATTAGGTCTTCCTGACTCTGTGGCCAGAGCTGTATCCACTGCACCACCTAGTGCAATCTTTTCACTGTGGTTACGGTAACCACTAACGCAGATTGCAACTCTTTCAAGCCGTTTCATCATTGCGTTTCTTATCCATGTCTTTTTATAAATCCTCTCTTATAAATCCTCAACACTTTGGAGGCTTTCATCTGGTTCTTTTAATGTCTCAGGGATATCAATGTAACACTCAGGATGTTGCTCTTTGGTCTCATTCTTGCTCCTTTGTCAGTCATGAACTTTTGCTAGATAAGGTAGTTTCCTGGGTTTTTCCCAATATTTCCATGTAGAGACTGTTTTGCATAGGATAAGCAAATGTGATGGTTAGAGATGTCTTTTTTTTTTTTTTTTGGTCTCCCTTTTTCCGAAGACTGGAAGCTTGTTTAAACAGGCCAGGTTGGAGTTGTTGTAATCTCCTTGTCTTCTCTTCATCTTTAACCTTTCTTCTAAATTTGTTATTTACTTTGATCTTTGCTCTTACTAGTCAATAACCAGAATCTGCACAAGAAAGTTAATGCTGAAATGATTGCTATTTCTCTAACTCGTCATTTCTTGTCTAAGGCATGGTCAATTTCTTTTTTTTCCCCATTATGTTGTTCAGTGCTCACCACATCCAGTATCTTCTAAGTTTCTGCTTGAAGAAAGTAATGGATGAACCCCTTTTTGCTCCTGAACCATGTTTTTCAACATAGTTTTTGTTGCCTTCTCTTGTACCTACTTTCTCATTAGTCTCTGGATAAGAAGGTATATGTTGACTTAGTTTGAAGAGTATAGTCTAACTTTTTAAACAGAATTTCTCTACTTAGGATTTTAAATTTCAGGGTTGAAAGGACCCTAGAGGCCATTTAGTCCATTTTTATCCTTTTGTACACAAAGAAACTCATGAGATACCAAATCCAATGATTTTTCCTTTTTGCCACAATTTTATTCTTTACAATTTATGTTGATGAACTGTCTTCATGGTGGTCTGTTTCCTCACCCTCTCTAAGAACAGTGCCTCATCAATTCAATTCAGTATAAAAACATTTAGTTAGCACTTTTTATGCATAAGGCATAGTTTACAATTAAAATGGGTCCTTACTACCTTTATGAACACAGTGATGAAACCAATTTTTAAATTCATGGAAAAGAGGCTGTGAGGTCTTTTACTTACCTAGGGTATCTTTATGGATCCTAAATTCATTTATAGAAAACATGTTAATAAAAAGGTGATTTAATTCCTCTAGTAGTACCTCCAATCATTAATCATGTTCAGCATAAAATTAATTTTTGTAAATGATCTAAGAACCTTCTAGATGAAAGCCAGAATCATTCAGAATAGTTTGGCCTAACTATCCCTGCAGGAAAAAACAAATGGATGCAGGATGCCTATTATCTACACTGTGCAATAAAAATAGATAAAAATCCATAGAGTTGGTCTATTAGTACATATATCCTGAATAGATGCTGCAAATGAATGATGTAAGTTTAGAATTGAATTAGAAGAGTGAAGACAGGTTTGGTTCAGTGAAACTACATACTTTTTTTAAATTTATTTTTAGTTTTCAACATTTCCACAAGATTTTGAGTTACAATTTTTTTTCTCCCCATCTTTCCACTACCTCCCACCCCAAAATAACGAGCCTACTGAATATCCTTTCCCCAATCTGTTATCTCTTATATGCTCCTTTTTTCATCCCTCTAACTTTCTAGTAGGGCAAGATGGGTTTCTATACCCCAGTACCTGTGTATCTTTTTTCCCAGGTGCATGTAAAAAAACATTTAAACATTTGTTTTTAAAACTTTGAGTTCCAGATTTTTTTTCCCTTCTTCCCTCTTCACCCACCCCCTCTGATAATATAAGCAATTCATTATAGATTGTACATGTGTAGTTACCCAAATCATTGCCATAATACTTACACTGTGAAAGACTAACTATATTTCCCTCCATCCTATCCTGCCCCCCCACTTATTCTATTTTCTCCTTTGACCCTGTCCCTTTTCAAAAATGTTTGCTTCAAACTACCCTCTCCCCCAATCTGCCCTCCCTTCTATCCTCCACCCTCTTATCTCCTACCTCTCTATTTTCCTGTAGGGTAAGATACCCAATTGAGTGTGTATTTTATTTCCTCCTTAGGCCAAATTCAATGAGAATCAGGTTGTCCCATTCCTTTCACCTTCCTGCTCTTCCCCTCCATTGTAACAGTTTTCTCTTGCCTCTTTTATATGAGACAATTTACCCTACTCTATCACTCCCTTTCTTTTTCTCCCAATAAATATCTCTCCCTCCTCTTAATTTTATTTTTTAGATATCATCCCTTCATATACATGAACATACAAATTTCCACATTCACATATATATTTATATATACATCCATCCATATACACATATATATTCCATTCAGCTATCCTCATACTGAGAAAAGTCTTATGAGTTACATTTATTGTTTTTCCATGTAAGAATGTAAATAGTTCAACTTTAATAAGTTCCTTATGATTTCTTTTTCCTGTTTACCATCTCATGCTTCTCTTGCTTCTTGTATTTGAAAGTCAAATTTTCTGTTCATCTCAGGTTTTTTCATCAAGAATGTTTGAAAGTCCTCTATTTCATTGAATGACCATATTTTTCCCCATAGCATTATACTCAGTTTTGCTGGGTAGGTGATTCTTGGTTTTAATCCTAGCTCCTTTGACCTCGGGAACATTATATTCCAAGCCCTTTGATCCCTTAATGTAGAACCTGCTAGGTCTTATGTTATACTGATTGTGTTTCCACAATACTCAAATTGTTTGTTCCTGACTGCTTGTGAAATTTTCTCCTTGACCTGGGAACTATGGAATTTGGCTATACTATTCCTGGGTGTTTTCAAGAGGCAACTGGTGAATTCTTTCAATTTCTATTTTGCCCTCTGGTTCTAGAATATCAAGGCAATTTTGCTTGATAATTTTTTGAAAGATGGTGTCTAGACTCTTTATTTGATCATGGCTTTCAGGTAGACAGATAATTTTTAAATTATCTCTCCTGGATCTATTTTCCAGGTTAGTGGTTTTTCCAATGAGATATTTCACATCGCCTTTGATTTTTTCATTTGTTTGCATCTGTTTTATAGTATCTTGATATCTCATAAAGTCATTAGCTTCCAATTGCTCCAATCTAATTTTGAAGGAGTTATTCTCTTCAGTGAGTTTTTGAAATTCCTTTTCTATCTGGCAAATTCAGCTTTTTAAAGCATTTCCCCCTCATTGGTTTTTTGGGCCTCCTTTGCAATAAGTTAGTCTATTTTTTAAGGTGTTATTTTATACAGTGCATTTTGGTGTCTCCTTCAGCAGGCTGTTGACTCACTTTTCATGATTTTCTTGCAACATTCTCATTTCTCTTCCCAATTTTTCCTCCATTTCTCTTACTTGATTTTCAAAATCCTTCCTGAGCTCCTCTGTGGCCTGTAACCAGCTCATATTTTTCTTGCAAGCTTTTGATGCAGGAGTTCTGATTTTGTTGTCTTCCTCCTGCTCCATGCCTTGATCCTTTTTGTCCCCAAAAAAGCATTCTATGGTCTGTTTCTGCTTCCGTTGCTTGCTCATATTGGCAGCCAATTACTTGACTTTTGAGCTCTTTGCCATGGTAGAACTCTGCTTCCAGAATGGAGAGAGCTATGTCCCAAATCACTGGAGTTTTTGCAGCTGCCAGAGGTATTAGATGGATGTCCTTTCTACAGCCCCCACGCACTCTGGCTCACTGGTAACACACCCTATGACCACCACCCAAGACCACGATCCAGATCCAAGCAGGTCAAAGGAAGAGTGACAACCCTCTCAGTGGTCACTTGGTCCCCCTACGTATATGCAGGCTACGAGCTCCAGAAGCAGCCACAGGACAGGAGCTGCAGCCACCACCTCTTCTCTACTTCTCTCCCCAGGGGTAGCAAACAGACAACACACCCCCTATTCTAACAGAGTTCCACACTAGCCTTTTACTTTGTCTTTGGCATTTGTGGATTGAGAAGTCTGGAAACCCCTATAGCTGCTGGTGATTTACTCTTGTGAAGTCTGCTCCAGCGACCACTGGTCAGGGCTGGCCTGGGGCTAAAACCTTGGCTCCTGTGGAATTGCACTCGGCTTCCAGTGTGCTGCCATGAACTCTTCCTGCTGGCCTCTCAGGCTTCCTTCATCAGGAGATTTGTTTCTCTCTGTCACTTTGTGGGTTCTGTAGCTCTAAAGTTTGTTTAGAGGAGGGGCAGAGTCAAGATGGTGGCATAGAAGCAGGAGAACTCTGCAGCTCTCCCCATAACCACCTCAACAACCTATAAAATATGACTCTAAACAAACTTTAGAGCTCTAGAACCCACAAAATTACAGAAAAACACATCTCTAGCTGAAGGCAGCCTGTCAGGCATATAGGAAGGACTCGTCATAGAGCTCTGGGAACCAAAACCAGCCAGGCCTAAAACCATGGCTTAGCCCCAGGGTGGTCAGGACAAGCCACTGCTGGAGCATTTGGGAGAGTAGATCACCAGCAGCTGTGGCAGTTTCCAGAATTATTGACCCATCAGAAACAGGACAAAATGAAAGGTCAGTGGAACTCAGCTAAATTTGGGGGAAAGGAGTGGGTCTGGCCAACTGCCCCCAGGGCAAGAAGTGTCATGGCGGTCCTGCAGCCACTTCCACATAACAGTTTCAGAGCCCATGGCCTGCAGATTTCAGGGGGGCCAAGTGATCATTCAGAGGCTAAGTGTTCTTGCATTAACCTGCCTGGATTGAGATTGTGGTCTTGGGTGGTGGTCCTGAGCTGTGTGACCAGTGAGCCAAAGCTGGCGGGGGCTGCAGAGACAGCAGCCTCCTAATAGCTCTAGCAGCTGCAAAAACCCCAGCGATTTGGGATAAAGCTCTCCCCTCAGGAGGCAGAAAACTACTGTGGCTCAAAAATCAAGTTAATTGACTGGCCACATGAGCAGGAAAAGGAAGAAAACCAAGCTCAGCAATCCAACTTTAGATTCCTTTTT
>CM053583.1:126161744-126182835 GCA_028627135.1 Pseudochirops cupreus
CCTACTCCTCCTTCTTTCTTGTTATTGTTATTATTATTTTGCCTATGATGTTATAGAAAGGAAGTCACCAATTAGAAAGAGTGTATGGAGTATAGAAATTACTTGTGTTGGAGGTTAAAGGAATAGTAGACTCCAGATGTTTAGGGGTGCAGGAAAGTGCTGGCAGTTGGAGGAGAGGGGAATTTTCAAGATCCAAGGAGTCAGAAATTTAGAGGGAAAATAATCTTTCCCAAGACAGGATAAGTCTAGAAATTAGAGCCATTTTTGGACTACTAACAACTCAGAGAATCTATGACTCCTTTTGCATAAAGCTTGGTGACTTACATGAAGTACACTTAGTTTTAGCTTATGCAGAATAATGTTAAAAAATCCTGGCATAGACAGCCCAAACCACATATTATTTACTGAATATGAAAATTAGGGACACAACTATAAAATACAGTCAATTTCATTTAATAAACTAATTAGGCTGTATGAGTTAATAAATACATAGATTAATCAAAATTTGCATGATTTTTAAAGCTTTGAAGTGCAATAGGAAACCCCACAATTATCTTATTCTCTAGAAATAACAGGCAGGGAATCTTTTTAATGTTTTTGGAGAAGCCTGATAGATTCTAAAATGTGACCATCCTCCTCCTCTTCACTAATGAAAAACAATTTATTAAATACTTTGTGAAAGGCATATTTTCAAGGTTAAAAGGGAAAGATTTAAAGTGGAAAGGTCTGTTTCACTTACCCAGCTGTCTCTTACCCCATCTCATTTCTTTCTTATCTTTGTCTTCTTTCCCTTTTCCTGTGGGCTAGACATCCAGGGCCTCCTGATGCATTTCAAACCCTGTGGGAAGATAGGATTAGTGAGCTGGGGTTGCAGTAGGTGACTAATCTTTATTCCCTTATATCAAAAGTTCTTAAAATATCATATATGAACATCAGAAAGAAGGGGAATCTTGAACAAAAATATCACCTTTGAATTCCAAAAATATCACCTTTCAATGTCAAAAATATCACAAAATTACAGTATCTCAGAGTTGGAAGGGATCTTGGAGGCCAGTTAGATCAGTCTACACCTGACCAGTAATTCTCTGTACAACCCACCCAACCCATGATCATATAGCCTTTCCTTGAAGACACCCAATGTGAGGGTGCCAACCACCTCCCAAGGTAGCCCATTCCACTTTTGGACAATTAATTGGCAGTGATTTACTTAAGTTGGGTAGATGGACTGACATGAAGTATGCAGATGTGTATTCCCGTGGAAATAAGTGATTAATTATTAAATGTTAATTGTTAAGATGTTTCTCTTGACACCAAGCCTAAATTTGCCTATTTGTGACTTTCACCATTCCTATTTTTGCCCTCTATGGCACATATTTTCTCTTCCATGTTTTAAAATATTTGAAAACATTTCGTTTTTCCTCGATACCTTGCCTTATCTCCACCAAACATAACAACCTTGCTTATATATCAGTTAACTACACTGAGTAGTTAGGAAGTACTATAGAAAGAAGAAATGAGTAGGGGATCAAGATTCAAATTACTTTACCACTAATTGCTGCAGTACTGAACACTACCCATCTTTAGCACTTGAAATCAAGAATCTAAGAGGATAATAACAATCCTGAAAACATTATTGGGTCCAGCACCATGTATTTACAGTTTAATAATGAAAATATCATAGGAACAATATGTAGAAATATATGAGTAAACAACAACAGTAAGAATATCAATAAATAGCACATACTTAAGCCTTCTACATTTCTAGTCATTTTCCTCACAATAACCCTGTGAGGTAGTTAGAGTAAGTATTTTTTCTATGCATTGTAAAGACAAGCAAGCCAAGACAAGGAAAAGACAAGGCTCAGAGTTCATAGGTGATTCTCCTGTGATCACAGTGCTAGGCAATATTAGATCTGGGATTTAAATCCAGCCAGCTCTCCTGACTCCACGTCCTTTACTTCTTCCACTGTAGCAGACCACCTCAATCTAATTCTTTTTGGTTGTATTTGAAGGTGAAATGAATCACCTAGAAGCTTGTAATAGAATATTTTTCTGTCCCTTTGGAAAGCTTCCAAATCATTAGGCTATGATCATGAAGAGAAGTGACAGAGACAGTTGTGTGATAATTGCTACTTTCTGATAAATGAGCTTTACAAACACATGTGCAAGAAGGCTTGGAGCTGAAAGGGAGCTTCGAGATCATCTGACCCAACCCCTTCATTTTGAAGATATGGAAATTCATGCCCACCTAATTTAAGTGATATGCCCAAGATCACACAAATAGTAACTTGCTAAGGGAGGATTCCAACCCAGCACCTCTGACTCCTAATTCAGTGCTTTAAGAAGACTGGGGTCATGTGTGAAGCAGGAAAATTCTATTTGTAGTCAATGAGTTCTAGGGGAATACACATCTATAGACTTCATATCACTCCATCTGCTCAAGGTAAACAAGTTGCTACCACTTAATGTATCTTTGCATCAAGGAAGGGAGATGATGGAAATCACGATTGGGCATACCTGTGGCAATATAAACTGAAAGTCTTGACTGGTTCTCTGTAATTATACAAGAAGGTGTGTGAGATAGCATGATGTCATGACAGGCTTGAGTTTCTTTATTGGCATTCACTGTGCTATCATGGGCAAGCCACCTAACTATAGGAGTCTCATTTTATTCTTCTATAAAATAAGGATGATAGTACTTGTACTGAAGAATCAGTGGGGCATGGTGGGGATGGAGCCAGCCTCAGAACCAAGAAGATCAGGATAAAGGCTGGCTCTGATATACATGGACTGTGCAGCTGTAGGCAATCACTTAGGCCAGAGGTGTCAAACATATGGCCCTCTGTGGATGGAACTAGATTCAAGTATAATTGGGAAATATTTACCAAAAAATGCAACAAAACACAAATAACAACACATTTAAAAACTCAATACACACCTCTGCTCTAGGCAACTCTCTGAGACTTTAGATGGCAGAGAGAAGCTATCTGCCTACAGTGGTTGGTTCCTCAAATGGAAGTTTCCTGTATCAACAAAATCTTTTGTCTTTAAATACAGTAGAATATAAAGTCCTGGACAAGGAGTGTTTTGTTTTTCTCTCTGGGTATCTGCTTGTCACAGAACCTGGCACATAGCAGTCATTTAGTAAATGTTTGTGGAACTGAATTGAATTGAAATTTGTGCATTAATGAGTCCAAACCAAGTTCTTACAGAGAGAGAGACAGACAGACAGAGAGAGAGAGATCAAAACATTCCATTCACTTTTATATTACGTAATTAACACCTTATTATAGGTTCTCTTAGTCTCATAATGGGCTATCCTTAGGATTTTAATCACATCAGAATATATAATGGTATACATACTTCATGAGGTTTTAAGCTATTAAACCACTAAAACTTTTGGGACACACTCTCTAATAGGATCTCATGTCTCTAAATCTTGTTTCTCCAATTATATTGTTGACCTCTTTTAAGAAGGCTTGTGTTTTATAACTTTGTATTTTATAGTACCAGCACAAGTTCTGGGCACACAAGAGGCACTCAGAAATAATTCTGTTAATTGATTGCTTTCTAAATCAATTTTCCAAATCCTTGTACAAGGACCAAAATGAATAATAGACATTTTCTGCTTAGCCAAAAAGGGCAGTACCAGGACAAACAGGTGGCAGGTTGGCAGATTTCTGCTCAAAATAAGGAAGGACTTCTTGACTATTAGAGCTACATCAAATTGAAATGAAATACTTTGGAAGGGCCTGTTGCTCTATCCGGGATAGATTTGTTCCTCCTCTGGTAACAGCAAGATCTATGTGGCTAAACTAGAAGTTGTGTTCAAGGACAAAGAAGCAATAAAAAGGAAGAATTTGGATTTGTTTAGGGAATAAGACATCAGAAGTGTCAATATACATATACATATATATATGTATATGTATGTATGTATATATATGTATATGTATGTGTATATATATATGTATGTATATGTATGTGTATATATATATATATATATATATATATATATATATATATATATATATATTATCCTCAGTGATCTGTGACAGTTGGTGATGTTACTGCTGCATAGGCTCTTACTTTTAGTTCAGGGTCCAATGTGGTCTATTGAACTGGAAGGAGGATTAGAAGATGGATAAGATGTTATAGAGGGTACACAGGAGAAGAATAACATTACATTCCCAAAGGAACAACTATTAGAAAAGGCAAGGTAACAAAGGACAGATTTTTTAAAAAATTAAAAGAAAAGAAAAAGTGGGCTTATCCTATTATTCCAAAAAAAAGACTAAAACAGAAATTAAATATATTTTGAAGTTTTTTAAGTCTTAAAATCAGTGACTATATTGGACTTTAATATATATATATATATATATATTATAATAAATGATGACTATGAAGAATACATAAAAGTATGTGAAGATGTGAACTGATATAAGGTGAACAAGGAAAAACAAGAAACCAATATACACAATGACTACAACAGTAAAAATGAAAAAGAACAAAAACTTGAAACTGAATGCCATGTAACTATAAGGACCAAGGTTGTCTGTAGCTAAGAGATAGGAGATTGATCCATCCTCGTCCTTGTGCAAGGATGGGTGACTAGGGGTATGGAGTACTATATATGCTTTCAGATTTGATTGATGTGTTAGTTTTGCGGAAGTGCTTTTGTTTTATCTTTCTTTGTTATTCCTTCTTATAAGAGATGGCTCACTGAGTGGGGAAATAGGAGGGGATATATTGGGAACTGAAGGTGATGTAAAAACAAAAGATATCAATAATTTTTAATGAAAAAAGGCAGAAACAATATTTGAACATATTTTGTTTTTTCTGATTTTGAGTCTGGAAGTCTCCCAATATATTAGACTTTACCATCCATGTCTTAAAGAAACTCATAATTGGGAATCTGTGCATTACTTAGGTCTTTTTGGATGAAATGTCTATGTTTTATGATAACTTTAAACTGATAAAATTAGAAAGAGTTTTCTGTAGCATCTAGGGCTACCACAATATATTTTATTACTGGGGCAATTTTAAAGAAAAAATAAAAAGATGAAGTCTAAACAAAATTACAAATATTCATGTATTAATGGTACTGCCATAAAGCATTTGTTGAAGTTTTTTGTCTTTCCAACTTAAAATTTTTAATAATCTGGGCATTTATGGAGAAGATAACTTATCTATCATCCTTCTGATAATGACTGGTATTTTTTTTCTTGGACCAATGTGATCTTTAACTGTGCTAGCCAGAGAATTCAATTTACCTTTTAATCTTTTGTGGGAATCTTTATTTTGTTACATAATGTGGAATAAGTATATATTGTATAATGATCTTTAATAATAAACTTCATTTAAATGACATTTACAAATCATCTATTTTGCCTACCACATAAGTTATTGAAATTTAAAAACTCATACAGATTTTATAAAAACCCTTGATATCCCATAAATCTGTCATGTTTTATTTATATTTCACTCAGATCTCCTCCCTCCAATAGGAAAACAAGTTTATATAAACCTAAATTGACTATACCCCACACTCAGTTATGGCAGAAAAAGAGAAACACTTTCTTTGTCTCTCCAGTAATGTTATACACCACCTATCTGCTATCCACATATCTCAAAAGGTGTTGTGGGTATTCCAAAATGGGTTGAGGCATTAATGAAAGAATTGAGCAGCACATATCTTTAGTGATTTTCTTAGAAAACTCAGGCAATCCATAATAGAAAAACAAAGTGGATAAAAAACATGTATTACCTTGACTGCAACATGTAGCTAGACAGGAATCTCATTAAGTCAGCATAGCAGTTTGTATATCTTAGGTAGATGCCATAGGTAGACGATGACCTAGAATCATAACTGAGGGGTGGAGAGCATAAAAGGATGAATTAGATTTGGGAAATTATTCAACTCATTATTGTAATCCCACATAGTTCACTGTTGCAAAGTCCCATTTCTATGACACCAATTTATTCTAGTGATTTTATGTGGCTATGAGTGGTAGGATATGAGGATCTCATAAGAATTATAATTATAAGTAACCTAAAAGGAATAGAAACAAAAGTGATGGATATATGGAGGCTGCAATATATTACCAATTATGAATCATATACTAGAAATCGCGTTCATTTAGGACTTAAAAAGAAAGTGAAGTTAATATGGTAAGAGTGCAGATGGAGAGTTAGACATACGTTGGTGATGATGAGATACTAAAATTTTTAAAAAGGGAAAACCTCCAGAGCATTGAAAAATGTATATGGAATAAAAATTAAAAGGACATGATGAGAAAATACGAAGGGTCTATGATCAGCATTAGTGGAAGAGATTCCCATATCAAAGTAATCTTGAATTTACCAAAGTACCCTGTATACTCTGCTATATTCTTTAAAGAAAACATAGATGAAATGACACAGTGATAGTCATTCTTTGGCTATCAGCTTCCAAGGTAAGTTTCTTATTTCTTTTTCCCTTGTGCTTATACTTAGAGAATTTGGCTTTGGAGAAGGGGGAGCTGTTCTCTCCTCAACAGAGAATTGAGATGATTAGGTAATTAATCCCGAAAAGACTTATGAAGCATGAAAGCTATAGCTTCAATAACAATTGCAAGGACTCTCAATCTTTATGCTTTGGGGCATACATTTTCTTTTTAATTGATTAAATAAGGATCCCTTATTCTACCAGAATGAATTTGCACAACCAGGGCTCCTAATAAAATTTATGTGTGACAGCCAATAGAATATCAACAGCTTTCATTTATATAATGCCTTAAGGTTTTATACAGAAACCTGATCATTTGTCCTATCCCAAAGTGAAAAAAGAAAAACATTTTGTTTGTTCAAAAGCATTAGCTTTGACTTAAGCTAAGCAGAATGAACAAAACTCTTGCCCTTATTGACCTTTCAAAGTGATCTTCATGAAGTTTTTGAGCCCTGAATGGCTGAACTTTTCCCAGGCTAATTATTTTATTTATTCTGGAGAATGAATTTAAAGGAAACACATTGCAATGAGAATAGAACAGATATCTTGGTTTTATTTCTGTCTCTGCCACTAACTAGCCATGTGACTTTATATGTCACTTCAAACAATCAATAAGCATTATAATATATCAAGCACTAGAAATATATATTAAAAAAGGAAAAGGCAGTTCCTGCCCTCAAGGACCTTACCTTCTAATAGAGGAGGTGACATATCTAACTATTTGTATATGTACATATGCGTGCAGGTATATATGTGTATGTATGTAAATTAGTATAGAGATATTCAGAGTAGCTAGAAGTTAACCTCAGAGGGAAAATTATTAGCTGCTGGAAAAGGAGGGGTAGGAAAGGGGCAGCTATGTAGCACCAGCTCTGGAGTCAAGAGGACCTGAGTTCAAATTTAGCCTCAGACACTTGCCACTTACTTCTTACTAGCTGTGTGACTCTGGGATAGTCACTTAACCCCAATCACCTCACCAAGGAAAAAGGAAAGAAAAAAAAAGTAGGGGTAGGAGGAACCAGGAAGGTCTATCCCCGAATGTTCCTTACATCTGTATCTTTATCTGAATTTTAAGTTAAAAATGATTGGATATTTGTTCTTAGTATCTCTCACTTTTTACATGACAGTCCAAATACTTAATCCAGATGCCATGTCCTTCCATAATTGTCTGCAATGTGTTTTTGATTCTCCATTTCTTTATATGAATATTATAGTGTCACATATCATATATATGTATGAGTATAAATACATGTATATATACATATTATATGTGTGTTTGCAGAAACATATCTACATACATACATAAACTACATATGTAGTTTAATATGTAGTTTTAAGGCTTATAAAATATTTTACATATCTCATTTCATATAATAGTATATAAATTCCAACCAGACTCTAAAACCCCCAGTGATGCTTTGTGTTTTCATAATCTCATGCCTTGGCTCATACAATTTCCCAACCTTGAATCCTCCACCATCTTTTCTGCCTATATGAATCAGATGCAACCTTTAAGACCCAGCTCAATTCCTTGTCCTCCATGAAGTCTTTTCTTATCTTATCTTGCCTGTTATGATTTTTCCTACTCTGATTTTATAGTACTTATTTTTAGCACTATATTTAAAATATGCTGTCACATGTTGTTTGTCATGTATTTAAAATTTATGGGGTCAAATGTAAAGTATTTGAGAACAAAGGTCCTATGTTATCCATTTTATTGCATTCTCCATTGTGCCTTGTACATAACAGATATGCAATACATTTATAATATTTAATTTTCAGTATTTTCTAATGTGTTATTAACTTAATTTGATTTAATACCCCTATGTTAGCAAGACAATTAGCAAAGAAATACTAGTACCCATGACCTATGCTTATAGCAAAATTGGGATTAATTGGCTTATGGAGATTTCAGCACTGAAGAGGTGGACAGCACCAGTGCCCCCATAGCTGGGCTTTATTGTACAATCCTTGCTGTAGAATGCCTTGCCAGGAATATTTAAGGAAACAAATATTCATAGAACACAAAAGCTAGAAGGAACTTTCAATATCATTTATCCCAGTCTAATTTTATAGATAAAGAAGCTGAGTCATGGATGGGGTAAAGTGGCTTACTTTAATCATTAGAAGAGGGCCAGAACTAGAACTAAGATTTCTTGGTTCCCAGGTCATTTTACTTTCAGTTTCATCATACCTTCAGTACCAGGAGGGTTTCTAGTTCTAGTAGATTTGGAGTGATCCCTTTGTGCTTTTAGATTGTCTGCAGTATTCACAGAATGAGGACTCCTTTGTTCCCAAAATCTAGATTCTCTAAGGTCAGGCCCAAGTGAAAGAGAGATCAGGAATTTACTTTGGGAAATGGAAACAAAATTAGGTAGCTGATGAATACAAAAGAATAGTTTTGAACTGTAAAAACCCCAAAACAAAAACAAAAACAAAAAACCTTTCAGGTGATAAAAACTCTGCTTGATCCTTCAGCTGGAGACAAAGCTGTAAGTGTGACAAGAAGTGTCATTTTAAAGTGATGTTGGGGGTAAGAGGAAGATCAAAGAAAGGATAGAACAGTGATTTGTGGTACAGGGCTAAAGTCTTTTTGCTGTGCCTTTTTGAGGGGGAGGCAGGGGGGGTTAAGTCTATGAGAGCATGATGTAAATTTTGGTATATTCTACCAAGTTAGGTTTGAATGATGGACTGTACATCTGTTGTTCTAGGACTGCGTTAGCTAAGTTTGGAATGGGTTAAATTGGATACGAGGTGATGAATTTTTCAGCCACATCAAATCTCGAATACCGTCTACTAAATGATATGATCTATGTTGGGGAAAGAAAGACTCACACAGGATAGTTCAGATCCTTGAAGTCTTAGAGTATATAATTCTCTGTTAACTATCTCTCAATTTTCTGGGAACTAAATAAAAGACTTTTGAAATTTCCTAAGTCAATACTTCACAAATTCAGGACAACCATCTTAGTTCATCTGGAGCACAATGACAGTTCCTACCATTCCTGTGTTAGAGGTGAAGCTCCTGAAATGACACTTAATTTAATTTCTCAAAGCTCAGAATCAAGCCCTCTGTATTAAATACAAATCCAGAGAAAGTGCTTTGTAAACCTTAAAGCATAATCAAAGTGCATATTATTATCATTCTACTAGGCCCCAACATCAAATTTTCCAACCTTCACACATGCAATCTCATCTCTTATGACTCTCTGACATGCACATTCTATTTTAGCCAAGTTAATTTTATACTATCTCATAGAAAGATCTTGTTAATTCAGACCTTTGTGCCTTTTCTCCGGTCACTCCTTTGTCCTAGAATAATTTGCCCTCGCTTTCCCTAACCCATATCTACCATTTCTTTCAAACCTAGATTGATTCCTATAAGGAGTTTTCTATTACCAATCTCAGCTGGATCTGTTCATACCTATACTTGGCAGCCATTCAGGACTTGTTGGTAACAATCCACATTTGTAAAGAAGTTTTCATATTCTAAAAGAATAGAGGCAGGGAATTTCTGGTAAAAGTTAACCAATTCTCTGTGGAGGAATAACATGATAAGCATTTAAGTTTAATATGTATTAATAACATTTATCCATCACTTTATTAAGCCTAGACAATCAACAAAACTATAAATTCAGCATAATATTAGGAGTAACTCCACTTCTAAGTGGAGTACTTTGCATAAGTCACTTCACCATTCTGTTTCCTTACCTTTATAAGGGAGATCTTAGTAGTAGGAGTTGTCTGGGGCAGGATTTAAACTCCGTTTTTTCTTACTCCAGATCAGGCACTCTCTCCACCATGCTAGCTAGCTCCATTAGTTCTGATCCTGCCTCAGACGCTTACAATTTGGGTGGTCATGGGCAAATAATTTGAACTCTCAGAACCTCACTTTCCTCATTTGAAAACTAAGAATTATACTTCTTTCACAACCAATTCAATCCAACAATTTATTCAATGCCTACCTCGAATAAAGCACTTCACTAGGTTCTGTGACATAAAAACAAAATTAAAATCAATATCTGCCCTCAAGGATCTTATAAACCTTGAAGGAAGAGGTAGCATACAATATATAAAGAGGTAAGTATATATAGGATAATATGAAGAATGAGAGAACAGTAAGAGAAGAGGCTTTCAGGAGGTGAAGAGCAATCTTGGCATGAAGTATGCCATGCAAATGTACAAAATGAGGCCCTAGAATACTGATTTTAGGAAACATTAAGTAGGCCATTTCGACTAGAATGAAGAACATGTGAAAGAGGGGAAGGTGAAACAGAGTTGGGAAGGAGGACTGGAGCTAGGTTGTTAAGAGCTTTAAATACCAAGCTACCAACCTCACAGGGTTATTATTTTTTTTTAAAAAAAGTTCTTAACTAGGGGGTGGCTAGGTGGCGCAGTGAATAGAGCACTAGCCTTGGAGTCAGGAGGACCTGAGTTCAAATCCAGCCTCGGGCACTTAACACACACACACACACACCTGTGACCTTGGGCATGTCACTTAACCCCAATTACCCTACCTTCTCTCCTCCAAAAAGCAAAAAACAACTTAAAAAATAAAAAAATAAAAAAAATTTCTTAACCAATTTTAAAGTGGTATGTGAACATGACATTATCATGTCTATTGCCCCACATTGCTTAATAAATAAGCAGATAAACGGATAGATAGATGGATAAAGTAAAAATCAATAAATAATAACCATTCTGGGTAAATGCCCAGAGTTTCAGCCCTGGCTCCATCACCCTTACTGGCTATATGACTTACCAAAACCTTGATTTCAGGAATTTTAGCATCCTCATCTATAAAATGGGGATAGTAGTAATTCCAGTCTATGTCTCACAGAGCTGTTGTGGAAATAAAAATGAGAGAATGTGTATACACTGCTTTGTTACTATAAAGCTCTCTAGTAAATATAAATACCGTGCCGACCGCAAAGCGCTACGGAAATGAAAACCTTTCGACATTGTAGTCAGTGCTGTGCCAGCCAGTGTTTAACAAGAGGTTCTTTGGGGGAAAAAAAAGATGCATCCATGACATACTTTTAGGTTTAATATGAATTAATAGCATCTTCCCCATCACTTTCTTTCCTCAAAGCAATAAATCCAGGCCTGAGTTTCCAATTTCTTTTTTGTTTCTTTGTTTTGGGGAAGCAATTGGGGTTAAGTGATTTGTCCTGGTTCACATAGCTAGTAAGTATGTGAGACTGGATCTGAACTCAGGTCCTCCAGTGCCCTATCCACTGAGCCACCTAGTTGTCCAAAGTTGCCAAATTATAAAGCATCAATCTTCACGCTGAAACTTTTATAATCAGCTCTTCTTAGTGGGTTGGAGTCCACTCTAAATCCCTGATCATGATGGACTAAGTGGACATGGTAAAGTCTCAGTTCAAGGAGCAGTGGTAATTGTTTCTTGTAATGTACTAGATATACTCAGATGTCCATAACTGATTGATCTTCCAGAGCATGTCTTTATTCTGGTGACTCTAAAAAGGTAGGATCTTTTATAAGTAATTGATGAAGTAGTATATTTATGTGAGAGAAAAAGACCTGTTCACAAGTAATCAGTTGTAGGAAGGCTAGAACTTCTTGCTATGGTTTTGTAGTAGATAGAGAGTGGTTTACAGAGAACTTCTCTGGTATGGATGAAGAGCTAGCCTAGAATCTCTGATTCCTGCCTCCCTCCCTTCCTTCCTTCTTTCTTCCTTCCTTCCTCCCTCCCTCCCTCCCTTCCTTCCTTCCTTTATTCCTCCCTCCCTTCTTCCCTCCCCTCCACTCCTCCTTCTCTTCCCCTCCTCCTCCTCTTCTCCTCATGCTTAGATCCTGTTTCAAAATTATGTATGATCTCCTGAAATCTCTTCAGGAAATGCATCCTCTATTGATCATATGATCAGAACAGCAATGGAATACAGTTTCTACTTGTATTATATAAAAAGCAGGGTGTCCTTGAAGCCTTGAAAAATTATGGTAGCACAAATCCTGAACTGAAAAAGTTTAACCAAGAACATCCCTTTTTCCAATCCAGCAACAAGCATTTGTTGTTTTAAGCAATTACTATGTGCCAGTTATTGTGCTAAGCACTGGAGATACAAAGATAGTAACAAACAAGAGCAGTCCTTACTGTCAGTCCTGGAGGGATAGATATAACATGAGTGAAGATAGTGGGGTATAGTCACAAGATGACTGAATTTGGAGTCAGGAGACCTGAGATTCCGTTCAAGCTCCACTCCCAAGTGGTGTCATTGGCATAAAACACTTCACTACTCTCATGTGTTTCTTCATCTATAAAAGGAAGATAATAACACTTATATTACCTACTTTGCAAGGTCATCGTGAGGACACATTTTTTTAAAATTAAATTTAATTGTAAGACCATAAAAACATTAGGATGATAACATTAACAAAGCATTTTACCATTTAACAAGTACTTTCTTTATAGCACCTCTAGTGAGGTAGGTCATGTGAATGGGATTTTCTCTGTTTGATATATAGGGGGTTGGGGAAGGTCTCAGAGAGAGAATGTGAGTAGTCCAGGGCTTTACATTGCTAATAAATGTAAGAACCAACATTCAAAACCAGGTCTCCTGATCATGAATGTCTACTATGCCATGTCACCTCTTTGAAAGAGCAGTTAAATTATTTTCAAAATTATTACATGAAATAATATAATCAATATGGATAAGGTCAAGTTCTATTTCTCCAGCAAAGAGTCAATTGACTACAGAAATCAGATGTGGGAATAGTTTAAAGTCCCTTATTAACAATGTACTCATAGTTTTCACAAATTCTTACCTAGCTCTTGGATTTTAACCCTAATTGGGGGTGGAGATGTGTATATATGTGTTTGTACATGTGTCTGTGTAACTAGATCAAGGACACATTGTTTGATTGGATGCTAGAGCAATTCAATTTTTCCCCATAGAAATAAAAATGGTAAATTTCTAGCTCTTAAATCTTCTTTCTCTCTTTTTATTCTGCCTAGAGCACTGTATCTTATTCTTTCACTTACCACTATCACAGTTTACATTTTATGGGGCACTGGGAAAGCTATTTAACCTTCATGCACCTCAGTTTCCTTATCTGTGAAATGAAGGAATTGGAATAGATGACCTCTAGGGTATAAAATCTAGCTCTAAATCTAGGATGATGATTCTCATGTACAAAACTGATTTTCCCTGTGGTATTGGAAGCTCCTAGGCAGAAGCATTGTGTCTGTTTTCATTTTTGTACCTCCAGGATTTTCCTAATACACTTTTTTTCCCAATTCAGACTCTTGATTTTTATCCACATGGGGGATACTTAGATACCCTAGATTCCACCAAGGCTTGGCTCAGTTGCCGCCTATCTCCATACGGTTATCCTTTGTTCTAGGAATCAAGACGGACCCATATGAAGCTTTTCTTCTTTTTATTCTAAGAAGCAGTATGGAGTCAGAAGGCATTTCTTAATACTAGTTATGTGAATCAAGTTGTCTCTAAGAGGCTTTCACACTATTCATTTTGATAGAGACTAGTCTATGTAATGGAGCCACCATTCATAGGTCAGCTATGAATAGGTCACTAATTCATTCATAGGTCAGCTCCAGGCAATATTAACAAAGTGATTTTCATAATCTTGAAGAATCTTTAAGAATTCTGGAAATGGCTTAATGAAAAAGAATTGTGAAAGGCATCTTTCCTTGATTATTGATATACTAAAACACATGCTTAGCTCCATCTTCATAGACAGCAAGCATCAGAGATGGGATTTAAATTCAGTTCCTCTGATTCTAAGGCCAGTAATGTTTCCATTATGCTACCTATACACTGAAGTTCAATACCTACTGTAAAAAGCATAAAAATTCATTCAAATAACACTTGATCACAAAATGCCCCCAAATACATTAGGGGGTTTTTCTTAAGGCTTAAAAATTATAATTAAGAACTGTGGTGAGCAGCATGAACAATCTAGTCAAAAAGATTGGTACATTTCTTGGAAGGGAATAATTTCATCCCTTCCTCCTACTATATCCCTTTGTCCTTTCACTCTTTTTCTTAGGTGACTTATATCTTGATATCCCTTAGACTCCATTTCTATCATGATCCTTTAGCAATGGCCATTAATCATCTGTCATCTGGGGGGCGTGTAGTAACTATTTGAGTTTTGCTCAGTGTGATGGAATAGAGATTAGCCAGGATCTGGCCCTTCAAGGAGCTTGGATCTTGTCTCTTAAACCAGGACCCTTTCATTCCTTTACTATTTGATGGAGCTGATATTACTTTAAATTCTGTCTGTTTGATAAAAATCATTCAAGCTTCAAGGTAACATGTGTACTTGGTTTCTGAAATTGTGGGACCAGGTTCAATAATAGCTCCTCTTCTAAACCCCAATGAGACATGCAGAGGCACTTCAGTTGAAATAAGCAACATGGCAACCATGGCAGAACTGATTCTAATCACTTTCTAGCTGCTTTTCCAAAATGAAGTAACTTAAAAATGAGAATAAGATGTCAGAAAATTTGTTTCTTCCCAAATCAATGGTGAATTGATAACACCTCTTTCCCAGGGTTGTGAGGATCAAATAAGACAAGCAAGGGAGCAAAATGTTAGTGTTTTATCTCTTTTTAAATATCTTATTTTTCATTTTTAACATTAATTTTTTTTTAAAATTCTGAGTCCCAAATTTTTCCCTCACTCCTATTCAATCCCCACCCAATGAAAAGGAAAGAAATACATCAATTATATAAGTGAAGTGATGTAAAACAAATTTCCATATCAGATATTTTGAGGGGAAAAAAGCAAGAAAAGAAAGTTAAAAATGCATTTTTTAAATCTGCACTCAGAGTTCATTGGTTCATTCTCAGGAGGTCAATAATTTTTTATATCATGAGTCCTTCAGAATCATGTTGCATCATTGTCTTGGTCATAGTAGCTAAGTCTTTCACAATTGATCATTGTTACAATATTGCTGTTATTGTACAGTGTTCTCCTGGTTCTGCTCACTTCACTTTGCATCAATTCATTTAAGTCTTCCCACAGCTTTCTGAAACCATTCTGATCTTTATTTCTTAAACCACAGTAGTATTTCATCACAGTCATATACCATAACTTGATCAACCATCCTCTAATTGATGGGCACCCTACTGTTTCAAATTCTTTGCCATTACAAAAAGGGCTGCTATAAATATTTTTTTTTTTGGAAAAATAGGTTCTTTCCCCTTTTCTTTGACCTCTTTGGGATACAGACCCAGTTGTGGTATTGCTGGATCAAAGGGTATGCATAGTTTAATTACCCTCCAGGTATAGTTCCAATTTGTTCTCCAGAATGGTTGGACCAGTTTACAACTTCACCAACAGTACATTAGTGTTCCAATTTTTTGACATCCCCTCCAATGTTCTATCATTTTACTTTTCTAAAATGTAAGCAAATCTGACAGGTATGAGGTGGTACCTCAGATTTGTTTTAATTTGCATTTCTCTAATCAATAGTGATTTAGAGCATTTTTTTCATATGGCTATTGGTAGCTTTTATTTCTCCTGAAAACTATCTGTTCATATCATTTGACTATCTAACAATTAGGGAATGACTCTTATTTTTATAAATTTGTTTCAGTTCCATATGATACTTGGGAAATTAAGAGTTTATCAGAGAAAGTTGGTAACTCCTTGGCCCCTCCCCCCCCAGTTTTCTACTTTCCTTTTAGTTTTGGCTGCATTGGTTTTGTTTATTTTAATGTCATATAATCCAAATTATATATTTTATTTAACATGATCTTCTCTGTCTCTTGTCTGGTTAATTCTTTCCTTATCCATAAATCTGACAAGTAAAATTTCTTCCATATTTCCTAATTTACTTATATCACCCTTTCTGCCTAAATTATCTGCTCATTTTGACCTTATTTTGGCATAGAATGCAAGATCTTGGTCAATGCCTCATTTTGCCAGCTGCTTTCCAGTTTTCCCAGAAATTTTTGTCAGATGGTGAATTCTTGCCTTTAAAGTGTGGATCTTTGGGTTTATCAAGCACTAATTACTATTGTCATTTACTACCCTGTATTGTGTACCTAATCTATTCCACTGATCCTTAGCTCTATTTCTAAGTCACTACCTGATTGTTTACCAATCCTTTAATTACCAATTGCTGCTTTGTGATGATAGTTTGAAATCTGGAACTGCTAGGTTGTCTTCCTGAACATTTTTTTCCCATTGATTCCCTTGATATTCTTGATCTTTTCTTCTTTTTATTATTATTTTTCATTTCCATAAAATAATTTTTGGTAGTTTGATTGGAAAGGTATTGAATAAATAAATAAATTTAGGCAGAATTGACAATTTTATTATGTTGGTTCAGCCTACCCCTGAGCAACGAATATTTATCCAATTATTTATATTTGTTTTTATTTTTGTGAAAAGAGTTTTTGGCAGACAGGCTACCAAGTAATTTATATTGTCTACAGGTATTTTAAGTAGAATTTCTCTTTTTATCTCTTGTTGCTGAACTTTCTTGATAATATGTAGAAATGCTAATGGTTTATGTGGGCTTATTCTATATCCTGCAGCTGTGAAATTGAAAATTGATACCCCACTTTATTCTGTAGTATTTGTTAATTATTGACTCAGAATTGTATCAGATCATTGTAATCGGGTTGATTTGAAGGATAGTTTGGCTACTTAACATTAGAATGTCTGTATAACTTTCTTATGTTTCTGGACTGCAGCTTGGACTGTGGCACTGGAAGGGAAGGTGAAGGAGATGAATCCCTGGAGTCATAAGATGTTCTTCTTGGTTAGTCACAAGTCAAGGCTTGCCAGACTTTCCAGAGAAAGATGATTAACTCTGTTTATACCATTCTCAAGAGTCTTGGAAATCCTCTCATGTAAATTAGGCTAAATGTAAGCCCACCCTACACCTTTACCAACTGCATAAAAGACTACTTTGTTAGCTCTAATGCATGCCTGGCCAGTGAGAGTCTGTTGGGATCTCATTTATTGGCAAATGCTAGCCTCACTAATAAATGATCATTCTCGGACTTTGTGCCACAGTTTCTCATCATCGCAGATATTTATTGCAACACAACTTTGCCAAAGTTATTAATTGTTTCAACTACTTTTTAGTTAATTTTCTGGGGTTCTTTAAGTATACCATCTATAAAGTGTGATAGTTTTGTTTCCTCATTGTCTATTTTATTCCTTCATTTTTTTTCTTGACTTATTGTTAAAGCTATCATTTCTTGTACAATGTTAAATAATAATGATGAAGTGACATCTTTGCTCCACCACCCCCCATATTATTGGGAAAGCATCCAGTTTATTGTCATTATGGATAATGCTTGCTCTTGGTTTTAGATAGATACTACTTGTCATTTTAGGTTCCATTTATTCCTATGCTTCCTAGTGTTTTAACAGGAATGAGTATTTTATTTTGTCAAAAGCTTATTCTGCATCTATTGATATAATCATATGATTTTTGTTGTTTTTCTTACTGGTATCATAAATTATACTTATAATTTTCCTTATATTTTACCATCCCTGCATTCCTCGTATATCGCACCTGCTCATAGTGTATAATCTTTGAGATTTATTGCTGTAATTTCCTTGCTAATATTTTCTTAAAATTTTTGCATCATAGTTTTCTTTCTCTGTTTTTGCTCTCCATGACTTAGGTATCAAAACCATATTTGTGTCATAAAAGGAATTTTGTAGGATTCCTTCTTTACCTAATTTTCCATGTAGTTTTATAGTATTAGGGTTAATTCTTCCTTAAATGCTTGGTAGAATTGACTTGTAATTCCATCTAATCTTGGGAATTTTTTTTTCTCATGGAGCTCATTAATAACTTGCTCAATTTATTTTTCTAAGTTGGGGTTATTTAAATATTCTATTTCCTTTCCTGTTAAGCTGGGATGGTTATGTTTTGCAAGCATTCATCCATATTACTTAGATTTTCGGTTTTACTGACATACAATTGGGCAAAATAACTCAATAATTGCTCTAATTTCATCTTCATTGGTGGGGTATTCACCCTTTTCATTTTTTGACAGTGTAATTTGGATTTCTTTTTTTAAACCAATCAATAATTATTAATTTTTTAAATATAAAATCAGGTCCCCATTTTATTTATTAGTTCAATTTTTTAACTTTCAGTTTTCAGAATCTCTCCTTTGATGTTCAGTATTTTCATTTTGGCATTTAATTGGGAATTTTAAATTTGTTCTTTTTCTAGTTTTTTTTTTCCAGTTGCACGCCCAATTCATTGATCTGCTCTTTCTATCTTTTATTGATATATACATATTTAGAGATATAAAATTTCTCTTCAATAATGCTTTGGCTGCAGCCCACAAATAATCTAATGTCTCATTTGTTGTTATCTTTAATGAAATGATTGGCTGTTTCTTTGATTTGTTCTTTTACTCATTCATTCTTTATGATTAGGTTATTTAATTTCCAATTCATTTTAAACATACACTTTTGTATCCCTCTACTGAATATAATTTTATTGCATTATGGTCTGAAAAAGGTGCATTTGGTATTTCTTCTTTTCTGCATTTGGTTATGATGTTTTTATACCCTAATACACTGTCAATTTTTGTGAAGATTTCATGTATGGTTGAGAAAAATATTTTCCTTTCTATTCCCATTCTGTTTTCTCTCAAGGTCTATCATAGCTAATATTTCTAAGATTCTATTCATCTTCTTGACTTCTTTCTTTTTTATTTAATGGTTAGATTTATCAAGTTCTGAAAGGGGAATATCGAGTTCCCCAATTAGTAGAGTTTTACTGCTTGTTTCCTTACTTTCCCATCCCCTCACACCTTTTCCCCCATCACTCTAAAAATTGTGTTGAGGTAGACCTTCAGTACCGTATTATATATTTTACTTTGGAAAGTAGGTGGCAGAACAGATAGAGTATTGGGATCAAAGTCAGAAAGACCTGAATTCAAATTTAACCTGAGATATTTAATAGCTGCATGACTCTGGGTGAGTCAATTAAATTCGACCTCAATTCCTCAATTATAAAATGAGGATGATAATAGAACCTAACTTGAAGAGTTGTTTTAAGAATCAAATGAGATAATATTTGTAAAATGCTTAATATAGTGCCCGGCACATAGTAGGCATGATATAAATGCTCATTCCATCCCTCTCCTCCTTCCTTGTTTTGTTTGTTTGTTTGTTTTTCCTGGAACATTCTCCTATTTCCCTATCTTTTCAAATCATAGCATTCCAATTTAGATTCATGATCTAAATAAAAAGATGTAGGATGAGAAGCAGATTGGAATCATAAGTAACTAGCTCCTAGGATTGATCCTCCCAGGGTCAGATGAAATAATATTTTTAAAGTACTTAACACAGTGCCCAGAACATAAATGTTTGTTTCCTTCCTTCCAGCTTTCTTTCCTTGGTTCTCACAAAAGTGCTAAGATTAATCCATGGTGGAATAATCTTTGGAAATAATTCTAAACAAATACTCAGGATTAATATCAAGAATCTTACCTGTTAATTATACACATAGTAGGACTGAATAAGAATATTTACCATATAGTAATAATATTAGAATGTAAAAAAATAATATTAGAATATAATAAGCTCCTTGTGAGTTGTATTCTAAGTACTTGTATTATTAGCACCTAGCAAGAGTGACTGGCATATGGTAGAGTTGATTGGCTGACATCTAGATAATGCTTTAAGGTTCACAAAGCATTCCACATATATTCTCTCACTTGATCTTTACTACAACATTGAGAGGTGGACAGTGTAGTATGATTGTCAGCAATATACAGTGGAATGAGTCCTAGATTTATCCTGAGGGAAGCTGAGCTTAAGTCTGGGCTCTCCTCCTTGTTACTCATGCAACCTTGGGCAAATGAAAATCTCCCTGGGCCCCAGTTTCCTCATCTATAATATGAAGGAGTTGAACTGTGTAGGGACCTAATTACCCTTAGTCCAGATCTCTGAGGGTGCTTCTGTCTTGAAACCTATGCTTTCCCCATTTTACAGATGAGGAAATTTAAAATCAAAGAGGTTAACTGACTTAGCCATGGCCTCACTCTGCAATTAGAGATGCCATGTAAATATAGGTCTTCCTGACTCCCAAGTCCAGTCCCCTTTACACTAAAACTTCTTGTCTGGGTACCATGAGGGCAAGACCCTATCTTATCTCAATTTTGTGTCCCCCAAAGTTTAGTTCCTATGTTTGTAGAATTGAACAAGCAAATACACTCTTACTTAAGGTAACGGGCCAGATGTGAGGATGAGATGCAGGAACAAAAAGATGGTCAAGGACTTTAATAGACCGACAGGGTTATTTGGTGCCATCAGGAAAGAGTTTGTTTTTTTTAAGGCTTAATGACATCATATTTTGAAGCCTTTTGTAAACAGTGGTAAAAACTGGAATAGACTTCAGAGTTTAAAGGTGCTTTTGGGATGCTGAAACAGAACCCAAAGAACTGTTCAAGGATTAGTTACCTCAAGAATGAAATCACACTTTATAAAATGCAAAATGGATAACCTTGAGTACATTAAATTGAAAAGTTTCTGTGCAAACAAAGCCAATGTAACCAAGATTAAGAGGGAAATGGGAAATTGGGAGAGAATATTTACAACCAATGTCTCTGATAAAGGCCTCATTTCCAAA
>CM053583.1:126183335-126225512 GCA_028627135.1 Pseudochirops cupreus
GCGAATAATTAGTCTCATGCCCAGTGATAGCATTCCAGGTAGGTAGGAACACCTGAAACTTGTTCTCTGCTTTTATAGCCTTACATAGCCTTCAAAAATCCAGAGTTATCACCCTTCTCCATTGACCTATCATGTTAGAACTTCAGCAGAGGTTTGCTTAAAAAAATACCGACAACAAAAAAGGAAAAACAAAATACAAATGGACAAAACAACTGTTAAAGAAGATCCATAATGCAATGAGCTTGATTTTCTCGTGAGGCTTGCAAAATAACATGTTGGGTACTAGCTGCTTAGGTGGAATAAGGGCGTAGACTGAGGAGGTGACCACTCGGAAGGGTCAGTGCTCCTTTGGATGTATGGAAAGGCAAGACGGCATTGTAAAGAGTGTTGGACATGGAGTCAGGAACAGTAGGGTTGAAGTGCCCCTTCTGACCCTTGCTAGTTGGTAGTGTTTAGCAATGGGAAGAGTGTTGAATTTGGGGTTCATGGTTCTGAATGTCAGAGAAATATAGAGATAGTGATAGAGATAGATTAGATATAGATAATAGGCACATACATGCATATTTATATGCATTTATTTCATGTATGTTATATATGCATACCACATATGTGTATTTGTATGTACACATATAAATGCATGCATGCATACTGCATACATATATTTGTAAGTATGTGTGCATAAATGTATATGTGTGTGTATAAGTATATGTGTGTGTATGTGTGTGTATGTGTGTATGAGAGAAATCAGCCACTTTGTTAGAGAATCAAGCTTGATAACTTTTGGATCAGAGGTTAAATGGCAGAATTATGTTTAGCCAAGCCTCGGAGTTGGGAGCTATATATAGCTATATATAGCTATAGTTTATATATAAACTTTCTTCCTCAAGTGGCTCCAAGTTCTGTGTGTCTCTCCTCCCCCTCCTTTCTGTTGTCCTTCCTCTTTCCCATCCAAACCTCTCCCTCTTCATCAAGACTAGGTGGATCTTTTTTGTTTGTTTGTTTTTTGGTTCTGGTTCCAAGACTTCCTGAAGCTATTAAAAATTGAACTCTGACTTTGATGTCACACCCACAGGGCTTTGACATTAGAGGGAGAGACCTGCTTACCCACAGGTGCCCATTCCCTGAAGCATCTCATGATAATCCTCTGGTTATAGTGGTTGAATTATGACTGGTGAGAACACCAATACTCTTACAATTTCACTAAGCCAATAGGTGATGGGGCATTATTTGGAAAAGAAAGACCTTCACCATTATATCCATACATTGCAACTTAATAATTAACTGCAATCTCACTAATCACAGAGATTTTATTGACAGTCTCTTAAGCAGAAAATTGATTTCCTTCTTTAGGGTAGAAAATTTGCTTAATTAAAAGCAGCATTTAATGAGGGACACTCATTAGCATCTTATACAGTAACCCCATCTTTTTTTTTCCAACAAAGAAGAATAACCTGATTGATTACTTTCATTCCAAGAAAAAAAAATGCCGCTAAATCATGTGATATATTTGTCAATTGCCTTCCTTTACCATTTGAGCAGTTGAACTTATTGCCTGGAAAAGCCCCTAGGGGATAAGGAAAAGTGTCTCTGTCCATGTACGCAAGCAAGGAGGGCCAAGGCAGAATGTTGGGTAAGTATTTCCTTTCCGCACCACAGACATCCCACTCCTGTACACACATGGTGGTATTATTCCCATCATCAGCAACATAGAGCAAGTCAAGTGGCTAGAGGAGACCCAAGGAGATTTGTCAGAAATGTGTGTATTTGCCCTTTGAACCTAAATGAGATCTTCAAATGTTTTGAGAAGAATAATTCAGATACTTGAAAAGAAAAGGTAAACTGGACCCTATGAAGGTCTTTTAAAAAGTGGGGCCAGTTTGTATAAGGTGCTTTCAGGTCATATTTAGGGATGAGTTTTAATGAAATGTCAAGCATTGTACATATTGGTCCCCCTCCCCCCCCAATACTGGGAGATCAAGAATTTAGAGACCTTAGACTACCTATAGATGCTACTTATTCCAGACTCTGGAGAAATCCCTCCTTAAAGTTGACCAGGGCATGGCAGTTCTACCTCTATCATCATCATCATCTTTCATATCTCTGAAGCCACCAAGAGTAGATGTTCAAAAGCTGTAATGATCACATTGAATCCATACTTGTCTTTCAATTTACCAAATGCAAAACAACCCATCTAGTGAAGACCACGTCCAGGTGTAGCCAAAACTAAGATGAGTCAGTTACATAAGGAAGTAACCAGAAGGTCTTGTCTCCAGAGCGCAAAGAGACATAAATCATTTCATAACTCTCTTGACTATCTGAATCATTTTTAAAAAGCTGAGTGCCCACAAGAACCAGATTAACCACACAATTTCTGATTCTTTCCATCATGTTGTATTACGTGACCAGATTTAAAGACAGAAAAGACAAACAACACACCCTTCTATCTCTCACTTTAATTGATGTGGTATGTAAAGCTATTTCAGGTAGATTAAAACAAGAACCTTACATGCAGTACATCATATGAAGATGAAAGCCCTCAATTAATTGAGGGATTGGTTGACTTGATTGTTACTCTGCAGGTGTTTTTGTGTGGTTTAATGAATTGGGGACCCTGAGTCAGAAAGAATGGGATTTAAATGTCATCTCTGACACTAGATGGATGCCTATGCATCACTCATCACTTTTCTGAGTCTTCTTCCCCTTATCTGTAAAATGGGACTAATGGTGTCTTTAGAACCTAGGTCTTAGAATTTTGTAAATGGGGTGGGTAGGTGGTGCAGTGAATAGAGCACTAGCCCTGGAGTCAGGAGGACCTGAGTTCAAATCCAGCCTCAGACACTTAATACTTACTAGTCATGTAACCTTGGGCAAGGCATTTAACCCCAATTGCCTGTCTTCCCCCTCCAAAGAAAAAGCAAAAAAATTAAAAAGAATTGTTGGTAAGTTCAAATAAGAGAAGTAATTTCAACTTTAAATTGTTGCATAAATGTCAGCTCTCTAGAATAGAGTACCAAGTCTCTGTATGACTGCCAGGATAGGCTCTGTATGATTTTATGCAAGTCATTTCATTTCTCTGAAGTTTTCTCATCTCTAAAATTAGTAAATTAGACTCACTAATCCTGAGTGCCCCCTTCAAACTCTAATATTCTGAGATCATGAGTCATTTCATTGTAGTAAAATGTTTTCAGAAGGAGAAATCTTGACTACATATATTCATGGGCCATAGCTTCTTCACAAAGAAATTGGATCTTGATGATGGGTGACATTTGCCAGAGATATAGATCCCAAGAGGAGCGCAGTTATCTCTCAGGACTGTTGTGCTATAATGTTAGCTAAAAATAGCTAACATTTCTCTAACCCTTGAAGATGGGCAAAGTGTCCCAAATATAGTTAATCCTCACAAATAAAGTGAGGTAGGTGCTATCATTATCTCCATTTTACAGATGAGGAAACTGAGACTGGGATATTAAATTATTTGCCCAGGTACATACTGCTAATAAGTATCTGAGGCAGGATTTAGACCCGGGTCTTTCTTACTCAAAGTCTAGCACTATTCCATTCTACCTTCTTGTTGGTTACAAATTCCATTCAAAAACTTGGCATTCAGAAACACTCCACTGGATGAGCTATACATTGGCACCATTTCCCCCCATTGCAAAGTCCTTAGGCCATGAGATACTGAAAGAGAACTTTAACAATCTAAATATTAGGTTGTAAAAATAGGAGCTGGTTAGAAGAACCCCACAGTTATTATTACTCACTATTTTTCATAGGATAGGAAGTAGGGTGCCTTCTTGCAGTTTTATAGAGTTGCCAAGTGCCCTTGGACTTTAGGTGATTTGCCCAGGGTCATGTAGACATTATTTGTCAGAAATGGGGCTCGAACCCAAACATTCCTGGTTCCAATATCAATTTTCTGTCCACAACATTACATTACCTCACATGATTCTATGGGAAAAGTTCCACTCCTATAAAGACTAACTTTTCTCTCCTTGGTCCCAGTTGAATAATAAGTACTGCTTACTCTCTCTCTTTGCTCTCTCTCTCTTTGGTCAGAATTCTGCCCTGGATCTAAATAAGAGTTCACAGACTACTGATTATCATCTTCTGGCTCAGCGAAGCAATTAAGTCCAACTGTGTTCACCATTGGCTTGTTCTTAATGGATGCTGCAGCCAATCTTTCAATATAGATAATGACGTCTGTTCCTTCCTATGCAGGTAGCATAACGTGGAGCTTATGATCCTGAAGAAGTCTCACTTGTTTCATGGTCTTCTTCAAGATGGGTTATCTTTATCTACAGAATCATTCAGGGATACTATCTGCTTCTCCAAAGAGTCAGATATCCCTTTCTTCAATATCTCCACTCATTGTGCTATATTTGACTCCTGACTCAACTGCCACAACTTGTATCTCATCCATACATTCTTGAGTTGTTTTTTTTTTCCAGAAACTCTGCAATGGAGTTGAAGAGGGAACTCTGGGAAACTAAGGTTCCAGTTATCCAGGAGTTGGCATATTATCCCATTCATTCCATAGTTTCCTCCCATGAAACACCTAGTCAAATTTCCTCCCATGAAACACGTAGTCAAATTTTATCTGCCTTTCAAGAAAATATGTCCAGACAGGACACCACCCTCATCCCAGTCAAGTGAAACCATATTCCAGGAACACACCCAAAGAGTGACATATGACCTGAAGGTCTGGTGCTCTCACTCCTCCCACAATGGATGTTTGCTCCTTCTCAGAGCTTAGAGGGCATCTCGTTGGAACAAAATATTTCTTTCAAACTGGTACATTGTTGTCTTGAGGCAGGAACAATAGACAAGAGTCTCGTGGCCTGAAGCCACCTTGACGAGATAATCCCTCATCCCTTCTCACTCAGTTTGATGGAGGCTATTGATCAATTAAATATTAAACATTTATTAAACCCCTATTATGAGCCAGTTATTATGCTAGGAGCTGAGGATACAAAAGCAAAATAGCCTCTGCCCTCAAAAAGCCAACATTTTATTAGTGATATACAACATAGTCCCCAATAAGTAAATACACATTATATGTAAAAGAAAATCCAAGTAATTAGAAGGGGAGCATTTAATAATAATGATAGGGTATTATTATTACTAATTATAATAATAATATAACAATAATAACAAAATGAGAATCAGCAAAGGTATTTTTAAGGAGGTATAAATTGAGTTGAACCTTAAAAGGGGGTAAGCATGGAGATGGATGTGAAGAGTGAAAGCGCTGCAGGCATGAAAGACAGCTGTGTAGTAGATGGAATGTATATGAACGAGTAAGTCAATTTGACTGAATCAGAGCATATGATGAGCATAAGTAACTGACCTGAAAGATAGGTGCAGGCCAAATTAGAAAAGGCTTTAAATATCAAAGAGAGTAGTTTACATTTTCTTTTAGAGGTAATAAGAAGCTACTGATGTTTCTTTGGGGTATAGGTGGATATAGTCAAAAGGTGATATAGGAACATAATCTGGGTAGCTGTGTGGAATATAGATTAGAAGGGAGAGATTATATACAGAGAGACAAAACAGTAAATGACTATTGCAATAGTTCAAACAAGAGGTGATGGACATCTGAGCCAGAAAGGCTGTGATGTGAAGAGACAAAGGAGACTGTGAGAGAGATGCTGAGGAAGACAGCTCGAACCAGGAAGAGTTGGGCACTGAATGGATATAGAGAATGACAGAGAGTCAAGAGTGGAGACTGGCTCCAAGACTGAAAATTTGAATGACAAGAAAGATGGTGGTGTCCTTGACAAAAATGGGAAAGCAAAGAAGGGGGTGAACTAAGGGAGAGACATAAAAGGTTCAATTTTGGACATGTTAAGTTTGAGATCCCTATGGGACATAGAGGTGTTCAGCAGGCATTTAGAGTGGTAGGAGGAGACCTCATGAGAGATACGAAGGCTGGACAAATCGATGTGGAAAGATCATACATATAGATGATAATTGGATCCATGGAAATTGATGAGATCACCTTTATAACCAAATAACAATAATACCTACTAAGTGTGTATTTTGTGTCAGCTGCTATACTAAGTACATGGGGATTAAAAAAAATGCTTTCTTCTATCAAGGAGCTTACATTCTATGGGGGGAGGATAAAGAGGAGGTATACATATACATACAAGGAAATACAAAATTGATTCAAAACAATTTCTGGGGGAAAGATACTTCTAATATGGATGGCAGTTTGTTAATCTTACAACAAGAGTTCCAGAGGACATAGTGGAGAATCATATAGGACCACTAAGGGTTAGGGGTGATAGCATTAATATAGATGCATATGAGGGAGTAGGACCTGTGTATTGGCAATAGAGATTTTACTTAGGCAGCCTATAACTCAGAATTATAGATTCCATGTTAAGCCAAATGATAACAGATTGTTTATTCCCTCACAGAAGCAAAGGTCATAGGATCACAGAATCCTAAATTTAGAGTATGAAGGACCTTAGACATTATCCAGGCTATCTCATTTTACCAAAAAGCAACTAAAACCTAAAGAAGTTAAATGATTTACCTAAGGTCATGCAGGTAGCAGGCGTGGGAAATTAACTCAGGTCCTCTGATTCCAACTCCAGTACACTTTCCACAGAGTCATGATTTGAATGTTGATCTCTGAGAAAAAGGATAGAGAAAACATCTGTGTTAAGGCATATGTCCAGTCCCTAACAAATTAAGCAGAGAGCAGTGGATTCTTCAGTCTAGTTTGATTATGTAGACAGAGGCATGCTCAAGGTACTCACCCTCAACTAGGTCAGCTCTTCAATAAGGAAAGAAAAGAGGGCCCAGTTGGGTATTTTTGAACATACCCCCAATTAGGAGGAGGAACAAGAGTGATGTTATACAGATATGGTGAAGTAGAACTGTTTAGCAACACTAGAGGATAAATATGATAGAGAAGTGTCAAGAAAACACCAACAATAGAGAATATATAGAAGAAAGAAATGGTAAATGGTATCAAATGCTACAGAGAAGTCAAGATGGATGATGTCTGAGAAAAAGCATGGGAGCTTATCAAGAAACATACACTTGGTTACTTTGGAGGGTGCAGTTTTAGGCAAAGCCAGAAGCCAGATTGCAAGGGATTGAGAAGTGAGTGGGAGGAGAGAAAATTGAGGTAATGCATATAGGCAGCTTTTTCTAGCAGTTTGGCTATGAAAGGAAGAGATATAAGACAATAAGGAACTGGCAGCATCAAATGAAGATTTTTTTTCATAATAAAAGATATCTGACACATCTATAGGCAGCAAGGAAGGGGCCAGGAAAGAAGTTGAAAGTTAGGGAAATAGAAGGATGATAGAAGAGATACGCTTTTGGAGGAGTTGGGAGGAGATCAGATCAGGAACAGAAATAGAGAAGTTAGCATTGGCAAGGAAAGTGCTCACCTCATTCTCCAACTTGAAACAAAGGAAGAGAGAGAATGTGGGATGAGGTTGAGGAAATTTGAAATGTGGGGCTGAGGCAAAAAGGGAGTTCACAGCCAATGGACTCATTTTTTTTCAGTGAAATATACAAAGTCCTCTGATGAGAGGGAGGGGAAAGGGGGCGGTATACATGGCTTGAAAACAGAATAGGCTTGAAACAGATGCTTCAGAGAATTAAACAAAAAGTTAATTACTGTAGAGAAGAGGGGGGAAAAACAATCAAGGATTGCTGTGCAGTAGCAATGGCCCAAGGAAGATTGGATAATAGAACGTAACTGTGGGCCAAGTCATCACAGTTGTTTGATTTGCTCCATTAGGGCTTAGCAGCTCTAAAGTAGGAGTAAAGAAGGTAGGTGGTGGGAGTGATACAAGACTGCCGTTTGGAAAGGCATGAGCAGCCACAGGACAATGGTTCAATGCATTCAAGGGTGGATGACAGTGTAGCATAGATAACCAGATAGCCAGATAACCAAATGTTATCCCCAAGGTCAACATTTGTAAGGGAAGTGAGTGAAGCCACAGCTGGGGGATCATGGAGGATGTGGAAAAGGAAGAAAGGATATAGTGATTGGAGGCTGTAGTGAGATCTGTGTGAATGAGGTTTAGGAGAGATCAGGCAGAGAGAGAGATGACAAGGAAAGAGGTTTTTATCCAATAGAGGAATTTCAGAATTATGCATTAAGAAAATGGAACTCTTGTGGGTGATAATGGCATCAAGTTGATGAGCATCCTTTTGTGTGGCTAGGCTGGAGCAAGGAAAGTGTGGTCATTGATGAGAAGCAAGGGTATTTGACAGGGCCCAGATTCAAAGGCAGGGGTAGGGGACAGAGAAGAAGACTATTTTTTGGCCAAAAGATTTAGAGTCAGAGGGTCTGAGTTCAAAACCCAACTTGGCTGCTGACAACTACATTCCCTCTTTGGCTTTTAATTTCTTCTGTAAAATGAGAGGTTAAGATTCAATATCTCCTAAAAGCCCTTCTGTCCCTAAATGTATGATCTGATTCTATTATCTGAATTATGTATTACAAAGTCAGAGAGTGCTAATAAATGGGTGGAGGAGGTGCAATATCAACTTTAATAATGAAAGAATCCATGATATTATCAGAATAGATGCCCACCCCACACCACCCCTATCCCACAAGTATAGCAAATATAAATCAGAGACTGAATTCCTCGAGAAAGGAGGGAAAATGATCCTAGTGCTAGTGAGAAGGGCAACCAGGAACTAGATAGTGTGATATGTCTAAATAGTGTGAACCTGAAAGAGAAAAGGTCTCTAAGTGACTCTAAATGGACAATTCTGAAGTATACACAAAGAAATGAAAAATAATTCAAAGAGGGAGAAAATCATAATAAATGGGCTGAGGTGGGACATCAGCTTCAATACTTAAAGACTCCCTGACATTGGATCTGAAAGTAGCAAGAAAGAGTACAAAGAATGTTAATCACTCCTCCTCTTCCTGGCTGAGGATGTTGGGGGTTGGAGGGAGGGGAGGAAGAAAGACAGAAAAGGTATATATACAGTATTGGATATCATGACCATGTGTGTATCATCTCATCAAGGGAAGTTGTGGCTGGTCATCTAAGAAAACTTGCTTATTGGGATTCACCTTGGCCTAACTCTTACTCCAGAGGTCTGCACACTTGATCATCCCCAACAATTTCCTTTCATTTTGACCAAAATGAAGCTAAATAAGGTGGGTTGAGGGAGGTGGGGAGGAGAAATGCCCGGAGACGATACTTAGAAGCTCTTAACTTCTGTGAAGGCAGCTATGGCCACCAGAGCATCATGCCACAATGCAGCTGTCCAATGATTTCTTTGACCCCACAACCCAAAAGCCCAAATCCCCAAGCCCATACCATATGAGGATCAGTTTAAGGCACTAGGAATGTTTTACCTGGAGAAAAGAAGACTCAAGGGGAAGATACTAGTTATCTTCAAGTATCTGAAAGTCTGTCAATTAGAAAATGCATTATACTTGTTTTGTCAAAAGGCTCATTACCACAAGTGTCCACCAGACTAGGTGATAAATTCTTTTTTTTTTTAACTGAAAGATTTAGAGTCCAAGGGTCTGAGTTCAAAGCCCAACGTTCCCTCTTTGACTTTTAATTTCTTTTTCTTTTTTTTTTTTTTTGCTTTTTGGAGGGCAATTGGGGTTAAGTGACTTGCCCAAGGTCACATGGCTAGTTTTTGTGTTAAGTGTATGAAGCCAGATTTGAACTTAGGTCCTCCTGACTCCAGGGCCAGTGTTCTATTCACTGTGCCACCTAGCTGCCCCCTGGCTTTTAGTTTCTTCTGTAAAATGAGAGGTTAGGACTCAATATCTTCTATGGTCCCTTCTGCCCCTAAATGTATGATTGATTCTATGATCTGAATTATATATTACAAAGGCAGAGAGTGCTAATAAATGGGTAGAGTAGTGCGATATCAGCTTTAATAATTAAGGGATCCATGTCCCTTAATGTCCAGGATAGATATCCACCCCCACATCAGACATATAGTAAATATAAAACTCCTCCATACTTTGGTAGATGATTTCATGAGCTATTGTAGGAAAAAATAAAAAGGAACAAAGAAATAAATTATCTGCAGGCCATCTTTCAAATAAAATGCCTTCTGAACTTTAACTACACAGACACTTAGTCTGCTCCCCAGCCCATACTGGAAGGTTTTCTAGCCTGGCAGTACCTGCCAGAGCTTGTACTTGCCTGGCACAAGGCTTTGAGTACCCAGGGGCACCTTCATGCTACAATAAGACATCCAGATTTTTATAAGGCAGCAAATATTTGCAATATAATTAATGCTATGTCACAGCATATTTTCTTTGGATCCATTCTCATCTCTCCCTTCAGCAATTCTACCCACTTCTTCCACCTGCAAAGCTTTCCTTAAAATCAACTTGTTTTTTTTCCTGAGAGAAGCGATAAGAGAAATTCAAAGACAAAGTATAATCGGAGCCCTGGAAAGGTGTTGACAGAAAACAGAAAAGCTGTCGACTCTAATTGCTGAGTGAAGTAACTCAGTAAAGGTATGTTCTTCAGGAAAAGTATTCACCTTCACCCAATATTACTTTTGAGATAAGTGAGAAAGAGGTAGGTCATAGGATCATAGGTTTATAGTTCTAAAGAACCTCCTAAGACTTCTAATCCAACCCTATGATTACAGCAAAGGGACTTGGGGTCAAGTGACTAACTCATGATCACCCAGATAGGAGATATGCGAGCCAGGGTTTGAAGGTAACTTCAGAATCAGAGCTTCTTCTTTGACATGCCAACCCTCCTTCATTCTACAGTTAAAGAAACTGAGACTCAGGGACCTTAAGTGGCTTACCCAGTATTACCAAGTGAGTTAGTGGCAGAGCCAGGGCTGGAATCCAATTCTCTCCAACTAGTGCTCTTTCTCCCCACCAGACAAACTTCAAAATGAAACAAAAAGAGGTTTTCTATTATTTATTTTTAAAGGACTTTGTAGGATTTGAAATGCAAAATGCACAAGTAAATATTAGGCTATAATCGATCACCATATTATATAAAAAGCCACTTCCCGGGAAGAATAATGCGGTTTTATGTGATGAGCGCTTTGTTCTGCAAGCAGGCTTGGCAGAGTAGCATGTCACGTTGCACACTTATACCCTGGGCAATGAATAGGATGCTTGTATCACTGATTTCAATGAAACTTGGCTTAGGGAGAAGACTACCCAGATGCAATGCAGAAAGATGGTGAACTGTGAGCGTGATGGGTTGCTGACTGGCAGCTGCGTCTTCCAGAAGTCTAAGAGGCAAGGAACCTAAATGGCGGAGAGGTTTTTCATGGTGGTGACAACCACCCTGCTATACAAGTCCTGGTCAGGAAGTTTTGTTTCAATAAACAGGTTGTACACAGGAAACTGTGTAGTTCGGGGTAGCACAAGCAATCTAAAATGTCAGAGTGAAAATTCAACCTAACAGATCATAGAGTCATATATCTATAGAAGGACTTCTTATGACCTGGGGCCCACAGAGCACCACCACCCCCCCAACCTGGGGATCTGAGGATATATTTCAGGGGGATCCACAAACATATATAAGAAAAAATTTGTATCTTTGTTTTTACTAACCTTTAACTTCAATTTAGTATTTCAATTATTAATTATTTTTGTTAATTATTCTGAGAAGAGGTCCATAGACTTGATCAACTGCTATATGGGTCTGTCATGCACACACACAGATATGAACACTTACTTGCTCTAGAGCTAAAAAAAAAGAAAAAAACTATTGATTATCTAGCCCCCATTTTACAGATGACAAAACTGATACACCAAGAGGTTGAGTGACTTGCCCCCAGTTTATACTGGTAATAAATGGCAGAGGTTAAATTTGAAACCTGATGATAAAACTCCAGATTCAGCAATTATTTCACTAGACCTCAACGGCTTCATTCATCTGAAACTTCAGGAGATGCTGGGTTGGGTTTGTAAGAGAGAAAAAAAGAGAGGTTATCTCAGTGTGCCAAGGACAGTGAAGCCCTGAGGGGCTACTGTTGGCCGAGAGGTTGTTCTGATGGGAATGAGCTTTCTAACTTGGACCACAGCCTCTGTCTAGATCATTATGTTAATATAGCCTTTGCTTCTTAGCTGACAGAGGGGGCAGCTGCTGACGTCTTCTCTAAGAGTAGTTAGAATGCCCTGTGGCTTTTGTCCAGTTAAGATGAACACAGTTACTAGGCTGAAGACCCTCTAAAGAGTCCATTAACCCTTTAATCATCAAAGTGTAGTGGGAGAAAAAACATAGACCTGAACTCAGATCTTTAAAACCTGGGTTGAATCCCAGCTCAAGCTATGGGAATTTAAGAAAATCATTTCCCCTTTATGAACCCATTTTTTTCTCCAATTTTAAGTTTTATTGAAATTTTGTCTTTGTATTATAAATATTTTCAGATGACCCTCCCATAGTTTTAAGACAGAAAAACAATTAAGCCAAACTAGCTGTACAATGACTTCATCTGAAAGTATATGTAACTTTCCGTGTCTGTATTTTTAGACATTTTTTCAATGACAGAAATTATTTTCCCTCCCTCCCACTTCCTACTACATTGAGGAAGAAAAGAAAAACAAAGTCCTTGTAACAAATATGTGTAGTCAAGCAAAACAAATCCCCTCACTGACTGTATGCAAAGATAGATGTAGATATATCATCTATATTTTGAATATATCTTTCCTTTGTGAAGCTAGGGTAAGATGGTTCGTCTTTGTTTCTCTGGCTATATGAATGATCATAGCTCTTACAATTCTCAAAGTTGCGTGTTGGTTGGACCCTGGGCCCTTTTCTCCCTCTTTACTACTTCACTTGGTCAACAGCCGTGAATTTAATTACCATTTCTAAGCTGACAATTCTCAAATCTACCTTTCTTGCCCCAGTCTCTCTTTTGCCCTCCAATCTCACACCTCCAACCGCCTTCCGACATTTAACTGAATGTTCAGTAGACATCTGAAACTCAACATATCCAAAGCCAAACTCATTCCTCTTTCCCCTAAACCCTCCCAGCCTCCTACTTTCCCTATCACTATAGAGGGCAGCAGTATCCTCCCAGTCTCTCAAAGATTCACAATCCAGGAGTCATACTGGATTCCTCACTATCTCTCAGCCCGTATGTCTAAGCTGTTGTCAAGGATTGTTGATTTCATCTTTGTGATATCTCTTAAAGAAGCCCCCTTCTCGCCTCTATTACTTCCAACCTCCCAGTGCAAAGCTTCATTCCCTCACTCTTGGACAACTGCAATAGCCTGTCAGTGGGTCTGCCTGCCTGAAGTCTCTTTCCACTCCAATCCATTCTCTGTTCAGCTACTGCTAGAGTGATCTTTCCAAAGCACAGGTCTGACCATGTCACTCACCCACTCAATAAACTTCAGTAGCCCCCTCCAAGACCAAATGCAAATTGTTCTGTTCAGCATTCAAGGCCCTTTGTAAACTAGCTCCTTTCTACTTCTCCAGTGTTCTTACACCTTATTCTTCCATTCTGTGACACCAGCATTCTGGTTATTCCATGAACAAGGCACTCCTCTCATTTCCAGGCATTTTCTTTCCATTTTCTTTTTTTATTTTTCTTTGGCTGTTCCCCATGCCTGGAACACTCTCCCTCCTTTACTCTGACTCCTGACCTCTCTGGCTTCCTTTAAATCACAACTAAAATACCACCTTCTATAGAAAGCCATCCCCAATCCCTCTTATTCCCAGTGCCCACTTGTCCTGTATATATACAGCTTTCTTTTTATCTATTACTTTGCATGTTGTCTCTTCCATTAGAATATAAGCTCTTTAAAATAAAAATTAAAAAAGAATAAAAAAGAATATAAGCTCTTTGAGGACAGAGACTGCCTTTTGACCCCTTTTGTACCCTCAGCGCTTAGCACAGCATCTTGAACATAGTAGGTGCATTTTATTCTTCAGTTTATAAAAGTCCTCAAGATTACTTAAATTTCTACTAGTGGTATTAACATTTAAATTCTTCTAAATCTGTTCACTTCCCTGTCTTAATTCATGTCTTCATTTCGTATAGCACAACAGTACCCCATTACATTCATGTAGCACATCTTATTCAGTCATTCTTCAAATAATAGCCATCTTTCATGACCAGTTTTACCATCAAAAAAGAGTTGCCTTAAATATTTATGTGTATGTATATGTATGTATGTATGTGTATATCCTTTTTCTTTCTGACTTCTTTATAGTTGTGTCAAAGGGTTTAGTAAATTTTGGTGCAGCGTCCCAATGTGTCTATTTTCCCACAGCCTCTCAGGCATTTAGGGTTTTCCCTTTTTTGCCATCTTTTCCAATATGATAACTGTCAGATGAAATATGATGATATGAAAATGAATAACTTTCATTTGCATTTCTCTAATAAATAGTGATTTGAGCATTTTTTTTCCATAGGATATAGAAAATCTATTTTAAAAAAATAATAATAGCTACCATTTAAATAGCACTTTAAGGATTACAAAGCACTTTTTTTTATCTCATTTTATCCTTACCAGATCCCTGGGAGGTAAATGTTATTATTTTCTCCATTTTATAGAAGAGCACACTAAAGCAAACAGAGGTTAAGTGACTTTCCCAGGATCACACAATTATTATGTATCTGAGGCTGAATTTGAATTCAGGTCTTCCTGACTTCAGACTCAGCACTCTATTACCACACTCTCTTTAGACCATTTATCAAGTGGTCAATGACTTGTATTTTTATAAATTTGAATCATTTCTTTATATATCTTGAAAATAAGACCTTTGTCAGAGAAACACTGCAAAGACTTTTCCCCCCAGTTAATAGTTTTCCTTTTAATCTTAGCTTGATTGGCTTTGCATGCACAAAAACAATTTCCTTGACTATAAAGTAAGGATTTTTAAAAATCCACTTATTCAACTTTCAACAACTATTCATTTAGCCCCTACAGTTAAGTGCCAGGCTTTAGGTGAGGCACTGGGCAGCTAAGTGGTTAGAGTGCCAGACCTAGAATCAGAAAGACCCGAGTTCAAGGTTGACCTAACACATTTGCTAGTTGTGTGACCCTGGACAAATCACTTAACCCTGTTTTCCTCAGTTTCCTCATCTATCAAATGAGCTGGAGAAGGAAACGGCAATCCACTCCAGTATCTTTGCCAAGAAAATACCAAAAGGGGTTGTGAAGAGTCAGATACGACTGAACAACAACCACAAGTGGGCATACAAAGATTAAAAATGAAATGGTCCCTGACCTGGTGGAGCTTACATTCCACCAGAAAGGAAGCAGGTCATAACATACACACAGAACTCTAGCAATTGGGGTCATCAATGAGAATCATAGAATCTTAAAGATGGAAGGGACCCCAGAAGACATTTACCTCAATCTATATCAAAAGAGAAATTGCCTCTCCAATACACTTGACTACTAGTCATTCAACATCCACCTGAAGATTTGTACTCAGGGAAAGCCACCATCTCCCAAAGTATCTCACCCTACTTTTAAATAACTGTAAATTGCATATCCTTATGTCCTGCCTGTCTTCAATTTCTATCCATTGCTCCTAAAGCTGCCTTGTGCCTAGGAAGAGTCATTCTAATAATGGTCACATGCCAGTCCTTCAAGTAATTTAATTTCAACAATATTTGACATTTACATTGTGACTTAAAATTTGCACATTATATTTGCATACATAGACATATATGTATGTATATGTACATATACATACATGCATGTATGTATGTGTATATATATAGACATGCATATTTTTTAATACATAACTGCACATAAAATTTGCATTGTCTTACTTTGTCCTCAACACAAAGCTGTTCAGTAAGTAATGCAGAGATGATCATGGGGATAGTTAGCTGGTACAACAGATACAGTGTTGAATTTGAAGTCATGAAGACCTATGGTTCAAATCCCGCCTCGGGCACTGTACCATCTGTCAAATAGGAATAATACTACAATATTAAATGAGATACCACTTGTAAAGTCCTTAATAAACTTTAATGAGCTATGTAAAAGCTAGCTATTAATATCCCAAATTTACAAATTAGGAAACTGAGGCTCAGAGGTCTTAAGTGGTTTACCTAGGATCTTAAAATGATCAATATCAGGGATGAGATTTGAGACCAAGTTTTCCTGAAACATCTAGGTGGCATTAGGGCAGTTAATTGACTCAGTGAATAGACTGCTGAGCCTAGAGTCAGGGACACTTGAGTTCAAATCCAGCCTTGGGCTCTTAATAGTTTATAATCCTGGGAAAACCACTTATAATCTGGCTGTCTTAGTTTCCTCAACTGTCAAGTGAGGATCATAACATCAGCTGCCTACCAAGGTTGTTGTGCAAGATAATATCTGTAAAGTGTTGACCACAATGTTCAGTCCTTTCAGTTATGTCTGACTCTTTGTGATCTCATTTTGGGTTCTTCTTGGCAAAGGTACCAGAGTGATTCTCCATTTCCTTCTCCAGCTCATTTTTATAGATAAGGAAATTGAGGCAAAAAAGGTTAAGTGACTTGCCCAAAGTCACACAGTTAGAATGTGTCTAAGGCTAGATTTGAACTGAGGAAGATGAATCTTCCTGACTCCAGTTCCAGTACTCATCCATTTTGCTACCTGCTAATCAATAAATGTTTACTCCCTTTCTTATTCCTGGTTCAGTGCTCTTTTCATTACATCATGTCTCCCCTACATTGTTTATATTTGCATTAAACATCCCAAATTCCAGATACGGTTTGGTTTCTAATTTCCTCACTCTCCTAATCACCTTTCTTCCACTCATCAATATTCCTCTTAAAATGTGGCACCAATAAATGAACACAATCTACAATTCCCAGTGCTGTTGTAAGGACTATACCTTGTCACCTTAAATCATTATGCAAATGTGAATTATATCACTAAATAAGGGTCTAGCATGTTGGCAAGTGCCATTGCCACCCCTTACAGATAGAAAAAGGAGGAAAGAAACCAACCTGGGAGAAGGAGGAAGGAGAGCAACAATTCCAAGTAAAGAATTTCTTTTCCTCTCAAATGTTGGCTCTTTAGAAGGATACCAGGAAAACCTGAAGCAGTATCCTGAGGCATTGTCAACAATAGTATCAGAACTGATCTATTTATTCCCATGGTCTGGATCTTTATCTTTTCAGAATTCTATTTATTTACTCACTTTTTTAATCACACATTGTCATACAGTTGTATCATTGTGGTACATGGGCGAGGGCATGCCCCATAATTCTTTGTTATTTGAGTGCTTCAATGCCTTGTGGAAGAATAAAATGTCCATCATTTGTGGTTAATGCAAAAAGAACAAAAATTCACTCTGTCTTCTAAAGTAAGTGCCCTGTTATGCTTTTAATCCCCTTCTCTCACACCCTCCTCTCTAGGCACTTTCAAACAAGCAAGGGGACTTCTGCAGTCCTATAATGGGCCGCTCATCTGCCTCCCCTAATCCATGCTAAGAATGGCAAAACTTGGTACCCAGGGGACAAATGAGATAGTTCAGTACAGTTGGAAAAGACAAACAATGTGCTTCGATTTGGAACCATGGATTGCGCCCGTAAATTGAATTATTTCTAAAAAAACTAAAATAAAACTATTGTTTTCTTTATGTGGTTATATTTAAGGAAACTGGTATGGATTGCTCTAGGGCAGCACAAAGGATAAAAAAAAAATGACATAATCCTCAGTCTTTTCAATTTGTTCTTCCAGGAAGTCAATTAGAATTTTATGGGCCCGTTTAGTCAATTATTCCTGTCTCACTGAGTCGGGATTTTGGCAGTTTCTCCAAAAACTGTACCCTTTGCTGGAAACAAAGTTGAAGAGCAATTCCATACTAGAATGGTAGATAATTTGAGTACCTTTGATTGAGGAAGAAGCTTGTTAGTCCAAACTCTGAACATTTATAGTTGTTTTAATTCATAGAATATTGATTTAGATCTGGAAGGGCTCTTAGATTTCCTCTAGTCTAAACCCCTTATTTCACATGCAAAGAAACTGAAGAACAGATAGTTTAAAAGGCTTACCCCTAGGTTGATAGAAAATTAGTGCCAGAGTTGGGCTTTGAATATACATCTTTTAAGTCTAGAGGCCTTCCTACTGCACCATATTGACTCCCCATATTTTGATCACCCAATGAACAGGGAAAGTTTACTTGGCTTTTCCAATATTGTTAACTCCTTAAGGTACAGGAAAATCATTTTGTTTTGTTTCTTTGTTTTTTATAGCCCTCTCAACACCTAGCTTAGTTCCTTATAGAAGTATATGTTAAATTTTAAATCTAGTTGAAACTTTAGAGAGTGATAGATTTAATGTGGTTGGTAGAGATGAATCCTTATTCACAAGGATTGGACATGCCTGTCATTTGGACATATGAATGGGTTTGAACCTTCTCTTATGCGGTCAGAAAAATTCATGGGATTCTCCAGCAAGGTCCCTGAGGGCAAGCACTATTGTGTTTTTTGTCTTTTTTTTTTTTTATCCTTAGTGTCTAACATGGTCTTGTGCATGTAGTTGGCATTTAATAAATTTTGTTTTGATTTATTTGAACCGTAGGAATTAGAACTGAAAGGAACCTTACAATCCATTGAAGCTGCCTATAGACAGCTCGATGTATAGTAGTTAGAGCACTGAGTCTGGAGTCAAGATGACCTGATCAGAAATTTGATCTGAGACACTTACTATGTAAATGATGTATGATCCTGGGCAAGTCACGTAAGCTGAGTTTCCTCAAATGTAAAATGGGGATAATAATAGCATCTACCTCGAAGGGTTGTTGTCAAGTCTCAAGTGAGATATTTTTAAAGCACTTAGCACCATGTCTGGCACATAACAGAGGTTCTACAAATGCTGATTTCCTTACCCTTGTACTACAATTCCCTCATCTTTAGGGGAGGAAAATGAGGACCCTAAAGAAATGACATGCCCAAGGTCACATGGCTAATAAGTAATAAAGTCAAGTTTTCAACCCAGTTCCTACTGCTCCAAACCCAGTGTTCTTTCTGCCACTTTTTGCATATGGTATCAAGTTACTAAGTACATTTCCAGAAAAAGCCAACCCGTGTTCCTCCTTCGTTCACCTCTAAAAAACAAAAAGACTGAGGTTAACTCAGAGATCACCAGCCAAATGTCTGGTTAACCCCTGGAAGACTCTTCCCTATGGTGAATGAGAAGCATTTAGATTCAAATATGAATTATGAGATTTAAGATTTGGAAGGGACTTCATTGGTTAACAAAATCAATCTGTACTTGAAAAAGAATCCCAGCTAAAAACATCTGTCAAGACATTGCTTGAAGATCTCCAAGGAGGTGAAATTCACAGCTTCCAGAAGTTGCTTTTTTTTTTGTTCCTAGTTCTGCCCTCTGGAGTTAAGCAGAACAGAGCTAAACCTTCCTCCATGAGGAAGATGGCTGTCATGACCCTGTTAAGCCTTCTCTTCTGCAGGCTAAACACCTCCATTTCCTTTAATTAGGTCCTCTTTTGGCATTGACTGGAAGCTCTTTGCCATCCTGTCTGCCTGCCTCTGGATTCTTATTGAATGAACACAAGGCCCTCATTGATGGAAAGCTATCCCAGGCACTCATTTTATATTCTCTTTTATTTTTTTGTTTCTTTCTCTGTCTCTTCCCTTTCTCTGCTTCCTTTTTTCCCCCCTAATCTCTGTTCCCCACATTTAATTCCTTTTCCATTTTCCCTCTTTACTGACATTCAGACCTTCAGGCATTATCCACAAAAGTCTGAACCTGACACTGTGACTTTTCCTGAGAAACCACTCATTATAACACATTAATAGTGAGAGGGACCTGCATTCTCTGGGATGGGTTGCCTGGCTAATTATGGCAAGCCCAGCACATGTGTATATTTTCATTGCAAAGTGATCATTTGTGCTGCTGGCTTTTATTTGGGCTTTCTGAAAACTCAGTAACAGGTATTCACTAAAATGAGGAGTTGATCATGCCATGTGGTTTCTCTCCCCAGCCTTGTGGCTATTTATTCCGTCTTGCTCTACCACATTCACTCTCACCTTCATCCTTCCTCTAGTTAAAACTTTGCTGATATATCTCTAAAAGATAGAAGGAATCCTCACTTACAGGGCTGGGAACTCGATGACAGGCATAGAGTGGATGGTTAAAATAGTTAACATTTTGGAACCTAGTTCCTTTCTTCATGTCAACGAAAGGGGAATTATTCAATCCATAAATCAACAAGATTTTATTCTGTACCTACAATATGTTAGGAACCATGCCAGATGATAAGGACATTTACACATAGAGACAAAAAAAAATTCCCTGCCCTCAAGGAGCTTACATTCTATTGTGGGGATAATGCACATATGTATAAACATATATAAAATATATACAAAATAAATACAAAGTAATTTGGAGCTGAGGGGAATCAAAAGAGTGAAAGAAACCAGGAATTCTAAGGAGCATAGGTGAGAGGAAAGGGTATTCCAAATCTGCCAGATTTTTTTCAGAATATGTAACAACAACCATAGCTTACATTCATTATGTATTTTAAAGTTTAAAAAACACTTCCCTTACAAATGACCTAATGAGGTCAATTCAACAATTATTAATTCTCATTTACCAGATGAGGAAACTAAAACTCAGTGACTTGCCCAATTAAAATGTGCCAGTCAAGCTCCACCAGGGATTTTTACTTTTGCTTTAAAAATTTGAGCTTTGGGTCCCACACATAGAGAGGTGAGGCACAGTTGCATGTCCAAAGTATACAGAGTAGAGTAATGATATGTCAAGTGAGCTGGGTTTGGAGTCAGAAGATTTGGGTTCAAATCTCAGCTCTGCTGATTACCATAATAGGATCATACAGCAGGGCCACCCAAGCCTACCTCCTTCATCTTTAAAGGTAAGGAAATTGGAGTCCAAGGTGATTCAATGAATTGCCTAAAATCACACTAGTACTAAGTGGCCAAGCTAGTATTGGAACCTAGATCTTTTGGTTCCAAATTTATCACCCTTTCCACCATATTACATCCCTTACTAGCTGCATGACCATGGACAAGCCCCTTAACTGCTCAGTTAAGTTGGCTAGATGAAGGGTTCTTAATCTTTTTTTGTTATGATAGATTTTTGGCACTCTGTAATGCCTATGATCTCCTTCAGAAAGAAAATGACTTTATGTGCATAAAGTACATGGGATTATATTGAAATAGGTTGTCCAAAAACAAAATAAAATAAAATTCCTATAAGTCACACATGCAACTCCAAGTAGATTATCTCTGCAGCCCCTTTCCAGCATCTATATTCTGTGTATCCCAGCGCCTTCAGTTTCTTCTTCCGCTTGGTTTGACTGGACACCACAGAGTTAAAGTCTTCCTCTCTGACCCCGAAACACAGACTATTAGGCTGAGCTTGCCAGGTTGAAAAGATTTGTGGTATGTGTGCTGGGACAGTAAACAGACTCAGATCCAATTTCCTCACATCTCACATCATTCTTAGTCTCAGACAACCCTCAACACAATGGCAGAGGTGCCAAGGAAATAATAAAAGAATAGGAGTTTAAGGAGAGAGGTGGGGGTTATATTCAAAAGCAACTCAGCAGCAGGTGAGTCAATGAAATCTGTTGCAGCTAAGTCTGTAATGAATGAGTGCTGGCCACTCCAGACCCTAGTGACAGCCATCTGGGCCTTGAAGTTGATAGATGGCAAATCCAAACCCCCTCCTCATCTTCTAATACTAAAGCAAATAGAAGATATGTGTGTTTTTTTGGGGGGGAGGGAATGTGGAGAATTGGGGAAGGCTCTTCATAGCATTTTAAAAGTACCTCAACTCAGCTAAAAAGGAACAAAGTGGCTAATTGTCACATCTTTGCAGATTAGACCACATCAGTACCCAAAGATATTTAAATAAATATCAAAACATACAAATAGAGAAGTTGCCCCTACTAAAGGATGTTGTTTGGCCAAAGCACCCCAAAACCAGTTTTTCTTGCTGCATGAGTAGGAAATTAAGAGAGTTTTTATTAGGCACATTGTTACTGTTGCAATATACATTGGTATTTTCTCTCTCTGGTGCAGAATACATGCTTCCCATATGTGGGAAGACCATCCAAAGAGTTCTCTGAACTTGAGGGATTTTTTAAATTTCCAGTTAGCAAAGTATATGAGGAACTATTGAGAGGAAGATGGGGTTTTATCCCAAGGAAGTAAATTGAAAAGGAACCAAAAATATCTTCCTCTCACTATCAAGACAGACTGGCTTTCAAAAGTCTTAACAGGTGAGGCTTTAAAAAAATCTCTCATGTACTTGTGTCAAAAAATATGAAGCCATTTTTTATTCTTTACAGAGAGAATTTTTTTCCTTCCCTATACACCTACCCATGCCCCAACCCCTGGCTCCTGGTGGTAATAGCAACAGCTACTGCCAGCCTCATTCACACCTGTCATTTCACATCTACCTACCCGCGGACTGACAGATGCAAGTTGCTTCCTATTGGCAGCCACTTTCACCAATGCATAAACCTTGGGGTAACTCAGGATTTCCTTTCCACTTCCAGCGGTTCCACCCTTCCCAGCCCCAACCCTTTCTCCAACAGTGGTTATTCCAAAAAGAAAACCTCAGATGCTATACTCTCACTGAATTTCACTCTGCCTCTTGTCTTAGGTACATTGTATGCCTATTGCATATTTGTTTATTACAAAATACTTTGCTCTTTAGGAAATTTTGACCTGGATTGTAATGTAAACTTTGATGATGGACACCAAATGAGAGGTTCAGTTTCCTCATTTTTAAAAGTGGAAATAGTAATACTTACATTACCTCTTCCCTGGGTTATTGTGGCTAGAGTATTTTGCTATGTTTAAAGCTCAGTAGAAACATGGGTGATAATGTGATGATGATGATGATGATGATGATGATGATGATGATAAAAATAGCTTATTACACCTAAAATTAGCCAGATGTTGACCCATACACCGAATTCACCTTGGGAGACTTCAGTTATTGTTTTCATGCTGCTCTGTTGAGGTCTGTTATTGCAATTTCCCCACGCAATCAACACAGATAAGCTTTCAAAGGTGTTGACAGGTGAAGCTTTAAAGAAAAAAAAAGGACCTCATATTGTGCTATGTCAGCAATAGTGAAGCCATTTTTGATTCTCCATGGAGACAATTGTACTAGATGTTTACTAATTTACAAAGTCTGTTTCCATGATCTCTGTGAAGCACCTCCAGGCTGAGAATCTGAGGTAGATTCCTTTTATCCAAAGAGTAATTCATTTCTTTTTCCTTCCATTTTACTTATACAACTTTTCTCTTCTAGACTAAAAGTTCTATGAAGGGAGGAGAGTAGTTATGTCTTAATAACAATTAGTTTCTATTCCTATAACACCTTAAGTTTACAAAGCATTTTCATCATCATAATCCTATAGATTAACTAATATGAATATTATCTCTATTTTATATATGAAGAAACTGAGGTTCAAAGATTAAATAATTAAGTAGAAGATAAAGTCTAGGCTATATTACATTTCATATTGATTATCTGTGTACATGCCGTTCTCTTTTTTTCAATAATTTATTCATTTTTAATTTTTACCATTCACTTCCATAAGATTTTGAGTTTTGGATTTTCTCCCTCACCCTTTCCTCCCCCCTCTGCAAGACAGCGTACAACCTGATATAGGCTCTACTTATACATTCATATGAAACATATTTTCACATTAGTCATGATGTAAAAAAGAGTTATAACTAATAGGAGGAACCATGAGAAAAAGAAATAAAACAAAACAACAGAAGAAAAAGAGAGCAAATAGTATGCTTCCATCTGCATTCACACTCCAAAGTTCTTTCTCTGAATGTGGATAGCATTTTCTATCATTAATCTTTTGGAGTTGCCTTAGATCCTTGTGTTGCTGAGAAGAGCTTAGTCTGCCAAGGTCAGTCATTGAACAATGTGACTGCTACTGTGTACAATGTTCTCCTGGTTCTGCTGATTTCATTCTGTATCAGTTCATATAAGTCTTTCCAGGTTTTTCTGAGGTCCACCTGCTCATCATTTCTTATAGTGTAATAGTGTTCTGTTACATTCATATACCTAGTTCAGTCATTCCCCAATTGATGGACATCCTCTCAATTTCCAATTCTTTGTCACCACAAAAAGAGCTTCAATAAGTATTTTTGTACACCTGGGTCCTTTTCTCATTTTCTATTATCTCTTTGGAATACAGACCTATAAATGGCATTGCTGGGTCAAAAGGTATACATATTTTTATAACCCTTTGGATATAGTACCAAATTGCTCTCCAGAATGGTTGGAGCAATTCACAACTCTACCAATAGTGCATTAGTGTTCCAATTTTTCCACATCTTCTCCAACATTTACCATTTTACTGTTTTGTCATGTTAGCCAGTATGATAGATGTGTGCATGTTGCTTTCTTGCAGTAGAATGTTAGCTCCTTGAAGGCAGGGAATTTCCTTTTTTTTCTTTGTAACACCATAGACAAGCATGGTGTCTTGCACAATCTCAACAATTGCTTAACAATAATTAATTAAAGTTTTTAATATAGGTTCATTGAATGACTAAGTGAAAGGGTCTCATTACTAGTAAATATCAGAGCCAAGACTCAAAAGTCAGGTCTTCTAACTCTAAGACCAGATGAAGATCTTTGCATGTTACCAAGGAGCCTCTTACTTAAATGTAAATCGGCCTCAACACTGAGCACTGTGTTTTGCACATACTTCGGTACTTCTGTGATTAAAAGTTCAAAACTATAATCTGTGTTTTCAATTTGGATACTCACTTCACTAACACACAGCGTAACATCTCAGGGACTTATTAGACAATCACAATGAGTTGTTGCAGTCCCCAAATCCACTAAAGTATGGTCCACCTGGGAATGAGACTCTCTGAACTTAGCAGGGTTGGTGCTCAGACAACAGACATAAACCTACAAAATCCTAATGCACCTAGGTAGTAGATAGAACAATGGTGCTGGAATCAGGAAGACCTGAATTCAAATCTAGCCTCCAACACTTTCTAGCTATGTGACCCCTGGGTAAGTCACAATCTCTGTCTGTCTCAGTTTCCTCAACTGTAAAATGGAGATAATAATAATAATAGAAACTCTCTCTCTGAGTTGGTGTAAGAATTGAGTGAGATAATAGTTATAAAGTATTGAGTAAAGCATCTAACACATAGTAGATACTTTTAAAAAGCTTGTTCCCTTCTCCTTCCCACATTCCTTCCCCTGACTTTTTATCTTGTTAGGACCTATCCACTGCACTAGACAGCACTAAGGCAGTTAGGTGGTGCCATAGTGCACAGAGCACTGAGCTTGGAGTCAGAAAGATTTCTCTTCCTGAGTTCAAATCTGGCTTAAGACATTCGCTAGCTGTGTGACCCTGGGCAAGTCACTTAACCTTGTTTGCCTCAGTTTCCTCATCTGTCAAATGAGCTGGAGAAAGAAACATCAAACCATTCTGCCTCAGTTTCCTCATCTGTCAAATGAGATGGAGAAGGAAATGGCAAACCCACTCCAGTACGTTTGCTAAGAAAACCCCAAATGGGGTCATGAAGAGGTGGACAAAACTGAAAACAATGGAACAAGAACAGGATATTCCATAAGTTCTGTTCTGTGAGAAAACACTCCAAGAATACTCCATGAACTCAAGCTACCATGAGATATCAGAGTTGGATGATCTTTGTGACTTCTGTATTGCAAGGTACTCTTATGGAACTGTGATCTCATCCCTCCTAAGGTGCTGATTGACACCTCATATCTCACCACAGCAATCCCCATTTTATTGTCCTGTGTGATTGCTGTCTGTGTCTTCTCATAAATACTCCTCAGAGTATCTAATCAATGCACAGAGACCTTCCCCTAGGTCTTTTCCCATTTAATAGATGCTGGTGCAATGCTAGAGTTATGTCTCTCCTCATAAGAATGTTCCACATCCTTTTCCAATTGTACCTTTCCTTGATGCTATATTTCATGGCACTTCTTGCACAGGAGCCATCAGTGGTGATAAGTTGCAGCCTGCTTGATACCCACCTTTAATCTCTTGATCACTCATTAGGTTGGCTACCATTTTGAATCTACATATTATGGAAATCCATGATGCTAGAAACAGGAGAACATTGGAGCCTCAAAAGGTTTCATGCATATGTATCTGAGAAGATCCTAGGAGCATTGAAAGCTCTGTGTTCCAAATGAAATCGAGATTGCTCTTTTCCTTCTTTTCAATTCTGGGTCCAGTCATCAGCCTTTCAGTACTCAGCTAACCTGGAACCCTGACAGCAAAGAGTTTGTTATTCATACTGTCCTTGAAGCCAGACCTTTTGACCGACTAGCATATCCTTCATGATGCCATGATGCCTCTATGACAGGTTGAGGCATTGGAGTAGGGCTATAATGATAGGGCACTGGGTACTGTGCACTCAAAAGCTACAAGAAACATCATTTCATGAGTGATGTGGTCATCGTCCCTTAATAGAAGGTATAACATTAGCTGGCGCGGAAGTACCTGACTCTTGCAATAACACCATGTACATATTATGGGTATAGTATTGCTGCTTCATTGATGAGGGAACAGAGGTCCAGAGGGATTAAATGATTTCTCTATGGCCACATAGCTAGTAAGTTTCAGAGGTGGGATGCTAACCCCAAACTGTTTCTACTATAACATACTGATATTGAATGAATGAATTGGTTATTGATAGGGATTTATTAATCATTGGTATTAGTACTTCAAACCTGCAATGACATATGATACAATATGATGATATGTGATATACATTAATATAACCATGAAATATATTTGAACATATACATTAAATGGTCATATAATTTGTTATCTATAATGTAATTGATTATGCAATTTATAATTTAATTTGCTATCTATAATATAAAATTACCATATGTGTGTATGTATATATATACATATATATGTACATGTACGTAATATAATGGAGCAGCTAGTTGGTGCAGTGGATAGAGTGCACCAGCCCTGGAGTCAGGAAAACTTACCTTTCAAATCTGGCCTCAGAAACTAGCTTTGTGATCCTGGATGAGTAGCTTAACCCTGTTTGCCCTGATTTTGTCAGCTGTAAAATGAGCAAGAGAAGGAAATGGTGAACCACTCCAGTATCTTTGCCAAGAAAATCCGAAATGGGGTCACACAGAGTTAGACATGATTAAAATGACTGAACAACAACAAAGTATTATATATGTATTTATGCACATTTATATATATACATACACATAGAGATATATTTCTCTTTAAAAGGGTTGCAATACTAAAATCATATGAACGTTATCACAGAGACATGGGTGTATAATCATTGTACACTTTTCCCTATACTTAGTAGGTAGTGGATAAGAACCCCAAAGAGAAAATCTGAGCATACTGCAAAAGAGTAATTAAATCATGTTGACTAGTCTTGACAGCAAATTCAACGGCCCAGGGCAAAAAAAAAAAAAAATCTGAGTTCATAACCACAAAGGTGGATTTATAATCCATATCTGGAAGAAAATATCTAATAGCTTAAGCAGCAATAAAAGCTCTTTCTCTCTTTATACTTACAGTCAAATCATAACTCACCAAGTGTAGTTTTAAAGATAATAAAATGCAAGAGGCATGCACAAAAGAAAAACCCCAATATACCTGTATAGAATCCATAATGACCTCCATCACTAAAACCATTCTTATCAGTCCATACATATATGTATTCATCTAGGCTTCCTGTGTCCCTTAAAGTTGAAATGCTATAGCTAATAAAGATGGATTTAGAATTATGGGATTTGGGGAGCCAGAGGGAACCTCAAAGCCCATCCTGTCCCATCTTTCATTTTAAAAGTGAGTAACTGAGACCCAGAGTGGACGAGGGACTCATGGAAAGGCACACTGGTAGTTAATCTATGGCAGATCTGGGATTTGAACTCAGCTCCTCCTCTAACTCCAAAGCCAGCAACTTTTCCACTGCACCATGTTCATCATATGATCATAGACACAGAGCCTGAAGAGACCTAAAAGGCAATCTTTCCTAACTCCCTCATTCTACAAAGAGAAAACTAAAACCCAGCAAGATTATAGGACTTCAATGATATTCATGACCTGAGTCTACTGATTGCTATCCCAGTGATAGACTTTCTTTCATGTATTTTTTTTAAGTAAGGGAACATTCACTATCAGAGATTTGTTCAGGATAACAGCAGGGAAGGGGTAATAAATAGAGAGCAGTACTTGAAATCAAGATCTGGATGGAGATTCCACCTCAAACACTCACTAGTGGTGTGCCTACAGGCACATCATTGACTCTCTCAAAGCCTCAGTTTCTCAATCTCTCAAATGAGCACAATACCTAGGATAGCTATCTCACCTGATTATTGTGAGGCTCAAAGGAGATAATATGTGAGGTAATATACAAACAGGATTATATACAGGTTCCCCTACCAGAAAAAAATGAAATAAAACCCAATAACCAAAACCACCTCTGAATGCCAATTTCCCTCCTTCAACTTTGCTCCAATTCCCCATACTTTGATAGAGGGGCTCTGTAGATAACATGAATGGTACAGATTCCTTTCAAGTTGTCTTATGACTCATAAAGGGCAACACATCAACAGCTCTGGTCTTAAACTTTTGGATAAAAAGTTCAGGTCTCAAGTTCTTTTCTACCACAGTATCTAATGTGAATTACAGATAGTAATAAGTCACCTCGCATTCCTGGTCCAGAATAGCCACCTCCAAAGAGAATTAAAGAATACTCTTCTTCCAGAACATGAGGCTCTAGATATGGAGGGTGAGAAACAGCTGCCAACTTCACACATGATTTCTTCATATGAGCCTCCCTTCTGTGTCTTTTGGATTTCTAATCTCTCCTAAGGGGCAGTCATGTCTGTACATGGGCGCTTCCCTAATTGCAGCTCCCTACACACACCAGTGCCCTGAGTTATATGCCTTGAACTCATGCCATGTTATTGATGTGAGCCAGCCTGACATGCTAATTAGAAACACACTTACTCAAGCACATCAGCAGTTAGTGAAGAGTGAGTACAAAGAAAACTTACTTTCAACAGGTAACCTTGCCACTTATTCATCTTTTCTCCTACCCAATCCGGAGGCACTACCAAGAGCTTAGGAACCTGAATTTCTCAAGGTGACTTTACAATTTCTGAAAGAAAGAAGTCAGATAAAAACTTAAGGAGTTGGAGTTCTGATCCTGAAATGAAAATGTATCTCTGTCTTTTAGGGAACAGGTCTTCCACAGGGTAGTAGCAAATGAATACAGTATACAACAACATAAATGAAAAGAACACCAAAGAAAAGCTGAAAATTATACAATAACAGTCATAGTGATGATAATAATAAGCAGTATTTATAGAACACTTTGTGCCAGGCATCAAGTATTTGATACTTTACAAGTATTATTTCATTTGATCCTCATAACAACCCTGAGAAATAGGTGCTATTTTTTCCTCTTTTTACAGATGAAGAAACTGAGACAGAGGTTAAGTGACTTGCCCAAGGACCATATAGCTGGTGATCAATCTTTGTTCTTGAGAAGAGATGAAGGACATCTTTCTCCTTTCCTTGGAGAGTTCAGAAAGTTGTGTGTATGATTGTCAATTGCTTTTGCTTGTTTTTCTCTCTTAGAAGAAAAATTTCATTGGATATGTGTGCATGAAATGGGAATGGAGTGAGACAGAGTATATCCAGAAATGAAAGTGATATGGAAATAGAAGACATACTTTAAAAAAAATTAAATAAAAATGATAAACATATGCCTTTTGAATAAGGTAGAAATTATTATATCTTTCTTTTTCTCATGTACATATTTCTCCTCCTCCATTCCTCAAGAGACTCTCTTGAACATTCTTTCTTTTGCTATCTTTCCTCCCCTTCTCTGACTTCTGACATCCAACATCACTTTCATCCTATGCTCATTGTTAACCAATACATGAAAAATATAGTTTAATGGCAGGTGGATTTTGTCCCTTTCCAAATCAATTAATCCCAAACTCATCAGAATAGATCAAGCATGCCATCTGAACAGGTTCTGAAGCTCTATAGCACTGGGGCAGAATTCTAAGCCCAGGATGGGTCACCTTATCATTAGGAAATGTTGCCCATAAATTTTTGTCATTTGTCTGAGCTCTTCCCAATACCAGTTTATGATGTTCTGCTGGGGGAAAAAAAATATGACCTCAACAAAAAGTGGGCACATATCCAATGGCATATTTTGCATTATTCCTTGCTTCTTCCACTTTCCCTTCTCTCTCTCGTCTCCCACCACCACTTCCATCAAGTCTACACTTAAGGAAAATCACTTCGGTAGCTATGTAGAGGACATGTTAGAGAAGTAAAAGACTGGATACAAGGAGAGAAGCAATCTGGGGGGTCATTACAAAAGTCTGTGATTAAACATTCAGCCTGATCATTTCTTTCAGTACAATTTAGTTCAACTAACACATTAAGTATCTACTAAGAGCCAGGAACCATGCTAGATTCCAGTGATATAGAGAAAAAAATTAAAACAACCCTTGCTTTCAATGAACTTATATTCTACTCAGGGTGATGGGGAGGGTGGAGGGAGGAAGAAATGGGGAAGAAACACCATCAATATGTACATACAAAATATATACAAGTGCCATGCCCTCATTTTTACCTTCAGCCACTCTCAAACAGTGGCCGTGATGCCCAGCTGTTTTTAGTGGTGATGGTGGTGGTGGTGGTGGTAGTGGTGTTGGGGTGTGTGTGTGTGTGTGTGTGTGTGTGTGTGTGTGTGTGTGTGTGTGTGCGTGTGTGCACGTGTGTGTGTGTGTGTGTGTGTTTGGAAAGGAAACAATTAATAGAGAAGAGACAGACACTGAAACATTCCATGGCATGAAAACCCAGCTGAAAAATGTCTCTATACATTTTCAATAAACAAAAGCAATTCTCCAAGTGTTTTCTGTGTGTCACCAACGATGAGGTTTTATGGGTGTGATATCATCACTTGGCTGCCTTTGACCTGCCTCTTCTGGCCATTCCAATTCTGAGGACATTATGCAGACAGCCCGCCAGACCACACAGCTGCATGCCAAATGCCTGCTTTATTTGGGTACAAATCAAGTGGCCTCGTGGGTTGGAGGAGGGGCAAGAACATTTACTTTCCACAGCTTTCCCCATCTCTGCTGGGGATAGAATTTCTCACAGAATGACCCCTGTTTGTAAATAGTCCCAAAGTTTACTTTTAACTTCCTCCTGTCCCTCAAAAAAATAAATAATGAATGAATGAATTCCTAAGCAAGTTTGTGCCTGCAGATTTATACACTTCATGCCACTTTAATCCCTATTAAACTAATCTGAAGTCATGTCAGGCCAGCTATCCACAGTGAAATGGATTAGACAAGCCCATTGATGAGATATAAGGGCTGAAGAAGCTTTTCCCTTTGACTTCCATGAATTTAGAGTACCCCTTTCAGACTCATGTTTGTTCTTTCGTATTCTTCTGTGACTCAGCTAACTCTCCAAAGGAACCTTTCTTGAAGAATCATTAAGTTAGTAACATGTGGAGCATGACTGGCAAAACCTCGAATTAGTGTATTTCATACACACCCTTCAAGAAACCATTACAGAAACAGGTCCTTATCTAAAGTGAGTTTTAAAGTACAAATCTTATGGAAAAGAAAATACTTTGGAAAGCTTTCAATTTCAAGCCAATTTGGCTTACGCATCATCAATTTTTTCTGATTCCCACTACCCACAACAATCAAAATCTGCAGGGGTTTTGGCAAAACTGCTGGTGAGTGGATCCAAGACATACACAACTTGTACAGTAGGTCCTTTGTGTTTTCATTCTGCCTCAACAATACCCTTATATGTTAATGACAACCATAAAAAGGATTCCTCTGATAATGTCCAGTAGTCTATTAAATACCAATGAATTTACTGATTGCAAAAGGTGGATAGGTCAAGAGAAAGCTGAAATTTGACCAGAGTAGCTTTTTGACTTTCATGCAAAATGATAGGTCTCATTTCAATATCTCCTTGTGGCATGGAGGGAAGCCAGCAGAGCATAAGCTCTGAAATAAATGTCTTACTAGTCTAGGAAGGCATCAGTTCATGGGTTTTGGATAGATTGTGCCTGTCTCGGGAATGCTAGCCTGGTGCAGCTCAGAGAGTCTCATTTCCAGAACGCTGACCACCAAAGAATGACTTTTTGGTCCATAAAATCTTTTAAGGACCTCTACTTTTTTTTTTTGAGGGAGTGGTGGGGGGGTGTAATGGTAATGGGAATTTCAAGATCTTTCCTGCCCCTTAATAAACCTAAGGGAATTTGAAGACCTTCCTTGCTTTGAAAAACACTCTGCCCCCAATAGGCTGAATGTAATCACATGGAACCTGTGATGGGAGGAGTTTGCTAAGGAGTGGAGCAGAGTCCATAGGAAACTAGGAGTCAGAACAGCTAGACATTTGGGAGGAGAGGATGTATCCAAGGCAGAGAATTAGGCTTGTGAGTAAATGTTGGTTTGTGGGAAGGCTAAAGGATGCTGTACTGTTGTGGCTTATTAACTTGTTTGCTACTATAATGGAATCAGCTTACTGTTTTTGGGATTCAGTTTTCTGGTGTCTGAATAAATCTTTTGCTTTTGTCTTCTATATGGAGAGTTTGTTATATTTTGTGATTGAGCACTATGCAGGTATATTTTTAGTGACTGTCAGTGCTGTGAATATTGCATTGGCACTAAAGGGGATGGGAGGAAGAAGCCCTGTTTAATAAAATCATTTCTCTCTCAAAGTGTCAATGAAATAGTGTTGTTCATCCAATCTTGTTTTGGTTATCATTGCCTGGTTTGGCTAGATGTCCACCTACCTTTAAGTTTTCAACTCAATGCACAGTTCACAAAACTAAATGGTCTTTCTTTCCTTTTCTTTTTTTTCCTGACCTGGAAGATCACCATCCATTCTCAACTTCATTCATGGACTCATCACTGCTTTCCATATTAAAATGTTCTCTTATTCTTGATCATTCACATCTTTTCCATTTCATCTTCCAATTCCCCTACTTACTCTGGTCTCTTCATTCCACATTCCTGCTCTTTCACCTTTCTGTCTCAGTCATTTCTATGGCTCTATGGAATTGGGGTGACTCAACATGATACTCAGGTTATTTAAATATTCAAACATGCAAATAATGAGCATTTATATAGGGTTTAAGGTTTGCAAAGTGTTTTATATATGCTATTTCATTTGATCCTCACAACAAACTTAAGAGATACTATTATTTTTTTCTTGGAGGGGGGAAGGCAAGGCAGTTGGAGTTAAGTGACTTGCCCAAGGTTACACAGCTAGTAAGTGTGTCAAGTGTCTGAGGCCAGATTTAAACTCAGTTCCTTCTGGCCAGTGTTCTATTCACTGTGCCAGCTATCTGCTCCAACAAGTAGAAATCTTGATGTAATGAACACCGTAGAAACTTGATGATATGAAACTTTGCAATGGAATATTTGTATTTGTAATGGTAAAGGTAATTTGAAGCACTTCCCCACCCCTTAATAAGCCTAAGGGAATTTAAAGACCTTCCCTGATCTGAAAATAAGCTCTGCCCCCTAAGAGGCTGAATGTAATCATATGGATCCTGTGTTGAAAAGAGTTTGCTGAAGGGTGGAGCAGAGCTCACAGGAAGTTGGGAGTCAAAGCAAGCTAGATGATTGGGAGGAAAGCATGAATCCAAGGGAGACAGATAGGCTCGTGTTTAAATATTGGTTTGTGGGGAAGCTAAAGGATGCTGTGGCTCTCTGTGCTGTTATGGCTTATTAACTTCTTTGCTACTATGATGGAAGCAACTTACTGATTTTAGGACTCTGTTTTCTAGTGTCTGAATAAATGTTTTGCTTCTGTCTTCTATATGGAGAGTCTGTTATGTTCTGTGAATGAGCACCATGCAGATATATTTACAGTGATCGTGGGCTCTGTGAATATTGCATTGGTGCTACAGTATTACCCTAAAAAAGATAAGAATAATTATATATGTAAGGAAGAACTTTTTGCCACCTAAATTAACTATCTAACAAGAAAGGGAAGAACTGATTCATTTTTACATGTGTCTTTTCTCCCCAGATAAATTGAAAGACCTTTAATGGCAAAGATTTTATTTATACTTCTTTTTATTCTTAGTGTTTATTTGGCAATGAAGATCAATAGTGATATGATATAAATCTTACTCAGATGAGACAAAGAGTTAATGGAGAAATGTGTGGTTGGAAATTTCATGCCAATATAGGAGAAAATGAAAAAAATGAAAACAAGGAAGGAAAGAAGGAAGGAAGGAAGAAGAGAAGGAAGGAAGGAAGGAATAGAATGGAATAAAAAGGAAAAGAAGATGAAGAGAAGGAAAGAGAAGAGAAGAGGAGAGGAAAAAACAGTTATACTAAAACCTAGAATAATTTGAAATGACAGTGTCACTGGGTAAACTTCAAAAAAGACTTAACAATGGAAACGTGGAAATGAGACATCCAAAACACCTATATTAATACTGAGATAATACTGGAACAATATGTAGAAAAAAAGGTTTTTGCACAAAACCAATGACTGCTTCCTAGAATAGGTAGCTCATTTATGTTACTAGGAAATGAAATATATTGGACTTGGTGCTGAGTGGTGAATAAGAACTGGTTTACCGTCTGTATATAAGTGAATGAAAGGTCTTCTGTAGGTCAGCTATTGGGAACTCAGATGACATTTTCATATAGAACCAATGTTATTAGCCATAGTATGATTCCCAAGTTAGTGTCACATTCAGGTTAGCCAGTGAGTTGGGTCCATGTGATCACACAGAACAAAAGCACTTATTTTAGTCAGGTAGCAGATTCTTGTACCATGTGATCACAGCAAGAAGCAAAATGGGGAAGAATGGGGAAAGGAATGGTAAGGAAGCAGCCAAGGAGTAAACCTCAATCTACGCTGAGCACAGATAACTAGCTCACGCCTTTGCTAATCATAGAGACCCAACTCAAGACTTAGCTATTCATGGATAACTATCCTGAGTTTCTGCCAATCACAGCTAGCCCACTTAATCAATCAGAAGGATCAGAGTCTGAATAGTACCGAGGAAGCTTCTGAGCTTGATCCATGGCTATTAGTAGAGATTTGATGTCCCATGAGCTCCCTAGAGGAGCAAATGGCACACCTCATTAGTATCATACTACTCTCCCCTCCTCCATAGTAATGGTTCTCAACTTTTCCAAGTATATATCTTTTTATACATCAAATGAATCTCCCAAGCCTTAACATGACAGTAGTCAAACTATTAATAACTGTTGATTGAGAAAAATAAAACATGAGAAAAATTATCAATTCTGAAATATTTTGAAATGAAATTTACATTTTATTAATCACGCAATCTCTCCATCTTGAAAAAAATAGCAATGCATATATGTGTTACTTCTTTGTGGAGCTCTTTTTGTAACTCCTTCCTAGATTCTCAGAGGTCCTATTCCTTCAAGTTTTTAGTGGCTAAGAAACAGTGGACCTGAACAGTTGAGCAGCTAATCTCTCAAGCCCTCAAAGAAGGACTTTTGTGGACAAGGAAAAGTAGGCATTCAGTCAGTAGCAAGAGAGCAACAGGGGCGGCTTCACTGACCTACTGGTAAATTAGATGTTCATCACTCAAGGAATGAACATCGTATTTTATTAAATTCAATATTCTGCTAGGAGAAGGAAACCAAAAAAATTCATCACAAGGTATCAGTTTTAGAAAAGGGAATTAGGAAAAAAAATGTAGCTTTTAATTAGGGGGAAAATGAAAAGAAATAGTTTAAAAAGTCAGTAATCCACAGGAATTCTAGAGACTATTTAAAAATACCTTATTGGAAGCTAAGAGAAAAAATGTTCACCACAGACCAAAACGACTGGGCCCTTGAAAATAAACACTGAATGGCTAAATGGCAAAGTTATAGAAGGAAAGAATCCTCTTAAAAATTAGAATAAAAGAATCTTCTTAAAGTGGAAAAATTGTCTAAGTGAGGTGAATAGGGAAGCCCATAAAATATGGCAACTCAAATGCTAATTAGCCTGACCAAAAAGGAATTCAAGGAGCACCTTGTGAAGGATTCCAAAGCCAAAAAGGAAATTCTTAAAATATCTCAATGAAAGGAAATGCTGCTAGGGAAATCAGTGAGACCTTGGCTAATACTGGTAAATAAATAAATGAATGAATAAAGGAAGGAAGGAAGGAAGGAAGGAAGGAAGGAAGGAAGGAAGGAAAGAAGGAAGGAAGGAAGGAAGAAAGGAGGGAAAGAAAGAAGGAAGGAAGGAATAATTACAATTGTTGACATAAGAATGGGAGCAAAGACAATAGTAATTATTTACATTTCTATAGTGCTTTAAGGTACAGGGTATTCAGAAAACCAGGCGTTTTTTTAATGAATATTTATTCAATAAAATTGCAAAGTGTTTCTTCACAGGAACTCTGTGAGGGAAGAAATTGCAATGATTATGTTCTAAGTTTAACAATGGGGAATATAGCTTGGACATGCCCATTGGTCTATAGCTAGCACCAGAAATGGAATTTGAATCAAGGTCATCTAACTCAGAATTCATCATACATTTCACTGGACTACATTGGATTTTTTGGCTCTATTTTTACAGAAGATTTTTGGGGGATTTCCCATTCCCAGGTGTGTCTTCTGAAACACAAAGGTGAAAGATGCTAGCTTAAATAGAAGGAAATGAACTTGATTCATTTTATATGAATTATGAGTACCAGATAATGTATGTACAAGTGGTTAACCTCCTTTAGGAGTTTATGATGAAATTGCTGTAAAATGTGCAGCCTCACAAATGGTAACTCATTGGCATATTACCATGGATTTTCATATCTTTAAGTAGGGATTCAGAAGGGACTCTAAAATCAGTCCATTTCATAACAATGCTAGGCAAGAGGATAGATCATTAGAATTACCCCTAGGAAGTTGTAGGGGTCAAGGAAAACCACTTTGCACACTGAAGCCTGAAAAACACATGACCTATGTATGAAGGATTTATGACTAAAATGAACATCATGGAAAGCCTTGAAAGGCTGCAGCCTATATTTGATATGAATTATAATTTCATCACAGATTGTTCTACCCCTCCACTCACCAGGGTCACCCAGAACAGCTACAGTTGCATACTTCGTCATGTGTCAAAATTCCTGACCCTGGATTATAGAATCATAGATACAGAATTGGAAGGGATCTTTGAAAGAATCAAAGTGCAGTTCCCTTATTTCATAGGTTAGGAAACTGAGGCATAGAGAGATTCAGCTACTCACCCAGGGCCACATAACAAAGAGATATCTGAGGTGCCTTCCTGACTCCAAAATTCATGCCTTCTAATCTATACCACATATCAAACACAGTAACTAGAACTGAGACACCTGGAGGAGAGGGGGAAAGGGAATCATAGACACTTTACAACCACTTCTTTCTCACTTTTTTTCCCAAGTGGGATAGCATAGCAATAAAACATATATGACAGTAAAAGGAAGGAAAGGCTGGAGATGACTCAGATTAGCTGTGAAGGGGGAGGTAACAGAGTTACAATAGAGTTGCTGTGAAGAAAGACTTAGCAATTTTATTGAATAAATATTAGTTTAAAAACCTCTAGTTTTCTGAATACCCTGTACCTTAAAGCACTATAGAAATGTAAATAATTACTATAGTCTTTGCTCCCATTCTTATGTCAACAATTGTATGTTATTCTTTCCTCCCTCCCTCCCTCCCTCCCTCCATTCCTCCGTCCCTCCCTTCCTTCCTTCCTTCCTTCCTTTCTTCTCCACATGACAAAATTTGACTTGGGTCAGTTTCTTTCTCTGCCTTTAGTCAAACACACCCAAAAATGACAGGCAGCTTCTATGCAAGTCATCAGTGCAGCATGGCTGTGGCCAACCTGCATACACATCAGCTTCGACCACCAATGTTCAGTCCATCTTCAACAAATAAATATGTTGGGAATGATAGTGCAATGGCTCATGAAAGGGCCTGGCGCACTTTACATTTTTACACTTCTTTGAAGTATGTCTCCTGGTTAGGATTTGAACAAAAGTGAAAGAGAGACAGAAAGAGACAGACAGACAGAGACAGAGACAGATGGATGAATGAATAAATGAACAAAGCCCTCAGTCTGGGGAAAAGAAATACAAGAAACAGGGCTATAAAATCAGAAGGTGTCTACATAGACTCAGCAGGAACCCAGAATACTAAAAATAAAGGAAAACCTGTTAATGTTTGAAAAAGCTAAGTTTAGGATAACATCTCCACCCACCCCTCATTAAAAAAAAAAAAGGAAGCAGTGGTTATAGTCTTAGAGAATTTCTTGAGGCATCAAGATAGTAAATGACTTCCCCATGGTGACACAGAAAGTATATTCCAGAGGTAGTCAGGGAGTCAGTCAGCAAATATTAAGAACTTACTATGTGCTAAGCAAGGAGGATGCAGAGAAATGCAAATGTGTGTGTGGTGTGTGTGTGTGTGGTGTGTGTGTGGGTATGTGGGTGTGTGGGTATGTGGGTGGGTGGTGTGCATGGGTGGGGGTGGTGTGTGTGTGTGTGATATTATTCCCTGTCCTCAAGGAGCTTATATTCTAATGGATATGCATCCAGAACTTCCTAGCTGCTCTGTCCATTTTACCATTCTTCCATACTTTGTGAGCTATAACCCACATCTTTGTATATACCTTCTCTTTTCTTTTTATCCCCAGAGTTTAGCATAGTTTCTGGCATATACTAAGTACTTTATAAAGTGTTGTTGACTGATATCATAAAAAACATATAATACCCTAAAATAAAGTTAGTCTTGGCCTGCAATCAGTTATAGAATTTGGTCGTGGAAAGATTATTGTGCTGACTCAGGATAGTAATGCTTATTATCTTAGCAAGAACCATCCCCCTTACCAAAAAAAAAATTCACTTTCCTCTTCCTCTTTACTATAGGTTGCACTTATCTGCATCTAGGAGCTATGACAGGTAAGTAACAGAAAACAGAAAAGGTATGATTGCTACCCTTGAGGATTTTGCTATCTAGATAATATAGGACACAATGATTTTTTTTAACATTTTTATTTTAAAGTTTTGACTTTCAAATTCTATTCCTCCCTCTTTTCCTCCCTCCTCTGTCCCATTCTTGCAACAGTAAGCAATCAGATATAGATTATGTATGTGCAATTATGTGCAATCATGTATATGTGCAATTACGTATAACATGTGCAATTATGTGTAACATGTCCATATTAGTCATTTTGCATATGAAGATTGAAATAAAAGAAACAAATGAAAGAAAGTGAAAAGTAGCATACTTCAGGCTGTATTCAAACAATATCAGTTCTTTCTCAGTCCGTTGGAATTGTCTTGGATCATTATATTGCTGAGAATAACTGAGTCATTCACATTTCTTCATCGAACAATGCTGGGGTTACTATATGCAATGTTCTCCTGATTCTGTTCACTTCACTATGTATCAGTTCATGTAACTCTTTCCAGGTTTTTCTGAAATCGTCACGCTTGTCACTTCTTATAGCACAATAATATTCCATTACAGTAGTGGACCACAGCTTGTTTAGCCATTACCCGCATAATGATGCCCTTTAATTTCCAATTCTTAGCCAACACAAAAAGAGGCTATTCTGAATATCCTAGTACAAATAGGTCCCTTTCCCTTTTTTTTGGATGTCTTTGGGATATAGACCTAGCAGTGGTATTGCTGGATGAAAGGACATGCAGTTTTGTAGTTCTTTGGGAATAGTTTTAAATTGTTCTCCATAATGGGTGGGTTAGTTCACACCTCCACCAACAGAGCATTAGTGTCCCAGTTTTCCCTTATTCACTCCAACATTCAACATTTTTTCTTTTTTGTCAATTAGCCAATCTAAGAGGTATGAGGCAGTACCTCAGAGTTGTTTTAATTTAATTTACATTTCTCTAATCAATAGTGATTTAGAGCCTATATCATATGTCTATAGATAGCTTTTATTTCTTCATCTGAAGACTGCCTGTTCATATCATTTGACCATTTGTCAATTGGGAAATGACTGAATTTTACAAATTTGACTCAGTTCTCTATATATTTGAGAAATGAGCCCTTCATTAGTGATACTTGTTGCAAAAATTTTTCCTAGTTTTCTACTTTCCTTACAATTTTGATTGCATTGGTTTTGTTTGTGCAAACCCTTTTTAATTTTATACAATCGAAATGATCTATTTTGCATTTTGCAATGCTCTCTGTATCTCCTTTAGTCCTATTTTTTTCTCCACATCCACACATCTGACAGATAAATTATTTCAAGCTCTCTTAATATGCTTATGGTAACATCCTTTATGTGAAAATCATGCACCCATTTTGACTTTATCTTGGTATATGGAGTAAAATGTTGGTCTATACCTAGTTTCTGCCACACTATTTTCCCGGAAACTTTTGTCAAATAATGAGTTTCTGTGTAAAAAGCTTAGATCTTTGGATTTTTCATATACTAGATTACTATGGTCATTTGCCATGTTGTAATTTGTACCTAATCTATTCTACGAATGCACCATGCTTTTTCTTAGCCAGTACCAGATTGTTTTTTTAATGACCACTTTGTAATGCAGTTTGAGTTCTGGTATGGCTAGACCACCTTTTTCACATTTTTTTCATTGATTCCCTTGATATCCTTGGGCTTTTTTTTCTACCAGATGAACTGTTATTATTTTTTCTAGTTCTATGAAATAATTTTTGGTAATGTGATTGGTATGACATTGAATAAATAGATTAATTTAGATAGAATAGTAATTTTTATTATATTGGCTTAGCCTGCCCTTGAGTAATTAATGGTTTAGATCTGACTTTATTTGAGTGAAAAGTGTTTTATTTCTTTGTTCATATAGTTCCTGGGTTTGTCTTGGCAGGTAGACTCCCAAATATTTTATGTGGAATTTCCCTTTCTATCTCTTGCTGCTGGGTTTTGTTGATAACTATAGAAATGCTGATCATTTATGTGAGTTTATTTTGTATCCTGCAACTTTGCTAAAGTTGTTAATAATTTGAAGTTATTTTAGTTGATTCTCTAGGATTGTCTAGATATAATGGCATATCATCTGCAAAGAGTGACGGTTTTGTTTCCTCATCATTTATGCTAATTATTTTCATTTCTTTTTCATCTCTTATTATAGCTAACATTTTAGTAGAGTATTAAATAATAGAGGTCATAATGGGCAACCTTGCTTCACCCCTGTTTTATTGGGAAGGCTTCTAGCTTACCCTCATTACAGATAATGCCTGCTGATGGTTTTATATAAATAGTACTTCACATTTTAAGATAAGCTCCATTTATTCCTGTGCTCTGTAGTTGTTGTTTTTAAAAAAATAGGAAGGGGTGCTGTATTTTTTCAAAGGCTTTGTCTGTATCTATGGAGATAATCTATATGCTTTTCTATTGGCTTTGTTATTGATGTGGTTAATTATGCTGATAGTTTTCCTAATATTGAACCAGTCCTGCATTCCTGCTATAAATCCCACCTAATAATAGTATATGATCCTTGTGACATACTGCTATAATCCTTTAGTTAGAATTTCAATATTCATTAAGAAAATTGATCTATAATTTCCTTTTTTCTTTTGGCTATTCCTGGTTTAGGTATCAGTACCATATTTGTGTCATAAAAGGAATTCGGTAGGACTCCTCTTATTTTTCCAAATGGTTTATATGGTATTGGTTTTAATTATCCTTTAAATGTTTGGTAGAATTTGTTTGTGAATCCATCTATTCCTGGGGATTTTTTCTTAGGAAGTTCATTGATGGCTTGCTTTTTCTAAGACTGGATTATTTAAGTATTTTATTTCTTCCTCTGTTTATCTGGATAATTTATATTTTTGTACGTACTCATCCATTTATTTTTTAAAATGAATTTATTTTAAACTTAAATACTGAGACTTAAATAAATAATAAAAAAGAAAAATAAACATTTCAAGATAAAATACTAAAACTTGAATACAAAATAAGAAAAGGAAAAAAAAAAGCATTGCCATGTGCACAGCAGAATGTAAGAGAGAATTCAAAATAGAGAGCAATAAATTTCCACTTCAAAAAAGCCTATATAATAAATATTACATATAGTGTTCAGAATTGTCCATCTTTTCTTTATTTTCTTGAAGACTTTCTTTTGTTCTCTGAAATGCATTTTTTACTTTTGCCTCCCCCACTCAAGAAGCCTATAATTAAGCATGGAGATATATTTGTATGTATGTATGTATCTACATACATACATATATACATATATACACATTCAAATATATGC
>CM053583.1:126226012-126291484 GCA_028627135.1 Pseudochirops cupreus
TGATTTGCATTTCTCGAATCAATAGTGATTTAGAGCATTTTTCCATATGCTTAAAGATATCTTTAATTTCTGCCTCAGAAAATTGCCTGTTCATATCCTTTGACCATTTATCAATTGGGGAATGACTTGTATTCTTGTAAATTTGACTTAATTCCCTGTAAATTTTGGAAATAAGGCCTTTATAAGAGACGTTGTCAACCCTTTCTTTAAAGAAGAAATGTTCTCTTCCCTGTCAAGACTGACCATTAGAGTCCTTCACTAACTAAAATTAATTCACTATTTAAGGAAGGAAATCAGAATTTGGGGTCAGAGGATGTAGGTTTGAATCCTAGCTCTGTCACTTCCTGTTTAATTTTAAGCAACTCATTCAACTCCTCTGCTGCCTCAGTTTCCTCATCTGTAAAACGGGGAGGTTTTATTAGATTCCAGATCCATGATCTTATGACCTGTGCTCTTGATCCTAACTCCCCACACCTCATCAAACCCTTTTTCTTTCAATTATTCCCTCTTTCCCTTGTATCTTCAAGCTACTTCTCACTACTTGGTTTCTGTCTACCAGCATATTTAAGTGTTCCTAAGTCGAGAAGAACAACTCTTCTTAATCCTTCTACTTTCTCAAGCTATTTGTCCATCTTTTTTTTTCCTCTTTGCCAAACTTCTGTGAAAACTGTTTACATTTTACATCCCCATTTCCTCTCTGTATGTTCAGTTCATAAACCCTTGCAATCTAGGCTCTTACTCCCATCACTATTGAAAATGCTCTTTAAAAAATTAACGGTAACATTTTAACTAGCAAATTAGAGAATTATAAGATGTAGAGATGGCCAACCATAGTTTGGGGCCATTGGACCTGGAGTCATGAAGACTTGAGTTCAGATTTGGCCTCAGACACTCATTAATTTTGTGACTCTGGGTAAGTCACTTAACCTTATTCTCCTCAGCTTCCTCATCTGGAAAATGATCTGGAAAAGGACATGACAAACTACTCCAATATCTTTGCCAAGAAAACTCCAAATTGGTTTAAGTAGCATCCGATATGACTGAAACAACTGAACAACAACAACAAAGAGATGGACTACATATTAGCATAGTATAAGTCCCTCTACCTCACACACAACAATTAAGAAGAAAGTCTTTAATTCAGCTCCACTGACTCTAACCCCACCTGTTTTCAAAGAATTTAAGAGTTTCAAGGGACTTCACTGACCTAATATAAACCAAAATTCAAAAATAATCCTGGAGAATAGAAAAGATACTCAAGAAACAGTCAAGTACAGATGACATTGGCTCTCTTTCTGAAATTCCTTGACCTGGCACTTAAGATCTGATCCAATGTGGTCCCAGATTCTAGGAATTACTTTGAATAAGAAATAATTTTGAAATTCACTATTTTGTGTCAATTGTCGTGTGTGTGTGTGTGTGTGTGTGTGTGTGCATGCACTTCTACTGAAGCTAGACTAACTCAGAACATCTCACCGTAGCCACCTGAAACAGATTTGAACTGGTTTCCCCTCTTTAATTCAGTGCTCTGTCAGTTGAGTATTTAATTTCATTCCATACTCATTTGTTTCTTTGTTCTTTTGCTGTCTTTAATTGTATGAATTTTAAGAATGTATATTACCCAAAGAAGCATGCAAAAGAGGTAGCTCTTAACGAGCATAGGTAAGTGTCTGTTAGAGGTATGGCAGAAACTATTGGAATAAGGAAGTCAAAAATGTCAAGCACCATTCAAGCCCACAATGCAATGGGATCAATTACACTGAAGCACAGAGGAAAGCATGGCGTAAATAAATAAACACAAAAATAAATGAATGAATCAATGAATAAAGTCAACAACTGACAAGATATTGCCACCAAACAGCTTAATTAATTGCCAGAAGGCAAGCAAGACCTCAGAGGGACCTGGCAGCTAGAGTTGCTTAAAAACAATAAGATCAGTTTTTTAAAAACTAATGTTAACTCTTGCTACATAAAAAATACTCTCAGACAATATGAACACAGTGTAAATATTGGAGTACTAAAACAGGAAAAATATAATTTCGACTGATGAAATTTAGTTATTCCTTCAAGAATGCACCAAAACAGTTGCCAGAAAAAGTTATAGGGGGGATGGCGAGGTGGCTCCATGGCTCAGTGGTACAGCACTGGCCTTGGAGTCAGGAGGACCTTAGCTCAAATCCGGGCTCAGACACTTACCACAAAAAACTAGCCGTGTGACCTTGGACAAGTCACTTAACCCCAACTCCCCTGCCTTCCCCCCTCCAAAAATCTTTTTAAAAAAGAAAAAGTTGTAGGAAAACCTGTAAGATCTGGGCTTCTTAATTTGATGCTTAAAAAAAATACCCATTTCTCCCCCCAAAATACTTGGGGAATTTTTTTTTTTTTACTTTCAGTGGACCTGGAAGTCTGGCCACACTGAGAGAATTATAGGCTCTAATGAACATTTTGTTATACAGGGAAACAGATTTTTCTCAGAATTACAGAAATTCACAAATAGAGATAGAATACTGCAATAAAGACTTTTACCATGCCATGTGACAAGTGTTGTTTCAAGATAGAGTTTCACTTCATTCAATGCCAAATCCTATAAAACAAATGATTACAGCAAAAAGATACATTGTACATTCAATTATTTAAATTAGAAAAAGTTACAATTATAATGTAATGTTATTGAATATGTCAATAAATAGAATTATTTTACTTTGTACACCATTCTAACTTTTTCTTACTAGTCCCATACATATACCTAAGTTCCATCCAAATTGGATGGTTCATCATCACCCAAATGTGCCTGACACCATCTCATCCCCATACTTTTGCTCCTGGTATGCCTTACACCTAGAATGCCTTCTCACTTTATCTTTGACAGTCAAAGCCCTGCTCTTCCATCAAGTCTTCTCTAAAATGCTCAATCCTATGTGAAGATTTTCTTGATCCTGTCAAGCAGTTATGATATTTCCCTCTTCTGAATATACACAATATGTTGCTTGTACCTTTGCTGTAGCATACAACGTGCCATTATACTGTGGTTATTAGTTTTTATCTCATCTCCCCACACACATTCTCTCAACTAGTCTGTAACCTCCTTTAGGCCAGAAACTGTGTCTTGTTCATCTTTGTAGCCTCCAAGGCTTTACTTAATGACTATTATTATAATGACTGATATATAAAGTCATGTAAATATTTATTGAACTTGATTAAATTGGCTGGTATTATGTAAATGATATTAACTTTGTGAGAAACTGATGATGTTATCTTAGAATTCTGAGAGTTAAGGAAAGAGTACTCTAGGTTTTTTTTTTATCTTTCATTTTTTTCCAATTTCATATACAACAATTTTTAACGTATTTAAAAAATTGCATTCCAAATTCTCTCTCTTCTTTCCTCCTCTTAATCCCTCTCGAAGAAAGCAATAAATTTGATATAGGTTACACATGGGCAATTATGCAAAATATATCACCATATTAGTCATGTTGTAAAAGAAAACACAGACCAAAAGAATAAGAAAAATAAGCTTTTGCAAAAGCATGCTTCAATCTGCATTCAGACTCTATGAGTTGTTTTTGGTGGTTGTTGTCATTGTTTTCCTGGAGATGGATAGCATTTTTCATCATAAGTCCTTCAGAATTGTCTTCAATCATTATATTCCTGAGAACAGCTAAGTCATTCACAGTTGATAATAGTCAAATATTGCCATTACCACATACAGTGTTCTCCTAATTCTGCCCACATCAGTTTGCATCAGTTCATACAAGTAATCTCAGGTTTTTCTAAAACCATCCTGCTTGTCATTTCTTATTGCATAATGTATTCCATCACGATCACATACCACAATTTGTTCAGCCATTCCCAAATTGATGGGCATCTCTTCAATTTATAATTCTTTGCCACCACAAAAAGAACTGCTATAAATATCTTTTGTACATATAGGTCCTTTTCCTTTAAAAAAATAAAAGTCTATTTGAGATATAGACCAAGCAGTGGTGTTACTGGGTATGTACAAAGGGTATGTACAGGTTTATAGCCCTTTGGGCATGGTTCCAAATTGTTCTCCAGAATGGTTCAATCAGTTCACAACTTCATCAACAGTGCATTAGTGTCACAATTTTCTCAATCCCCTCCACCAGTTGTCATTTCCCTTTTCTGTCATATTAGCCAATCTAATAGGTGTGAGATGTACTTCAGAGTTGTTTTAACATGCATTTCTCTAACCAATAGTAATTTAGAACATTTTGGGTCTCCAGAAAGATTCTAGAACAGATTAATAAAATAAAAAGAGAAATAAGATGATCAGAATGGGCTCAGTAGGAACAAACCATGGGAGTTTAATCTAATTTCATTTTTAAAATTGGGTTCTTGTGCTGTTAAACCAGAAAAAGACCATGAGTATTGTAAATCTTTATTTCCACTACCTATCTGACCATATTTCTCACAGTGAACTCAATGCCAAATTTGGATAATGACATTGATATCAAGGACTTACTGTTTTAGTAGAGTGGTTACTCCTTCTACCAACATCATTTGAAAGCCCTTTATAGCTTAGCAGATGGCTACTAGCATTACTATGGCCAAAAAATTCATTCCTCTGTGGTTGACCTGGTGAAAGAGCCTCCTGGTTCACAAAGTGGGGAAATAAGTGGTTTGTTTTTTTTAAAAGTACAGTTAAATCCATTTGTTTAGTTGAACAACTTTCTCCAAATAATTTTAAGTAAAAGATTAATGTCAACTTGGATGGAGAGCTATAGTGGGCCCTTTTCTATTTAACATTTTATCAATTATCTGGATGGAAACTTAGAATGCCTACTGGCATTATCAAATGGTTCAACAAGCAAATATGGTTTTGTCAGTGATAATGATACTACAGAAGATACATTTCCTCCTCTTCTGCTGCTTCTCCTTTAATGGCTCTCTGATTTGCAGCTGAATCCTCCTAATACTGTGTCCATCTGTCTATCTCTCCATAGAAGAACATGAGCTCCATAAAAGCAGAGATTGTCTTATTTTTCTGTCTCTATCCCCAGTGTTTAACATACTGCTTTTCATATTAACTAGCATTTAATAAATGCCTTTTCATTCATTGATTCACATTTACAAAATTTGCCAATGACACAAAGCTGGGATAGATGCCTGATACACGCTTAGTGACAGAAATGGAATTCAAAGAAAAATCTCAATAGTCTGGGATGGTGGTCAAAAATCAACAAGATGAACTTCTAAGATTTAGATTAAAATATAATTTGCATAACTTTCCTCCTTTTATTCTGGAGGCAGAAGTAGGGGCTGAATATATGAAATTCTGTATATACTGTCAGGCACAGACAATGTATTAGTTTTGCTTTGTTATAAGATGGTTCATAGAAGGGCATGATACATTCAGAAATAAATGTGATGTAAAAACACAGGATGGGATAAAAATAAGAAAAAACTTAAATAAATAAAAGATGAAGTGACAGTTTCAAAATATAAATTGCATAAAGATAGAACCGGTGTGATAGTGGCTTAATTTTTTTTTAAAAGCTGGGATTTTCAGTTGACTACACTGGATATTGCATTGAGAGACCCTAGTGGATCATAACAGTTGACTTGTACTATTCCTTCTAAATGTAAGATTCTGTGATTCTATGATTTCACCATTTAACAATTTCCCCAAGGAAGAGAGGTGAAAGGAAACCTAAACACCAAGCTAGCTTAGTTAGAAAATGATTGGTTCCCATGTATCTCTTTACACTTGGCAAGAAGATATCAAAGGTTTGCTGGCTAAGAGGGTTTGGGGGCTGGTTGTGGCAACTGCTTTGTGTCTTTAAGCCTTTGCAGAAAATGGCGATGATAATGGCTAAAATCTTTGCCTTTTACCAGTTTCCAGTTTGGGGCATCAACAGTTCATCTGAATAGGTAAGGTTGAGTTGTTGAAATTGTTTGCTGTGTCTTCTTTAAAACTTAATAATTTCTTCTAATCTCATGTCTATTTTGGCCTTTATTCTCTCAAGTCAATGTTCTGCATACACATAGATGGTTCCTATAGGAGTTCCTTTTCACTAATCATTAATTTTCTCTCTAGTCCATTTCATTCATAGTCAATTTAATTTTTTTTGTAATGACCTTCAGTATTCTCCATATCCAGTGTCTTTTGACTCTTCAAGAAGGAAGCATTCATGATATAAAAAGACATGAGTCTTCTGAGAAGTCTAGAACCTTTGACTATGGTTATGTTTCAAACCTTATTTTCCCAGTACATTTTTTTCCATTCTTCCTTGTGTTCACTTTATCATTGAACTTACTAAACACTAAAATATAAGTTGATTTAGTTTTAGAAATCTTGTCAGTTCTTTAAAGATGTTCTCTAGCTTTCATCTTCTGCAGCACAACATTATTATTTAAATCGCAATTATCTTTATAATCATCTATTTGCTTATGCTTTTAATTTTCAAGTTCTCTCTTTTTGACCTTTTTGAAAGTTGGTACATTTCCCCATCTCCAATCACTTCAGTGGAATAAGTATTGGATTTATTGTTAGAGGACCTGGATGACAATACCAACTCTGCCACTTAATTTATATGACTTTTTTAAAAAATCAATTTTATTTCATTTCTAACTTCTAATTCTTTCTTTCCCACCTCCCCTCTCATTGAGACAGCAAGAAAAACAAAGCCAATTATAAATATGTATTGTCAAATAATGCAAATTCCTTCATATGACTAATATCCAAACTGTTTCTCTGTGTCTTTCTGTCTCTCTCTTTCTATCTCTGTCTCTCTCTCATCCTTATGTCCTTGGGTAAATCACTTCACCTCTCTTGGTCTCAATTTCATTATCTGTAAGGCAAAGGGCATGAACTAGATGATCTCTAAAATCTCTTCCAGCTCAAGATCTATGATCATGGGCCAGAAATCCGATCACACTTGTTTTCCAAGACCTTTCACAGATTGTCCAGCGATCATATCTGTCCATTCATATACTTCAGAACTTAACAGAGGTTCATGTAATTGATCACACTTTCTCAAAGGCTTTTTTCTTGATCAATGCTTTTTCATGCTTGCTATATCCAAAATGAACAGGCTACAGATCCCTTAGATTATATCCTAGCATGGAAAACCATTTAACACTCAACAAACTGATTCCCATAGGGGCCAGTGACACTAAACACCTTGATCATCACTAAGGAGGAGTTGATAACCATAACTCTAGAAAGAATCATCCTTGAAACAATCATTTTCCCCCATAGTAGATATTAGTAAAAGGGATGGCTTGACTCAGATGAGTTCAGAAAAAGACCCCAAATTGTGCCACAAGCTTGATTTTAAAGTTAACTTCATGCAAACTTTTCACGGTTTGTGAAACAGATGAATGACATTTGCAAAACTAAAAGCAACAGCTGGCATCTGATCTATGAACTTGCCAAATGTAAGTGTCAGGGTGAGATCAGCACCCCAAGAAATAATTTCCTTGAGTCCTGGGCTAATGGAGCCTCTTTAGATAATCAAGGAAGTGACCTGCATTCACTCAACCAAAGTGATCAGAAAGTTAAACCAAACAGTGAGCATTGGAGACAGGCACATGGGGGAAAAAAATAATGAAGAGAGGAGGTGCAGGAGGGAGGAAAGGGGGAGAAGAACAGTGACATTTGGTGATGAACCATATGTGCGTGGTTTGAAAGACATGACTGAATTGTTTTTGGTGCAGTATTATTCTGACATTTAGAACAAGGCATTTTTCCATTTCCATTAATGTACTGCCAAATAGAAGGAGAACTGTCGCGAAATGAAGACTAAAGAAAGCTGTTCCTCAAAGTTGTGCTGAGACATTATTGATCAACTCATGGCAAATGGAAGTTCAAGGTGAAATTCAAATTGGTTAGCCAGTGGAGAAAGAGAACACAATAATAACAGTCCATGCTTTCTTTGTACTCTTAGCTCTTGGTATTGTGTCTGACACATAGTAAACATTTAATAAATGCTTACTGAATGACTGATTGATTTAATTGATCCAAAGAAAGACAGGTCAGCACAAGGCACAGAAGGGCTACATCTTTACTGCACTTTACAGACCTCTCAGTTTCCTCAGAGAGAGATACATTATACTGATCAAATCACAGCTTTAGAGAGGGAAGGGAACTTAAAGATAATGTAGTCCAAACAAGTAATCCCATCTAGAACATTGAAGGAAACTGAGTCCAGAAAAGGGAAATAATTTGTCCAAGGTCACATGGGTAAGGCAAAAAGCAAACGGTAACCCCATTTTGCAGATTGAAAAACTGAGGACAAAAAAAAATATGCATACTTTGTAGAAATATATTATGAATGAGAGAAGAAGCCAGAAAAGGACACATTTTCTGGATGCTTCAATGCTAAGCAAAAGTCAATTCAACAAACATTTATTAAGCTCCTTTTATGTATGGGACACTAAGGGAAGTACAAGGGAGAAGAAAAAAAAATGAAATAGTCATTTTCCTCAAGGAGCTTACATTCCACTGGGCATAAGGGGACAAAGAGGTACAATACATATACAAGTTGACACCCAGGTGGCATAGTGAGTAGTACTCTGGACTTAGAGTCAAAGATACTTGAGTTCAAATTCTGCCTTAAGTACTCAACAGCTGTGTGACCCTGAATCAGTCACTTAAACTCTTTCAAACTCAGTTTCCTTATCTGTAAAATGCAATAATAATAACTACCTCATAGGATTGCTGTAACTATCAAATGAGAAAGAAGTATAAACCCCCTGGCAAATTTTACAGTGCTATAGAAATGGTAGCTATTCTAAGCAAATATGAAATATATGTACAAAGGCAGAGTCAATTGAATCACTCAATAAATCATATCTCCACACTTAAGTAATTAACAAAATGATCTAGTCTTTATCTGGTGAGAACAAATCAGTTGAATCAATTAAACACCCAACCAACCACCCAACCCAACTGCACCAAGTGTGAACAATCTAGTTAATCAGGTTAGAAAGGAGTAGAATACTTCTAGCCATTAAATGAAAATAAAGCACACTGGAAATGTACTAGGACTGAATGAAGAGATTCAGTCATGCCTAATGGATGTTAAATAAAAGGGAAAGCCGTAAACCATTTAGAATGCCTGGACTACTGAGTTAATGGAAACCAGCTGCAAAATGCCCTTTGCCTTACCTAGCACTCATGTGATCTTGGACAAGTCAATTGTGAACTAGTTCAGATGCTTTTTTTCTACCTTTCAAATTCATCTAAGTAACTTCTCAAAATATTAGTGATTCACAAATAACTGCTAATTATTCTTTATTTTGCTTCTGCTTAGTTCAAGTTGAGGCAATTTCACACTTACATAGACAGAATCAGAGTTAAAAAGACCCTCAGTAGCTATCTGATCCAGACTGTATCTAAAAGAGCCCCTCTATAATATCCCCTCAAAAAGGTCATCAAGCATTCAATCTCCAATGAGGAGGAGCACACGTTCTCCCAAGGGAATGTGTCCTTCTTTTAGATAGCTCAAATACCAGGAAATTATTTTTCTTTCTGCATCTGCTTAGAGGGAATGAAGGTATTCAGTTTACTGGTAAAGAAAGCTCAGAGTGCAGCTTGGAGACATGTTTAGCAAAAGTTGAGGTTACTCCCAATGTGGAAATTCTGGGGCTGAAATGAGCTTCCAAGTTGAAGAACTGGGACATAGTAGAGAAAATCTGGAGGGCAGCCTAGAGAGGAATGAAACTTGTTAATGATTCAAGCTATTCCAAAGCGAAATACATTATCTTCCAAGGTAATGAGGTTTCCCTTCACTGGAGATCTTCAGTCAAAGGCCAGATGGCCAACTTAAATCAATTCAACCAACATTTATTAAATATCTATCACTGTGTGCAGTCATAAGCAGAGATACAGACAGAAGAATGAAAGTCTTTAACCTTAAGGAACAGACAATCAACATCCAGGGAGGTGTGTCAGAGAAGAAATTCTTTCTTGGTTGCAGGTTGGATCAGACATTGCATAAGGTCCTTTCCATACCATGAATTGTGAGATTTTCTGCAGTTATCTTATCAAACCTCTTCATTGTAAAGTTATCAGATATAGCCAAATTCTTCCCTAGTGGGTCTACCAAATGTTCCAGTGATTAGTTGAAGTCACACTCAGATAGCCCATGATAGGTGCATCAAGAAGACTGTGCTCATGTCTGTAAAGCAGCGGTTCTCAACCTGTAGATCGTGACCCCTTTGGGGGTCAAACGACCCTTTCACAGGGGTCACAAGGGTTGCCTAAGACCATCAGAAAACACATATTTCCGATGATCTTAGGAACAGAGACACCTCTCCTCTATCTGTCTCCAGGTGGGTCCACTCACATGCAGATACACCCACATACAAGTATTAAAGGTTCATGGCATTAGGAAGGTTGAGAACCACTGGTGTAAAGCATAAGGCTTTCTAACAGTTTCTATACCTCTAATGTAGCTACCAGAGAGAACTCTCATTTTTATCTTAGTTAATTCAAAACCTTTTATAAGTGCTAAATTAAACATTCCATACCTTATGCATATATGCACATATATACTATCCATAGTTCATAAAGAATTCAAATGGATCTTTTTTATGGAAAACAAGATGCTTACTTTTCCTTCTCAAATCAAACCCTTCCATTCATAGACACTGTGATACCTAGTTTGCAGCTCACTGATTTGGCAATTACACCTGCAGAGAAAATTACCTGACTTTGGAAGGAGAATGTTCCAAAGAAGAAACCTTTTCAAAGGGTGACTAAGTGAAGGACAAAGAAAAACAGTTTACTGCATTTATCTCACAGGTAACTGGATGAATAATAGTTCTAGGGGAAGCAGAAAGCTTGAATGTCACTAAGCCAACAGGACTGAAATGTTTCTGGCTCACAAGTGCATTTCCCTCCTAACTTTACTCTTTGCCACTGAGATGTCAAGCCACTAGCTCAGTGTTGCTCCTGAAATCACCATGCTCATTTGTAATCTAAGTAAAGTCACCAAGGACCATAAATAGTCCCCTGACCTCCTTAGGGCTGAGCTCCACGCTCTGTTACCTTACTAAGCAGAGCATGGTAAAGTCCCGTCTCACCCAATACAAGTAGTTTTCCAATGACTTTCCCTGCCTGTGTTCAAGTTCAGAGTCACCAAGTTAGGCATGCATGCTGGGTGAAGCTTAATCATGGCACCCTATGGACATTATTCTCTATAATCCTCTGTAAGCTTTTACCCTAACTGGAGACTGAGTACTGCATGGACGGTTAGAATTGAAGGAAGCTTTAGAAGACATAAGCTATAATCCCCACATTTTACAGATCAGTAAACTATGTCTCACAGTAGTTAACTGATCTAACCAAGGTCACACAGATAGGGTGTGACAGAGAAGGGCCTCAAACTAAGGTGCACCAATTACTCATCCAATATTCAATACCATGAATTTATCACAAATTAAATCCTATATGCCTCAGAGAACAGATTTAGAGGCAACATGGCACAGTAAAAAAAAAGCCCTTACTCACAAGCCAAACGTGGGTTCAAATCGTGCCTGGTTTTGCTCTGGGGGGTTTTGCTTTTTGTTTTGTTTTGAGGATTTTTTTGTTTGTTTGTTTGTTTTACTACCTTACACAAATCAGTTATCCTTCTGGAGTTAGCATCTTTCCCATCTGTAAAATAAGCACATTGGACGATATGGCCTCTGAGACACCTTCTATCTGTTTTAAATCTATGAGTCTATACATTTTGACATCCTTTTTGTGGGGCTTAGATAGAATCATTCCCAGGAAAAGTCAATATCCTTTTTTAACTCCTTAATATTGCACATTCTATTGCAAGGTGGATAGAATATTAATAGGTGTCATCTTTTTTGGTACAGACCTAAGATTTCATTAGTATAAGGAACTCCAAGAGTAGAAATTCTCTCTACTCACTTAGATAAGCAATTGATCTGTAACAATGTTTTTGAAAGTTTCTTAGAGTACTAATATGTTAAGTGACTTGCCTAGTATGAGAAAGAGGCAGGATTTGAACTCAGGCCTTCTTGATTCTATGTGTTACACTTCATTGCTTCTCACCTAGCTGGCATGGAGAGACTCATGACTAGAAGACATCCCCAAGTGATGTTTGGTTTTTTCTATTTAAGGATAGAGCTTAGTTCAAAAATGTCCTCATTTCTCACGTCACTGCACTATTTAGGGATTTCTCTTTTTCCCAGTCCCCTAGGAAACTCATTTTTGGGATAACTTCACCATCATATAAGAGTTCATCAGCCTTAGCACTTCCTGTCATCACTATTCTTCAACTCTCTGACTGGAGGGTGAGGCCATGAATTCCAAACCTCCATGTAAGGAGAGAATTCAGTTCAGACATCACATCGTTTCTCACCTACTTGCACTACTTTGAAATTTTTCTCACTATCTTCTCCATTATGCCCCCCAAGTTGGGTACCCTTTGGGAGAAAGTGCATAATGTGGTTTTGAATTACTTCATTAGAGGACGTTGAGTGCATAAGATGTACTCTGATGATCTCAACTACCCAAATGGATCTTTGATCTCAACAAATTTGCACATCCTCTTTGGTAATGGAGATCATAATTGATTCATTACTGCCTATCCTTCAAGACTCTTTTCCGTACCCTCTCATAAATTCAATCCTGTAGATCACTCAACATACTAGCAGCATTTCTCAATTTCCTTTGATGTCACAAGTGCATGACATTGTCCAACAATTATCCCCTACTGATGAGATCATAGATTCTCAAAGAAACTACAAGTGTGTCTTCTTCTCTTGGTTTGGTGTTAGTTCCTCAATCTTTATACTTTTTATATGTGGTTTGTGTACTGGACCTTAGTCATAATTTTAATAATAAAGAGATGCTTAAAAATAATTATAAATGTGATAGTATTCCCAGAAGGGCAGCCTCATAGTTAGAAATCCTCCATTCACAAGTAAAATGAAACATAACTTTCCCTAGATATCTTTCCAATACTTTTCAGTTCAGACCTGGACAATATGAATTTGAAGATACAGAGCTTCATATTAACCCTAATCTCTATGGTACAATAATGATATTGATTGCAGTAGGATATTTTTATAACTTAAGACTCCTAGGGAAATATTCATTTCCTTTCAGGTTTCTTCTAGTGAATGCCTAGCACTCTAATGTGCAATTCACACCAATTGCCAAGGTTTATTCTTTATGATGATTCTACTCTATCTCTGTTTTGACTTTGACACGGTAAACAATTCCTTCTATCTTCTCAAAATCCTCTGTAGTGTACTTTCCTGACCAATCTCTCTGACATTTCGTCAGGCATCTCTTTCAAACATGCTTTATCTTTATTCCCTCTACTGTCTCTAGAATCCCTCAGGGCATCCTAAGATTTTCCCTCTGTACTTTGTCCATAACAGATCTTACGTGCTTCCATTATAGCCAATGGCTACTTTTACGATGGTGTCTATAAAAATCTAACTTTCTATTTCTACTCTGATATTTCACTTTTTTCAACCTTGTAGTTACTCTCCTAGATCTATAACTGAAAAAGACCTCGCAGGCCCGTCTAGTCTTATCCTCTCATTTCATAGATAAAGAAATCAAGTTCCAGTGAAGTTAAATCACTCACCCAAGATCATAGAGGTAGCAAGTGTCAGAGGCAGGATTTGAATTCAGGTCCCCTGATTTCAGGGTCAGTGTTCTTTCCTTTAACCATACTCTTCATCCAGTCTATTGAAGGGGTAGCTTGGTATAGTGAAAAGCATGCTAAATTTGGCATCAGATGATCCAAGTTATAGTCCTCTGTTACTAGCCAATAACCTTCATCACTTAAGTCTAAACGTCAATTTTATCTGGATAGAATAAAACTTGTTCTACACGTTTCATTACATTTTTGCAAAGATCAAAAGGAAATTTATATGGAGATGTTCTGTAACTATAAAAAACATTATATACATTATTATCAACTGTAATTATTATGTAAGTTAATGGCACTTGGCTTTCCAGTTAACAAGATTATTCTTACAAATGATCCTGTTGGAGACATTGTTCTCTCCTGTTGCTTCCTGCAAATAGTCACATGAGATATTTGAAAAAGACCTTAAGCTACAAATTGATGTGAGCTCTTGTTTCAACATTTACTAGTTGTGTGACCATGGACAAGACACTTAACATTTTGAGGGTCTCAACTTAATTTGTAGAATGAGGGAGATTATTTCTAAAGTCCCATCCAGCCCTAAATCCCATGAGCCTGTGATCTCCACCCCTTGGCAAATATTCATTTCTTATGAGCTGTTTGTTGAATTGAACTGAATCTTGAATACTTCTCTGTCTTCTCACCACTTAATATTGATGTGACTTCCTCCAGAACACTTTTCATGATCCCTAAACATTCTTCTCCATATCCATATGTATTTTTGCGGGGGGAGGGATTATAGATAATCTTATATCAGCATCTCCCCAACAAATTCTCTGACAAGCAATGCACAATCCTCCTCCCAAAATGTTTTCTCTCCCTACTCCTGATCCCTGTACTGCTTTTCTCATATTTTCCTTGGGTTTCTCTCACTTAAAGGAATCACAGAATCTCAAATTTGGAAAGCACCTGAGAGGCTACCTAGTCTATCTCTCTAAAATAGTTCCAACAAGTTTGCATTAGCCTCTTCATGGATGCTACTTGTGAGAGGCTATTCACTACTCACAAGACTGTAGAGAGGAAAGCATTTTGCAAACCTTGCAATGCCATAGAATTGCAAGTTATTACTCTCTGGGACAAAAACACTCGGTTATTGGACCACTCTGACTGTTCAGAATATTTTCCAATATTGAACTGAAATCTTCCTCCCTGTGATTTCCATGCCTTGGCTCTAGTTCTGTCTTCCACAGCCAAACATAACAAGCTTAGTTATTTATCCCCATAAGAATCCCTGAAATCTCTGATGATGGCCAGTGTCTTCCTTCCTCCAGGTTAAATACCCTCAATTCTGCCAAACAGTCTTGAAAATCCCTTTACCATTTTGATTTCCTCCACGTGCTTGCTTTCCAATGGGTTTCTTCTAATATATGGCAGTCAGTATTGGATGAAGATTTGAAATATATTCTGATCAGGGCGTATTACATTTACTTCCTCACCACTGGACTAAGATGCCATTTATTTTTGGTTTTGCTTTTCCTTTGGCTGCCACACTGCATTGTTGAATCATATTGAACTTTCAGTCCACTAGGATCCCTCTATCTTTCTCACATGAACCATAGCTTTGGACTTAGGTCTTTCTGACTTCAGGCCCCACAAGCCACAATCACACAACTAGAAAGTGCTTTAGGAAAGATTCAAATTTAGGTACTCTTGATTCCAAGGCCACCACTCTATTCACTGTGCCACATTATTCCTTCTCTAAGGAATCACAAACTATGCTTTGAGTAATCTGTTCTAGAATCTTACTAAGAACTGATGTGAGGTTCACAGACTTACAGCTTTAGTATTTAATTTCTTCTCCATTTTGAAACAAGATCTTCAAGGAAGTTATTTCTCAGTGCCCTATCTCACTCATCTATACCTACTCTTATATGGTCCTATCTTACCTAATATGAATTTACTTCATTGTATTCTTTATTTTTATTTGTTTAATCTTTAACTTATGGAATAAAACAAGCATTTCCATAACACAGTATAATAAAAAGATGACTGCACATGAAACTGCATTATGTACAACTTGCTGTTCTTTTTAAATACGTAATAAAGTTATCATGTAATTTTTTTCCTTCCCTCCAATATACCATGTCTCACATATTTGAGTCACAGACTGTTTCAAAAGATCATCCTACTTCATGAATAATGCTACTTCTAATTTGAGTCAGGGATGTGGAGACATGTTTCTCTTTTGAAGGACCTAGAGATACTTCCATAGAAGAAAGTTTGGAGACAGGGAGAAGACAGGAGGAGGAATATAATAACTGTCTTTTAGTATTTAGGAATACAGGACATATGGGCATAGATTTAAAATTGAAAGGGACTGTGCAAATCATTTAATCAGCCTCTTTATTTTCTAGGTAAAGAAACTGAAGACCAGAAAAGTGAAATGACTTGATCAATATCACATAGGTCATAAGAGGCAATCCTGGTATTCAAACTCAGATGCTCTGTCTCCAATTCCAGCATTCTTTCCATCACACTTATTAAAGAGTTATCATATAGAGGAAAGACTAGACTCTATGTGAAACCACAAGAACTATGAGATAAGTGTACAAATTGTGATGAGACCAATTTAGGATTCAAGTGAAAACTTCCTAAAACTTGGAGTTCTCCAAAGGGAAATGGCTTAGAGACTTTTGGCTCTCCTTCACTGAAGAAGCTTCACAAAGAGGCTAGTGAGAGTGCTGAGTACCAGGCAGTGAGGATTCTTGTTCTGAAAGATTTATGGCATCTGAGGTCTCCTCCAATTCTGAGATTATATGACTCCTATTACTGATCGCTAGGGCCATCTTTCTCTCTCATTCATCTGCCTGATTACTCATAGCTGAGTCTAAGAAAACAAAAACAAAAACTTTGGTCATTAACTCTGAGTGTCTTTCACTCTGCACCAAATACACAATGAGTAGCCTGCTCAGCAAGGGAGGGAGGAGGGAACTGGGAAGCCAAGGTAAGCCCCTTTTTTCCTTCACATACAATCGTGATAGCCAGGAAAAGCTATCAATGCATCTAACAAAGAGAATGTAAAACTAATTTACAAATTTGAAGTCTAAGAAATTTCAATTTAATCCCAGTCTTGCTACTTTTGTGACTTCAGACAAATTACTGAACCTCTCTGGACCTCAGTTTCCTAATCTGCAAAATGGGTAGTTTAGATCATTTGACTCCTAGTCTAGAGCCCTTTCTACTATTCTACCAAGTTGACCATGTCTGGTCAACTTAGCTCTGAAATATGTAGCTCAAAATGGTAACTGGCTCCTGCTTTTCACCTGAGAGAATATGGGATTTTTGTCAGGGGAAGCATTTGTTGTACCTTTTACCCAGAAAGCACATCGGTCCACTTGGCCACTCCAGGAGAAAAAGCGCTCATGCATACGAGTCAAACGTCAATCACCAGCCATGGCAACTCCCGCTACAAAGAAACACCCTCCATCATGAAAAGACCCCACTGTCTTTTTGCTCGGCGCAGGCCTTTGTCTAATAATAGAGTTGTTTCTTCTCATTGAACTTTTCTCATGTTGTTATTACTGTGCATTGTAATTAAACATTCTTCCTGTCTCTGCGTGGCAGCTGTCACTGTGTTCTGAGAAACCATTCATAACCCTATGCAGTATTAACCTATTCCTCTATTATACAGAGAGCTACTTTATGTAAAAAAAAAAATCAGATACACATCTTGAAAGAGCTTCGCATTTGTTCAGATTAGACTGGGTATTAATTAGCAAATTAGGCAGGGGAAGGGGTGAGAATTTCTTTAAGGGACCGGACCTCCATGAGGCTGAGATGAGCAAGTGTGATCAGTGTTCTACTTGAGTTATATTGGGCTCCTGTGTTAACTTCAACATAGCTTGGGAGCCTTTGTCTCACTGAATATTCATGGGCCGTGTATGATACAGACACTGAACCCAATTTAGTAAATGAATACTTGTAATTTCCACCAAGGGCCCGCTGAGAGATTATTATGCAGATTTATGAAGGAATATTGTTGAAGCAATTCTTGGCTCTGTCTCCAGTCACTGAGGACCAGAAGTATGTAAACCTCGAATAATTTCAGACTTATTTACAGTGAGGACTTTTCATCCTTTGAACTTTTCTGATGTGACTTCTCCATCTCTGCTTTGTCTCTAATACTCTCCTCTCTATTCTTGCCCTTGAGCAAAAAGTCAGCATCACACCATGGGAGAGTGCTGCCAAGCAGCTCTCGACAATATCCTGGCTGCCATAATGCCAGCAATCTGTTCCTGATCCTGTCCCTGTAAAATCTCGTTAAAGGCAAAAAAGGATGCATGGACACAAGCGTGCAGGTACATGGCCTGGCAGGCACAAGGCTCACAGAGTGGCTCCCCTTGTTCAGGGGCCTCCTAGTGACTTCAAAGAAATCTTAGCATGTACTGGAGGAGATCTGTGCTCAGAAAGCACAACCCAGCGTCAACTGCAGAAACAACACTATATAAAATTAATGCCTTTCCTCCTTCCTCCCACCTCTCATGACCATTCCTTAGATATCATTCTGAGTGCCTGTCCAGATCCTTAACAAGTCCATTTTCTCTGCACCTAAATGAAGCATCACTGTAACCTAGGCGAAATTTGAAAAATGGAGCAACCCTGGTGCCAGGTTTGAAAACCCTGTGTTCCTTAAGTGTTCTTAACCACCCTAGACTTTGAGCTATCATGGTAATGCAAGCAACTTGACACTGGAAAAAAAAAAACCTACATCCATACCATAGAGACCAGAGTTGTCTGGCATTCCATATAAGTCAATATCACTAATTCATTGCTTGCCGCGCTATAATTTGCTGTCATCTGATCCAACCAATCTAAAAATTCCTTGGAATTATTCAACAAAATTATTCCATTTATTCTTATCTTTTGACCCAGATTTTACCTCCAAGGAGGTCAGCAATGGCAAGGAAAGGCAAAATGTTCACCAATATTCATGACAACATTGTTGGCAACAGCAAAAAGAAAGAAGCAAATTATGAGCCGCATGATGGAAGAATGACTTTATATACAATGCTTCATGAATACAATGGGATGTTTTTGTACTTCAAGGAATAATAGCTATGAAGAATTTGGAGAAACATAGACTTGAATGAAGCATTTGAGAGCAGCAAAAGCAGAGTGAAAAAAACAATTTATTCAATGGAAGTAAAAACAGTATTAAAAGTCAGGTCTAACATTATTGGTATCATACCATCGGAGTTAAAAGACACATCCTTTCTTACTTCTCTCTATGAAGCATCCCCTGATTCTACCCACTGCCCCAGCTAGTACCCTTCCTGTCAAAGTACCTTGTAGTTATTTTGTGTACACACACACACACACACAATGTAACATACATATGTTATATATTGTGTACACACATATGTTTGCATACATATGTGTGTTATTTACACAGTATCAAATACATATGTGTGTATATGTAATATATGTTATATACTATAGTATTATATATTGTTTTATTATAAATGTGTGTTGTCTCTCTATAGAATAAAAATTTCCTGAAGTCAAGAACTGATTAATTTTTGTCTGTCTAGACAGGGAGTAATACATACTACCAATACCAGTTACTGCCTTAGGTTGTTCTATTTCCTCATTTTGAGGTAGCATGCTTGCTTGGGGTATTTAGGTCTTTTGTTTGGAAGTGTTCATTGGGTTGTGCTATACACACATGAATATGTGTATTCATATGCATGTATTTATATATACATACATATACATATATATCACTTTGTACAGCCCTCCCTCACTCAAATTTAGTCAGTTAAATATGTCATCATTTCTCTGATATACATACATATATATATAAATTTATAAATATACATGAAATATATAATTATATATGTCTATATATAATTATAGAAATATTTATATATGTATATATAATTTTGGAAATCTTTACTTGTATGTACACAAAGTAATATTTTTAAATATTCCCCTTTGAGCATTCCTAGATAGTGCACTTAAAGTGGCTGCTGAAGTTACTTATCTCTATCTACTTTACACATGACAAGCCATTGAACTTTGGGGGGCCTCAGTTTTTATCATCTGCCAAATGAGTGTGAGAATAATAATAGCTAGAATTAATACTGTGTTTTAAGGTTTCCCAGGTGCTTTACGTATATGTAGGTAGGTCCTGATTAGTGTGAACAATCAACCCCATGGAATGGTCTCATTATTTGATTTTGTGCTACATATTTCCATTGGACTAGAACCAATGACTTTATTTTACATAATTATAGCTAAATATTTTGAGTTCAAAGACCTTTGACCACTTCACAGGATTCATTATTCTCACCAATTGGAACTTAGCCATCTATTCTGTCATATGATCTACACAACAACCCTTCAAGGTAGATGCTATTATTATTCCCATTTTACCAATGAGGGAACTGAGGCAGAAAGAGGTTAAGTGATTTGCCCAGGGTCACACAGCCAGTTTTGAACTCTGGGCTTCCTATTTTTAAGTTTCATGCTGTATCTGGCTTTTTGTTTTTTATTTTATTTTGGTTTTTGATTAAAGGGGCCATCCCTTGACTCACGTTTTATAGAGGTCTAATTCACTGAATGGGTGTTGCCTTACTCAAAGTGAGAACTGGAAAAGACCTTAACTTAAAGAGGTGAAGGTCTCCCACTACATCCTGGGTCATCTCCTGTCATCCTAATCAATATTATCAAAGTCAGTTGCAAGTCATGTCATCATCTCCCTGATGTTATGATCCTCTTCAAAAACAAAGGACAAATCACATTGACTTTGATGGAGGAAGTTTCCATACTAAGGTTTTTTTTCACAATTCTCCAAAATTTTTTTTAAAAGACAATACCATATAAATTTAAATGTTAAATTTCAATAGAAAGCAATCTCCTTAAAGGAATGCAATTTTATTTTCTTTTATCTTTGACTCCCTGGTGCCTACCACAACTTACAAATAGCAGTCATTTAATAAATGTTTATTGGGTTTGATTAGATTGAATTGGGTTGAAATGGATTGAACTAAACTGGACTGGAGTAGATTTATGCTATTATCATGGAAGTAGGACTTAAAATGAGTGTATGACCATGGGGACTTCTGTCTCACCAGGGCACCAAATTTATTGAACCAATTCATTAGCAGTCCTAAAGTAATATTTCACAGGCAGTTGGCTGAAGGCCCTAAGGGTTAAAGAGAAATTCCCAAAGGGGTCAAAGAGCAGAGACACAACGTACCTGAAAACAAATATTAGGAAAATCTTTCTTTAAGGTTCTTTCACAGTCTTAGAGTCAGTGTGGTTTAGTGCATAGGTCACTGGATTAGGAGAGAGGAAAGATGTAGGTTTAAATCCCTCCTCAGACCCTTATTAGCTGACAGACCTTTAGCAAACAGTTTAACCTCTCTATTGCTTAGCTCCCTCATCTCTAACATGAGGGAACTGGACTTAGTGGTCGCTCTCATCCCTTTGGACTCTAAATATATGATCCTATGAACTAGGCCTTTCTCTCACTATCCCCTCCCTCCTCCTGCTCTTTTCTAACGTCATGTCCCACATGCAAGATGAAAATAGGAGAAATATTCTTATTTAGTCAAAATTTTACTTTGCTTTTCAAAGGGGTTCAGCACTGGACCTTGAAAAAGTCCTCAGAGACATCATGTGATTAGAAAAAAGCAAAAAAGTCTGAGAAACTCCTGGCATAAAGTTCTCATTCTCCAGCACCTCCTGTTATTCAGGCAGAGAAATGGACATGCGATAATATGGATTCTGTGCTTTCATCAATGGATTGAATTTCATGGTAGTGGAATATTTTTTTTTCCAATTCAGTTCTTAATTGTAGTTAATGCTTACAATAATGATACTAATAATAACATGTTGCATTTATATCATACTAAATTATGTGCCAGACACTATGTTAAGAACTTTATCAAATATTTCATTGGATCCTTACAAACCCCAGGAGGTAGTGAAGAGGATGAGAAAAGTAGATGTTTGAGAGGGACCCCAAAGAGTCCCTGGAGGGTTCTAGTCTGGAAAGAATTCTCCAGACTCAAGCAATCTTGAAAGTCAGGATTGTAAAAGTTTATTGTTATGCTTTACAGCAGGCAAGAGTCTTAGGGAACCTGCAAACTTAAAGGAGTCAGGGGTACAGATTATAAAGCAATAAAATCATAAATCAGGTATCAATTATACTAACTAGGTGAGTAAGGGCAGGATTAGGGAAGAGTTAAGGAGTGAGCAGTGCTTAAAGGCATGTGCACTTTTCAAATCTACTGTGCAGGTGTATTGCCCATAATTCACTGGGAAATGGCCTGTGGAGGGGCTGCATGGAGGTATGGTTTTAGGCTTGAAACATCACTGGGTCACTTAATAGTCAGTGCTGACTGAGAGGTGTCCAGTCTGTTACCCATCAATATGCTGTTTGACAAGATGGATATTGGGAAGCTAGACTAATTGGAGATTCAGGATGTGCCTAATTGGAGAGGAGTTAGCTTACTGATAGTACATTGAAGGATTCATAGGTGCAGATAGCCATTAGAACAAGGGAGCTATACATTTCTCTAAGCTAAAGGGATTGTTTATAGATGCTTTAATAAAGGATTCATAGGTATAGCTTGTTATTGTACCAAGCAGGGATAAACAGTTCATGAATTGTAGCTAGGTAGAGTGCTGGCCTAGGGAAGAGGCAGAGTTAATGCTTTTAGGCTGCGGGAAATGTGATTTTACAACTTGATTTCACAAGCTGATATTACAAACATAGGTACCCGAACACAAGTGTAGTTTTACAAACTGAAGTTACAACTGGATGTTACAAACATAGCCACCCCAACAGCCCATCAGTAGGTGCTATTTTTATACCCATTTTATATATGAGGAAACTGAGGCAGAGAGTTAAATGATCTGCTCAGGGTCCCACAGCTAGTAAGTTCTGAGGCCAGACATGAACTCACAAAGATGAGTCTTCCTGAATCCATGCCTGGGGCTCTAACCACTACACTACCCAAGAATTCCCTATATCAATGAAATCACAGGCTCAGTCTGTTTTCTGTATTTTTCAATTACCAATAACTTATTAACCTGCAACTATACATCAGGTACTGTGCTAAATGAGGGCAGATAGTTGACAGAGTAGATAAGAGTGCTAGGTCTGGAGTCAGGGGGACCTGAGTTCAAATCCTGCCTCAGAAACTAGGTGTGTGACCCTGGGGAAGTCGCTTAACCCTGTTAGCCTCAGTTTCCTTTCTATAAAATGAGCAAAAGAAGGAAATGGCAAACCACTCCACAATTTCTGCCAAGAAAACCCCAAGTGGTATTATGAATAGTCAGATACAACTAAAACAAATGAGAAACAATGAAGTTTAGTTCAAACTCAGTTCTTCCTGACTTCAGGCCTAGTGCTCTATCCACTTCATCATCTACATGCCCCCACCCCTTGCCACTATTCCTTCTATATGTCTTTATCATGGAGATATTTTTTAAATATGTATACTTACTTCAATAATTCAAAAGATCTGTGATTTCTTCAGTGTTAATATTCTTTTTACTGATGTAGAATGCATTCCCTCCTACCCTTAAAAGGGCATCTTCTCGAGCTGTGACAACTACTTTACTAGACTGGTTCTCAGAGTAGACACACTGTTTATTGTGACCTAACTTAGACAGCTAGGTGGCTCAATGGATAGAGTATTTCTCCTGGGATCAGGAAGACCTGAGTTCAAGTCCACCTCAGACACTTACTAGCTGTGTGACCCTGGGCAAGTCACTTAAGTAGCATCTCTTGGCAAGGAGTTTGTCAGAAATGAAGGAAGGAAGGAAGGAAGTAACAAATAAGTGAATGAAAAGAGCATTTATTAGGCACTTCTTATATTCCAGATACCAGGCACACCTGATACAAACACAAAGCTCTTAAAGTCCCTCCCTTAAGGAGCTTATCTGATGATAAGGGGAGACTGCACAAGCAGGAAAAAGGTGACTAGGGAAGGATGTTTTTGTCTGGAAAGTGGAGCCTTAGGACAGTTAACCAACATACTCTTTTTAAAAGCAATGGTAGGGTTGATTCAATTATTCTTCCCAAAAGGGAAAACAAAACAAAAAGAGGCATAGATGAGGTATGCACAGCAGGAAGATGAGCCTAGTGGAACATTGTCAGGTAGCATGAGAATAGTCAGTCACTCTGGGTTCTCACCAATCAGGACCACATAGCCCTAGGGCAAGAGCAAAGAAGAGAGAAATTAGATATTATTTAGAGGGGCTTTGAAGTATAGAATAGGTGAAAAACGGGCCATTATGCATGACTTCTGTTTTCTCAATGTAGTTAAAAAAAAAATTATGCCTGCCATTTAGAGGGAAAGAAGGAATGGTTTTTCCCTCAGTGACCTGAAGAGAAAAGAGAAGTTTTGGAAGACCTGCTGTTTGGAGTATACTAGAGAGTCAATAAGAGAAGAATCAAAAGATTGATATGCAGCTTGCAAGGATGTAGTTGAGATTAGAGAAAGCATATTTGTAATGCTCGAAGTCAGTAAAGTTGTTGGACTTTTTTCACCAGCATGTGAATAGGCGAAGAGAAAGCAGGAGGGAGAAGTAAATAGAGATTGGAGGTTGGTACTGCATAAAAGTCAGTAGGACACTGAGGAAAGGATTTAAATAATAGAGGATAGTGTATAACTGAACTGATAGGTTCAAAACTACAAAGAGAGGGCAGTGAGGTCAAAGCAAGGTGATAAACTCACTCAAAAAGTAAACAGGGTAGAGTCATTAGGTCAAGAACAGGACAAAAAAAAATAGAGTTAGGGTTACTGAGGCATTAAGAGAGATAAAAAGTTGTAATTAGAGAGAGATATCAGAATTCTGGCTGTTGTAGGTTAAAGGTGAGATGGAGGTGAGAACACCTCTCTGTGTGACTGAAGTGCAACTGAAGTGATAAGTGATTGGACTTGAGGAATTTGGTAAATTGGAAAGTCAGGATTTTCAAGAGGAAATCAAGTAAACCAAAGACATAAGAGAAAGGGTTGAGAAGGGAAGGAAGGGAAGACTGTGAGCCACATATACCACACATTCAAGTCCTTGAGAAAGGGGAAGTTAATTAGGGCTGGTACTGTAGACAACTGGACAATAAAAGCCATAGTCTTTAAATTTCTCAAAGTACTTTAGATACATTATTTAATTTATGCTCCCAATTAACTATTTGAGGCAGGTGCTATTATTACCCTCATTTTATAGATGAAGAAAGGAAGACTGAAAGAGGTTCAGTGATTTGACTACCCTCTCACAGCTGCAGTAGGATTCAAACCTCAGTGTTCTGGACACCAGTCCTCGTGCTCTACTATGCCAAGATAGATGATATGCATATGGTACTTGAAAGCATATTGTGGCTTTATTCTGTTGACATGAAATCCCAAAAACAAGGGTCTGGAAGGTCTAGGAAGGCTTCAGTGTTTACTTAGCCTTTCCAAAACATTAATCAATCAACCTCAAAGTCAATAACATTGGGAGCATGTAAAGTCAAGCTCTCCACCCCTATTTATAATAGTAGCTAATATTTCTGTGTGCTTACTATGTGCCAGGTTCTGTGCTAAGCACTTTGCAATTATTATCTCATTTGATTCTCACAACCCTGGGAGGTAAGTAAATATTATTATCCTCATTTTCCAGTTGAGGCAAAGAAAGGTCAAATGACTTGCTCAAAGTTATACAGCTAGTAAAATTCTGAGGTCATATTTGAAGTCAAATCTTCCTACCTTGGGGACTGGCACTCTATTTGTTGGAACACCTAACAGTCCAAGGATTAGACTTAATTAAAATGGTAAAAGTTTCATCAAAGGGATTCAGAGGCTCTTAAACTTTTTTTGGTGTCATGAATTCCTTTGGCCATCTGGTGAAGTCTATGGACCCCTTCTCAGAATCATGTTTTTAAAAACATGAAGTAAAATACATGATAGCAAAGGAAATCAAAGGTTAGAGGAAAAATGTAATTCTTTCATTTTCAAGTTCATGAACCCCTTGAAATCTATCCCAGACTCTTTGGTGATCCATGGATCCTACAGTAAGAACCACTTCTCTATAATATTGTTCATGAAGTGTAAATCTTATGGGTAAATATACTGAGCTCCATGCCAGCTGGATGCAAGGGAGGACATTTGAAGAGCAGTACTTTTCCAGTGAACCTGAACCTGGGATGAGGCATGATGGTTTCCATTTAGTTTAGCTTTTTTTTTTCCCTCAGAAATTATCTTTGGTCTTTTCTAAATCATTTGGAGAAATGCCAGTTCAGATATGCCTGAAGGGCTAACCCAAAAGACAATAAAGTTTATAGCACTGAGAGATCCAACTTGGTCTTTGGTCGAACCTTGAAAGTGAGAGACAATGTAGAAGAGTAAATAGAGTGATGGTCTTAGTCTTTGTAAGACCTGGGTTCAGATCATATCTCCAACACTTGTTAGGTTTGTGATCCTGGGCAATTGAGCCTTAGTTCTCTCATCTGAAAAATAGGAATAATGAATGTTTCACCTACCTTATAGGATTGCTTTGTGATGAAAATGAGATAATACATATGTAATGGGAGTGGGAATTTGAAGATCTTCCCTGCCCCTTGTATGTGCAATCAAACAGGTGCTTAGTACCTTGTTCCAAGTTAATAATTGTGTCAAGAATTAAGACCCAGAACTTGGGAATCCCACAGTGGGATGGACTTTTTGATGTAACAGGAAGGGGCAGAACAGGGAGGAGTTAATACCATATATAAGGAAAAAAACCAAGCTGAGAGAGGTCAGAACTTCTGGGAGCAAGCATCATGGAGGCAGAGCAACTACTACTGGAGAGGGAGAATAGAACTGAGAACTGAGAAGAACTGAGAAATGAGAAGAAAGGTGAACTGGGAGGAGCCATGGCTGTTACTCTATCTATCTGTTTTGATGTTACTTTCTCAGATTCGTCTACTGATAGAGGATGGTGCTATTGTTATAGAAACCCTGAGAATTTGCTGCTGGTTCAGAAGCCCTGAAAGAGGATTTTCTTGTTGTATGTTTACAGAAATCCTGGAGGAGGGTCTTGATGATGATTTCAGAGGTCCTGGGACCATACTAATGATTTGTTCTGATTTCTCAGACCTTGTTGTAGGGTCTATGTTGATTTCACAGGCAGAAAGTGAATTGATGAGGATACCGGCAATGTGCATGAATGTTATTGTGGCTTTGTTAAGCTTTGTCTTCCCAGGAACAGAAACTGGGAAGGACTAGAGGTGGACAAGACATTGTGAGCTTCAGTATGGAACAGGAACTAGACAATGAGCAGGCAGGAGCTGGGACCATGGAAGGGGAACCATGGAAGTAGAGAGGCAGACTTAAGATGAAAAGACCACTCCTTGGGTACTTAATGAAAACAGAGAAGATCATAATTTACTAGGGATGGAGAACTTTGACCTTTACATTTAGATGATTGAGTTAAGGACTAATTAAGGATGATTGGAAACTAATCTGTAATCAAGAAGAAAGAAGACTTTTTCATTGACGAGATTAAGACAATGTGACCTAGGGGTGGAAAACTTTTGACCTCTGTACTTTGTGTCAGTTAAGGAGCTTTGCCTCCTTAAGAATGAATGAGTTACTAAATGAACGTTCTTTGTTTAAAACTGTGTGACCACTTTGGTGAAAACTTCATGGCCATTTTAGCAATAACTTGTTATGCCATAACATGGGGAATGCTGTATTTTGATTTTCTGTGAATGTTTTGTTTTAGTTTGTTACTGAATAAATAGAGAGTTCACTATACTGTGTAATCAGTATCTTGAAAGCTGTTCACAACAGCAGTCCTCTGGAAAGCTTCTTGTGCTTGGCTTTACCACATCCAAAATACATTTTTATATAAATAGTCGTAATTGTTCTTGGTCATATCAATTCCTAAGGATATATATATTCATGCATGTAGGAATGAAATGAATACTTTACCACAAGAAATGAGCTCTATACAGTTCCCTCTTCACATAGCTATCAATATCTTTCTGAGTTTTTTTTCCTCCTGTTTTGTTTTAAATAGAAGGTAAATTTCGTTCCATTAAAAAAAAATTGGTTGCATATATTGCAAAAGAGAGCCACTTCACATCTCTTCCTTTACCCCACCCTAGAGCATCCCTTTCACAAAGGCAGAAGAAGCCATTCTTGATTTTTGTCCAAGATGGATAGGCACTGGAACCAAGGTTTAGGTTCTTTCAGTGATAGAGATAGTGAGACAGAATTTTTGACACTCTCAGTGTCTTATGATGTTGATGAATTTAAAAATTCTCTCGGCTTTTTCTTTTTTTCTTTCATCTTTTTTAAAATGCCATTTAAAAACTTAGAATTAGACATCAATACAATTAAACTTAGTGATTATTTACATTTAAATTAGTTTAAATTAATTTCAGTGCATAGAATATGATAGCATTATTTTATACTCTCATTCTGAGTGCTCATCAGAATTCTTTGCCCATTCATTCTTTTTTTTTTAAATTAGCTCTATAATATCTTTTGGTTTTACATCATCTACATTTTCCAATTTATTTTCTCACCCTATTCCATCCATAACAGGGAACAAAAAAGAGGTTAAAAATCGTTTAGCAAAACTAACATATCAAAAATATCTGTCATTTGCCATGCTCAATATCCACAGTCCCCTACCTCTGCAATGATATAGGGCCAGACTTCACCATTATAATTTCTCACTATTCAATAGCAATTATTTGGTTATTATTATTCTTTTTATTCACATTGTTGTAGCCTATATATAATATATATGGTTTTCCTGCTTTTTTTGCATACTTCACTTTGTACTAGTTCATATTTTCCCATTCTTCTCTGTATTCATCAGATTTATCATTTATTACTACACAGTAATATCACCTATGGTTAATGTTCTAAACTTGTTTAGCCATGCTCCAGTCAATGATGATTCACTTTTAGTTACTTGTCCTTATGTCACTGTAGTTAGTGGTGAGTTTGTACTCTATTCTTCTATTTCTGCTTTGCGTTAGTTTCTACATGTCTTTCAAATGTATTCTTCATCATGTTTATCTTAATTTCATCATAGTTATTCATTTGCTTTATATTATTCCCTCTTTTTTTTATTCTTAGACTAAGAACAGCATGACTTGGTATTATTCAACTCAATTCGGCAAATATTTATTAAACATCTACTGTATGCAAGGCTAGGAATATGGGAATAAATGGAAAGATTAGATATATAGATATATGTAGATATAGATAGATAGATAGACAGACAGACAGACATGTATGTGTGTCTGTTAGTGTGTCTGTGTGTCTCTGTGAATGGTTCCTATCCTGGATAGTGAAGAACCTAGAAGCTATCTTTGGATAATCCTCCTTTTATCCATATTTGATACTCCTCAGGATATATCAAATCCAAAAGTAAGTATTTTGAGATGCAGGAATGCCCCAAAGAATTCAGTTTTGCATAGCTCACCTTCTGAATAATGATTAAGTTTACAAGTACACAGAAAAACATGGTTCATTTTTTAAAAACATATTATCTGTTAAAAATCCTTCAAATCTACACTAAGACATCCTCTAAGTCAAGGGTATCTCTTGGTAGCCTACAATACTCCAGAGTGCAGGTGAAGCATATTAAAATATAATTGGGAAACATTTACTGAGATAAATAAAAATAGAATAGAATATAGATAATGTTAATGTGTGGTTTTCTAAATCAATACGTGACCAAAGAGATTCTTACAGTGCAGTTTAGGGACCCCCATTTCTATGTGAGTTTGGCATCCTACTCTAAGCCCCAAAGTGTGTCCTGTCCTTGCCCTTCAGTCACCTGAGACCCTCACTCCATGGCAATGAACATAGGGACAGAAGCAAAATAAATACCCTTGTATTATTTTTTCTTACCTGATTGTAGTTTGGGGTTGTTTTTTCCTCTTTCTTCTACAACAAAAGTTCTTGTCTTAAGCTCATTCTCAAACACCACCACACACATGCATGCACACACACACACACACACACACACACACACACACACACACACACACCCCAATGTGTAAACAATGTGGGTAGATTTTCAGGTGACTTTAAGGGAGTTTTGAGGGAAGGTAAGTAACTGATTCCTGTTCTTCTCAAAGTAGCCTCCAACAAGAACACATCCAATAAAAAAAAATAAGAGAAAAAGCCATTCTCTTTCCAATTTTTACAGCCTATTTGTTGCATAGTGCACTCTTGGCCCTCCCAAGTCCAATTATGGAGGCAGTGGTGATAGGTTTCACATCCACAGAACTCATTCCAAAGGGATTCCAAATGCTTTCCAAACTTAGCTAACTACCAGATAGATTAGATCCATCTGAGACTCTTCACTGACCCAGGGAAAGACAATGATGCCTAGAAGAGATTTAGAGAACTATGTGAAGAAGGACGAAGTGCCAGGAAGGACAGACAGAAGCAGAGAAGAAATAGTTGATGGAAGCAGGGGAAAATACCAAGCAGAGACAATATACGACAAAGGAATAGCAATGAAACTCAGCATTTGGAATAAAGATAGAAGGCTGCGTGTGTTATGTTTCAAAGGAAAGAAAACAGAGAGAAAATAGCAAAGAGACAATCAGAGAAAAAGTGATAGCTGAAAATGAAAATTGATGCAGAGCTTATGTGTTACAGGAAATTGGGCCTGAGTGATTGGCAAAAAGGGGGAGAAGTAGGAGGGGAAAAATGCAGGTAACTTTTTAATTTGTGACTTTCCTTTGTGTGCTCCTTTTAAATGCGCTTTCATATCATCTCCAAACATTTAAATAAGGGGAATATATCAGGAAAGGTTGTGCTATCTAGATAAAATAAATTTCTTATCATTTTGGATCCTACCATTCAGAATTTCTCATAGTTTATACAAAAGCTGAGTTGAAGGTTACCATTTTGTTAGCTATGGGGGAAGAAAGAAAGTGTCTTCCAAGCAATGAAAATGTTTAAACAATACAACAAGGAGGCTATTTGCCCTATCTTTCTCATTTTCTGTTATAAATATCTCCCAGTCATTATCTGTGGATGAAGGAAAGGAGAACAATGACAGAACTTTAAAGCTGGGATATTAAGGATCAGCATGATATAAAAGATGTATACATGAAGGTAGAATCCAGAATAACTGAGTTCAAATTGTACCTTGGGCATTTATCAGCTGTGTGACCCAGAACATATCATTTAAATTTCCTCATCTAGAAAATGAAGGTGTTGACCTCAGTGACCTCTGCCTTTCTGTCACCTTTAGATCTCCAATCCTGTGATTGTTTGGTCCAACACTCCTATTTTGCAGAGGAGAAAACTGAGGCCCAGAAAAGTTAAGTAGCTTAATCACCCCCAAGTCACCCACCTAAGTAGAGACAAAGATAAGACCCAAGTCTCCTAACTCTTGGTTTAGTGCATCTAATGAGCAAGAGCCTATAGACACCTTCCATATCCTTGAACTATATACCTACTTGATGATGACTAATCAAAACCTAGATTTCTTTTTTCTTTTCTTCTCTATAAATATTCAAGCCTACTTGAGATGTTGTTGTATATAGAAAAGAAAACTGGTCTTGGAAAAAAAAGTTTTAAGGTTTCAATCCTGGTTCCAATATTTGTTTACTGTGTGATTTTGAAAAAGTAGTTGTTTCCTCTTTCTACGTTTCCTTGTCTGTAAAATGGAGACAATAATACTATGGTCTTTTATCTCACTAGGCTTTTGTTTTTGTTTTTAATTTAATTTATTTTATTTTTAATTTGTCAAATGAAAAAAGCTTTTGTAAGAAAATTGCTAAATGAAGGTGTCATGTTCATATACGCTGAGAAATCATTTGTAGTTTCAATGAATAGCTAATTATCTCTCTCTCTCTCTCTTCCCCACCCCATCTCAAATTATCATGAATTATCATGAATTCTGTAATGGGAGTCATAAAGACCTAAGTTTGAATCCTCTCTCAAACACAGACACCAGACAAGTCACTTTAGCTGGCATCTCTCAGTTTTAGTTTCTTCATACTAAAATAATCAACAGCACCTAGCACAAGTCTGTTGTAATGATAAAATGAAATAACACGCATAAAGCACTTTGCAAACCTTACATCACTACATGCATTCTAGTTAATATTATTATTATTAAATTTCTTTATATCAGGAATTGTTTTTATCTTGTTTTTGTAACCCCCTTACCTAGTATGGTACACTTAATTATTGTTTGTTGGAATGGATGGTATTGTTCCAGAAATATTTATTTGGACTCCTGGAATTAAACCTTAGATCATACTTGTTAGATTATTATGACCATTGTATACCCTTGTTTCAAAACCCAACCTGGGCTGGTTATTGGTGTAGCCTTTGAAAAATGTCACATACTCTCTAATGACCACCCCTATCTCCTTTTGTTGGCTCGGTAAACATAATATGAAGGTATTCATCAATTCAAGGTCTATTAACCATATTTTATTGACTTGAGGTGATAGGAAGCCACAGAACCACATATCTCTCACCCTTCATGCCTTGAGGGGAGAGAGAAATTTGGCATCCCTTTTACTCTCCCACATTCCTTTTCCTCATACTTTTACCCTGATTGAGAGAGAGAGAGAGAGAGAGAGAGAGAGAGAGAGAGACTTGTATTTCTATGTCTCAAGACAATCTCCTTATGATTCTTCAGTACGTGGTGCAAGTAAATTCCAATGAGTGGGGCATGCTTGTTAATATAGCAGAGAATTTTTGGTCATGTAGCATTGTGCACACATTTATTGAGTTTGTACTAGTTCCTAGGCATTGTGGTCTCTTATGAGGATTACAAAAACAAAAGCAAAACTGTCCCTGACCTCAGAGAGCTTGTATTCTACCAGCATGTTGAGGTTTAACGTTTAGGAATGCTCAAGATCCCAAAATACCAACACACTGGGTCCTGCTGAATGAATTCAACTCAAGTCTTCTCTCAGCCAAAGTAAAGCAAAGTTTATTAAAGGTTTGCCATAATGGGTAGACTCTTAAGGAGCCTAGGTATCTGTGACACTTGTATTGGACAGGAGGGCCAGAATAATCTGACACAGAGTGAGTCTATGCTAGATAATTCTTGGCTACCTCCTGGAGGGAAGATGGAGATTATATACAGAAAAATTGCGGGAGGGTTCTAGGGTGGTCTAGAGGAGGAGTTTGGGGAGGGTCTTCAGGAGGAGTCAAATAAGGTCAGACTCCGGTAATAAAGAGATTAAGGGTGTGAAATATCTAGAGGCTACCTGGAGATGACAAGACAATGGAATGCTAGGCTAGTTTAAGGGTAACAGTTCTGAGCATAGATATTTTGGGAAGATCAAGGGTGGGGGATAACTGGACTATGGAGGTCTGGGTTAGTAACAGAAATTTGGGCCCAGCTATAAAGGCTTATGGCCTTAGGCAAATGCCTCATGTGGGAAGATTCAAGGAGAGCCCAAGGTGGTTCCCAGAGCCTGTACATCATCAAGTAGACACAAGTAGGTCCCTATTTCTCAGTATAGCAGTGGTCTCCTAGCAAGTTACTTCATTCTTTAGGTCTCAGGGTCCTTACATGTCTAGTGGAGACCATCATAGTCCTTTTCTCATAGGGTAGGTGTGAAGACCCAAAAGGTAATATCTGTCTTTGAGGCACATTTTTAATCTTAAAATGCTAAGTAATTAATATTAAGGGCTAAGCAGAGTCAGGAATAACTCCAAGGAGGGTAGATAAAGAGAAGAAAAAGGGAGAAAGCTATTTTCCTGCTCCATTTAAATTTTTATGCTGCTTCCTTTTATCCCCCAAAAGAAATCATAGATTTCTGCCTAGAGTGTTAGAAGTGATCTAATACAACTCCTTGATTTTACTAGGAACAAAATTAAGACATGGAGGGATTAGGTTACTGGTCCAAAGTCACGCAGATAGGAAGCTATTGGAGCCTAAGACAAAGAAATTTCTGAGAGCTGAGGTTTAACCCCAGCTCCTGCTATGGATGAAGCATTTTCTATTTGGGATTCCTTCAGTCAAAAATGACAAGTTTGCTTATCTGATATATACTTAGTCTACAGTATGTGCCTACAGGAGAAAGAGAAAAAAGGGAAATGCATGGTATTAATTAGGGCTCACTGATATTTTATCAGGATCATTGAGGTTGTGGGAGGTGATAAGGTACAATGGAAGGAACACTAAACTAAGAGCCAAGAGGCCTGGGTTCTAGCCTCAGATATACTGCTAATTTAAGGTATAAACATAACAAGTCATGTGAACTTTTTAGGCCCAAAGAATTTCATCCATAAAATCAAGAAATCTGGTCTCAGTCCTAAAATTCTGGGATTAGTCTATAGTGCTTGAATGCTCTGAGTCAGTGGTTCTCAACCTTCCTAATGCCATGACCCTTGAATAGAGTTCCTCATGTTGTGGTGATCCCAACCATAAAATTATTTTTGTTGCTACTTCATAACTGTAATTTGGCTACTGTTATGAATTATAATGTAAATATCTGATATGCAGGATGTGTTTTCGTTGTTACAAATTGAACATAACGCACAGGTTGAGAACCGCTGCCTAAGTGATTAGTGATTAGATGTTTGATGGATGGGGCTGTCAAACCAGGTGCTCTGGACTACCTGATCTCACCCCATCATCCCTGAACATCTACTCAGTCCTGTTTCAGGTAAAGAAAAACTGCCTCATATCTTTCTTCTCTGTGAAGCCCTCCTGGACTCTAGCTACATAAAAAGGTATCTCTTCCCCTCCCCTTTGCTTAGAGCACTTTTTCAGGGTTTCTTCCATGGCATAATGGTCGCCACCACATCATGCCCTGGTTTTGTTTTGTTTTTCTGTTCAAAAATTGGCTTATTACCTTTCATCACATAATCATTCCATGGTGTGATTCTGTTCATCACACCATTTGAAAGGTAAACAGAGCAGCAATGTATTCACCAGGGGCATATGGATACGCAGTTATCTCTCAGGCATTGTAAGTCACGAGCTTAGAATTCTCAGTTCATGTGCATTGTCAGTATTCAGTTTTAACCTATATTTAGTACTCTATGCATACTACTCTTTCACCAAAGATAATTTAGCAATAAATGATTTTTAAGTAATACTGGTACAGTTTTTTTAAAAGCCTCATATAATGATATCACCCCACTTTTTTGCAGAAAAAAAAATTTGGCAAAGAATCTGTAACAGGCCATGAAATCTAATACTCACTTCTACATGAAGTAAGTTTGTAATAAAAGGTAAATTCCTTAAAGACAGAAATCATGTTTACTTCGCCTTTTCTTTCCCCCTTAGCCCTTAAGCATCATACGCTTTTGATAAATGCTTGTTGAATTGAATTAATTAACCTCTGGAAAGTAATAACAATAATCATAGTAAATAATAACAGCTAACATTTATATAGCGCTTTGAAATTCACGAAGTGATTTAAATACATTGTCTCTTTTATCTCACAATAGCCCTGTGAGGTAAGTGTGGTTTTTCTCATCATTTTATACATAAGGAAACAGAAGAAAAAAAAGACGTTGTTTCCAAAGGGAAGATGTGAATTGGGGTCCTCCTGGTAGGGCTCTGTCCACAATGGCCGGCCCTTCTCCTTTGTGAACGTGAAGAATGTGTTAAGCCTGGCATCAGAACTGGACATGAAGCAGGAAGCTGCTTTGATTGATTCATCAGCCAATCAACCAACCAATATAATTAAGTGCCTACTATGTGCCAGACAGTTTAAAGGCAATAGGGAAGAAATTGATAATATATCAGAGAGACAACTCTTCTCCCTCTGCCTGCTCTCCCATTGTTGTTTCAGCAGGGACTTTTACAGTAGGAACTGGAGGTGGGGGAGGGAAGGAGGACTCTTTCAGTGACTTGGCCTCGGGATGCCAGCCAGCATCTTAAGACAAGAGAGCTATGCTGGGGCTTTTGGGCTTTTGCAGTCACCTAAGGTGAAGTCAGATGATTCAGCTCTTTTCCTGGCTGCCTTTCCCTCAAACCCTGTGTACAGACACTCACCCTTGACAAAGTTCTTCTCTCCCAAGATTCCAAGCAAACCCCTACCTACATTTCCCACCCCTCCCCCTTTTCCCCAAGCATGGAGCTACTGGGACTCCTGCTTCATAATCGGTTACATGGCTGACTGTTTCAGCATATATATGCTTCTCTCCTGTTCAGCTCCTTAGATTTCTAAGACAGCAAAATCCACCAGGCAGACTGTTGAAATGAACTGCCATCCCTCTCTAACTGTTTGGAACAGAACCCTTTCCCTGCTTGACTGGAGGCACACGACTGTCCTGAGGTTTGGCCAAAAGCCTTATAAAATGAGGCCACGTTTCTGTGTCTTTGACTAGTAGTGGTCCATTTGGATATCCTTCCTTGCCTCTCCTACAGTCTGACAGAAAAGGGATGCTGCTGCTGAAACAATCTGCAAATATAGACTAGATTTTACATGTAGATATTTGACCTTACCCTTCACCTTAATGTCAGCAAGAAAATATGGGACCCCAGCAGTCTGGCCATTCATCCTCTCAGCCTGTTTTGCTGAGGCAACATAACTGATCTGTTGGACATTCTCAATAGCCTTGTTCAGCAGCCACCATATTTAATGGAGATCCTTTTCTTTCTTCATCCAAGAAAGTCTAACTGTAAAACAAACCAAGAGATCTTCACATTGGCCTTAAAGACACTGTGATACTCTTTGAGCAAGACAGTGTGAAATGGTGGAGACTATGCTAGATTTGGAGTCATAAAGAACTAGGTTTGGATGCTGCTTCCGTTACTTAACATGCCCATTCTCAAGTTACTATGCCTTCTTTGTCAGAGGTTCCCTTCTGTAAAATGGGAATGATATATCCACTATGCTTCCTTCACAGGATTATTTTGAGGTTCAAATGATATATTTATACTTCACAAAATGGCAAAAAAAAAAGAAGGATTTTGAGGAGATGGCCATCAATTGGGGAATGGTGGAACAAGCTGCAGTTTATGATTGTGATGGAATACCATTGTGCTATAAGAAATGATGAGCAGCACGGTTTTAGGAAAATCTGGGAAGACATGTATGAACTGATGTAAAGTGAAATGAGAAGAACCAGGAGAACACTGTACACAGTAACAGCAATAATGTACAATGATCAGCTGTAAATGATAGTTATTCTTAACAATACAATGATCTAAGACAATTCCAAAGAACTTATGATGAAAAATGCTGTCTACCTCCAGGGAAGGAACTTGTACAGTCTGATTGCAAATCAAAAAATACTCTTAAAACTTTGTTTTTCTTGTTTCTGGGTTGTTGTTGTTGGTTGTTCGCTTGCTTGTATTTCCTTTCCAAACATGGCTAATATGGACGTATATCTTGCATGACTGCATCTGTGTAGTCTACATCAAATAGTTTGCCTTCTCAAGGAGGGGGAAGAAAATGGAGGGAGAGAATTAGGAACTCAAAAACTTTAAAAACAAATATTATAAATTGTTTTTACATATAATTGGAAAAAATAAAATATTAATAAAAACAAAACTAAAGTGCCAATGTAGTGTGCTATCATTATGAGAGTATGGTTGACAGAGAACTGGTCTTAAATCCTGAAAAACCTGAGTTCATCATCTGCCTCTGCTATATACTGACTGTCTGACCCTGGGAGGGCATTTACCTCTTTCCTGCCCCTCCCCTGCCCTGAGTGCTCTAGGGATTTCTCTAAGACTAGAAGTTGCAGAAAGGATGTCAATATGCATTTTAGAGGAATTTCCTCACCTGGGAGATCCTCATACCATGGAAATTACAGACCCAGTACCTATCTTTATTATTAATACTTCAATGACCTCATGTTATCAGATGCTCAACAAAAGTGTCCCTCAGTGTCATAGAAGATATCCTTCACAGAAGAAAAAAAAGAAAAGAGGTACTCTCTAAAGAAGGTGAGATAAACCAGAAGGTCCTGTTTATGGCCAACATTGTATTGATTGCATTGAGTCACAACAATGTAGGACCTTCTCAATAGTATCTACAGTTACTCTAAAGAGATTGCCCAGGACAATCATAGTGGAAACAAAGCATTTCTATTAAGAATGTCTAACCCCAAATTATGGCACACAGGTGGACAGATGGCCCATTCCATTGTTCCATCAGTATATCTGTCTTCAATAGGTAGTCTACAGTTGGATGGTACCCAGAATTGAAGAGGAGGAACAAGAGTGGGTCAGATTACATCTGGAAACCTATGACATATTTTCAATTATCCCAAGCTGCTCCTTGACACAACAGTCCTTCTTTTTACCATGGGAATTCTTTAATGACATCAAGATGAAACTAACCAAGGGACAAGCATCAGCCTCAGTGTGGCCTACAAATCCTGGGTGGACCTTGGAGCTCCTAGAGAAGAATCAGAATTAAAAAGGCAACACCCATTCTCAGAGGGCCTAAGAACCAGACACCCACACCCACATAATATTATGCTTACGGAGACCAAACAATGTTAGCTCCTGCCATATGTACACCCTTACCCACACCCACAACTACACCTACACTCTCACCCATAGTCAGACCATTCTACTCTACTTGGTGGGAAAGTGTTGGCCTACATTGTCTATTTCTTTACAGAGTTCTCCTCCTAAATTGTCTGTGAGCCAACTCTTAGCCTTGTCACATCTCTCCATCTACTGTCTCACTTCTCAACCCCATTTCCCCATTCACCTCATCTCCCTTCTAAAATTTGACTCTAAAAATTAAATTTTGATTTTTAGCTCTGACCCCAAAGGTAGGTCTACCTGAGGATCAGTGGAGATATTTCTTCCTACACTAGGCCTATGCTGATCTCCTACTCCCAGTTCTCAGTAGTCTTTTTCTGCTCCAAATTGTTTTGTATTTATTCATCACCTGTCTGTGCTCTATCAGTTTCTTCATCCATAAAATGAAGAAGCAGACTGGGTCACCTCTATGATCCTTCCAACTCCAATTCTCAAGAATATTATGATAACTCTAATGTAATGCAAGCTATTTAAGCATCAAAGCCATTTTATTACTGCCTTAGTATTCCTGGCACTTAGTATTGTACCTAACATGTTGTTCAGTCCTTTCAGTACTATCTGACTCTCTGTGACCCCATTAGGGGTTTTCTTGGCAGAGATATCAGATTGGTTTGTCATTTCCTTTTCCAATTCAAACAGTGTTACATGACTTGCCCAGGATCACATAGTTAGTAAGTGTCCTAGACCAGATTTGAACTCAGGAAGATGAGTCTTCCTGACTCCAGACCCAGTGCTCTGTGCACTATGGTGCCACTTACTACCCCCTAGCTGCCTAACACATAATAGATGCTTAATAAATACCTGTTGAACTAATGAATCTTCTGATTCCAGTCCTAGATTATGGATGATATAATTTTACCCAATAATATTTCAGATCCTACTCCCTTTATGAATGCAGAATAGTGGCATTGCCTATGTGACAGGAGTCATAACTAGCAACTATGGATCCAACTTGGTCAGACAACAAGAAACAGGTCCAGGATGAACAGAATGGAGTCCTCAGAGTAGCTCTGTTGCTCATGAGGCGAAGGTAATATAAGAAATAAATCAAAATTAGTTGCTAATGGAAGGAGCAGTTACTATAGTGAATCCAGTGCTGTTTAAGGAATACACAGTTAAATCCTCGTACACTCTAAATTTCAGTACCTTGGGGGAAAAGCCCTGTTACATTGCCCTAGTTCTGGCTTTGTTTAAGAGCATCATAGAGTATATATAGCTACTCTAAGTCTATTTACTATATGCCATCTGCACCAAGTCCCAAGAGGTATTATGTTCTACATTGCTTATCTGTATGACATAGAGTTTTTTTGACATGTAAAACATCATTTATCTAGTCACTGATTCCCTTCCCATGACCTTTCTCAAAGTGGTGGCCATATAACACCCTGACTATGGCAGTCTCCAAGACCACTTGAGGACAGGCCTCATAAAGCCTGCCTTTAACATTAATCAATTGCCTTATTATGGTAGTAAATCAAAGCAGTTAAACTCCGTTTTCCTGGGAGTTGAAGGTCAAATGGGGGGGGGGAGGGGAAACAAACCTTATTCTATTAAAAAGAAATCACCATTAGAAATTTTTTTCTAAGGTTTTCTCTGTCTTTTGCCATTGAAGGTGTTGTATGGGCTTTGTGTGCTTCACCAGCATATTTTAGAAAAGCAAACCAACAGGACATACATACTCTTGTCCCCACTTTGGATTTTCTTCAATCCCTTGTTGAGAGAAACTGCCTAAAATACTTGATCTTCTATAAACTACATGTGGGGAGGAAAGGTGAGAGAGTAAAAGGAAGAAGGAATTACTGAGAGCAACTAAGGGCCACTCAGTACAGGGCAGTAGTCTCTGTCACAGCAGGCCAGAAAAAAAGAAATTTTTGGGATGCAACCCTGAAAAGGAAAAAAAATAGTCCAAAGAGTTTATTTTTAATTACAACTCTTACTTTTAAAAGGAGTAACAGAAGTATATTTTTGGTTGTTGGAACATAGTAAGCTCTGGGAAAATACCAATTAACTCTTCCCTACAGATTGGCCCCTGTCAACCCCAGAAAGGGGGTAGAGGGATGCCATATGTTGATAGGATCAGGGGTTCAAAGAAATCAGTTACTACTATATCATGCATACCCTTCAACACAGAGATCCTACTGCTTGGCACATACTCCAAAGAGGTCGAAGGCAAAAAGGCAGGTTCCGTATATATCAAAATATTGATAGAAATCATTTTTGTGGTTACAAGAATTGGAAACAAAGTGGGATGGATGAGCAAGTTGTGTTTGGTGTTGTGTTTGTTCTTTGTTCTCAGAGAGGACCATGAAGTCAGGGAGACGATGAGATAACATGACTTGCAGTTTACTTTGATTTGAGTGAGGGAGAGCTCGAATGTTTATTACGCTATAGGAAACGATGAATCAGGACAATTCAGAAAAGCAAGGAAAAACCTGCATGAACTGATACAAAGTAAACAGAAAGAGGAAAATTATAGACACAGTAAATTTTAAAAAATTAAAGGAAAACAGAAAAGCAAAAGTGAATTTTAGGCAAAGTAACACATGGCAGTTGGGGAAGAGATGAGGGAATGTGCCTCTCCTTTCACTGGAAAGGTGAGGACCCATGGATATGTTACATTGCATACAATGGTAGCCAAAGTCACTGTTGGTTGGTTTGGGTTGATGCCTTTTTCTTTGTTTTGAGAGAAAGCTCCAGGGGTTGGGAGGTATCTTTAAAAACGAATGTGATGAAACTAACATTTTTAAAAGGATAACTAATCATTAAAAAAAAAAAAAGGAAATTGGTCAATGCTCTTCAACATGATCAAGCTGTCAAATGGCATTGATTACTATGAGTCTAAGAGTCATATAGTATGGCTCAGTCCCCTTATTAAATTTTCTATGGCATTCTGTGTTGGGGGAGGAACTCTAAGTGTGAATATTTCAGACCTAATCTTATTGAATTAGGGAGCTATGTGGATGAGTGTCTATGTTTACAAAGCAGTAAGTGGAAGACAAATAAAAATTATACAATTTCAAATAGATTTGATGGGTCCAAGAATTACTTCAGATCAATGTCCAGGATGGGTGTAGGTCATCATTCAACTTTGTTTACACATGAGCTCTTTGGCTAGTATGTACCTGACATTTAAAAAAAAAAAAGGTACTAAGATCATACTGTCTAACAGAATTCCATATCACTGATGAAAACCAGTAACAATGCTTGATAATCTCAGAGATAATAATGAGTGAAGATAATGACAGATTGTTCTTATGTAATACCTTGTTTCTCAAGACCTCAGTACATAATGCAGTGTGTTTTGTCACGTCTGTTGTATGTAGGATGATAAGCTATCTGTAGTCTGAGGCCATGCTTTCCTTACCCTTAAATCTCCTCAATGCCTTGTAGAGGAAGGAAGAGCGGTGATGTGATAGAAAGAATGCTGCTAATGCAGTCAAAAGATCTATGTTTGAATCTTGACTTTAGCATCTACTAGTTCAACTATGTGATACTGAACAAATTATATGGGTCTTTCAGGCCCCAGATTAGGAATATAGATTTAAAGCTGGAAAAGAGATGATCTAGTATAAACTCCTCACTTTTCAGATAAGGAAACTGAGGCCTGGAAAGAATAAGTGATTTTCACAAGGTCACACAGGTCCAGTGCTTCCATATCCAAGTTTCCTTCTATTATCTTGTGTTTCCTCTCTTCTTATCTCTAAAATGAAAGGGTGAGAATAGCTGGTTTCCAAGGTCATTCTAGTCTGAATATTCTTTCCTTTAATATACTTTCATTCAATCAATCAACAAGTAATTATTGAGAATAACACCAGCAAATATTTGTTTATTGCCTATTGTGTGCAAAGCATTGTAGAGCACCACAAATATTATTAGGCACCTATTATGTATAGAACACTGCTTAGAAGTCTCATGGGAAGATGATCTATGATTCTAAGAAAGTCTCAGTTACTGACAGACTTATAAAATAAAAAATATGAGCTGTTAAAATCATCATGATTATTATGGATTCATGAATGATAGAAAATTAATACTGGAAAAGCCCCAATTTGAATCCACATTTGAGAGAATTCAGAATTATTTTCTAGAATACATCTGTTATTATAGTATCATGCTCCTTCTCGTCTCTTTGGAAATGACTCAAATTCAGAAATCACCTCAGCTTGCTACACCTAGTTTGCAGGGTTAGAATAATGGCCATATCTGACTTGCCCTGCTCTCTCATCTTGTCAAATGCCAACGAAATTTGCTCGAGTGTCCACAGGTGCATGATATTAATCTCAGGCTCTGTATCACAAGGATCTGGTGCCAAGTAGACAGCTACATAACAACATGTGATATTAGAAACAGATGAGGTTATTAAGGATATATAGGACCATTCAGAGTTACAAGGTGTTTTATGCTTATTTTATTAGGTGAGACTCCCCTCCTGCCTTATGTGCCTTTCAAAGTTACTGAAGGAGTGACAAGAGGTAACATTGTAAGGGAGCAGGAGTTTGTGAGTGAGAGAAATAGAGGATGGAAGACAGTGTGACAGTGTTGCCCACTTGTGTTTGTGGCCTCACCTGACTTTCCAAAGTTGTTGTAGGAACAGAGAAGATACAGTGTATTTACTAGAGGTAGCAATGACATTTGGCAATACATATATACACCAGAGAGTCTACCTTCTCCATGCATATGTGTGTGTATAGATGTATAGATGTATGTATGTATGCGTATATATACATATATACGCATACATAAATGCACATATACACACACACACACACACACATATGCCAACAAATTAGGACCAAATCCCAGTCACTTCACTCACTTAGTGCCCACTTAGTGGCACTAAAAAAAAATTCCAGAAAACTTGTTGTTTTTTCCAAATGAAGACCTTATTTTCACTCTGAATGAAACATAATATGAATTTAAATTGATGTGAAATGACTAATATGGAAATATGTCTTACATGATTGTACATATTTTTAAATTGAATTTAGTTTAAAATTCTTACTGTCTTAGGAATGTGGGAAGGAGAAAATTTGGAACTCAAAATTATTTTATGTTAATGTTAAAAATTGTCTTTACATGTAATTGGAAAAAATAAAATGCTGTTTAAAAAGTAGCTGGTAAATAAAAATCGGGTCAATGAAATAGTTCTTGATCAAACACATTCAGCCATGTCTACTTAAGTTGCATGAAATAGTAAAGCAAGTAAGCACTGGTGAAAACCACCTGTGCAGACAACTAACAACTTTGAGAATTCAAGCCCAAATGAAGTATAGTTTCTTCTTCAACAGGAGCTTGTAACACTCTCTCTACCTCCCTACTTCCCTCTATACACACAAGTCAGGCAGAGATTTTCTGTGTCTCATTGTCATTAGGTCATCCAATCTTAAAATGCCCACAGACAGACACCTTCAGAATGCTGCTTTATCTGAAAGGTCATTTCTATAAAATTTTCCACAGCAAAACATGTCCATCATTATATTTCTTTACCATCTGTGTTCTCTAGTGCTGCGGCCAGCTACACCGAAGGACAGAGATACCTGATTTTGTAACAGATATTGAACAACATCAGGGACTCCCAGGCAAACGATGGCCAATAAATTGTATGTGTAGATAGAAGAGTAATAAAAAAGCAAAAGCTGTGAGTTCAGCAATTTCTGCAGAATTTTCAGTCCTGGTGGATTAAGATAGGCACATAGAAATACATCACAATGGACTCTGATTCTTTTAAAATGTTAAATGTGAAAGTTTAGAGGTTTGTTTGTTTGTTTGTTTTACATTAGATTTTTACTTGGGTCAACAAAGAAATTTGTCAGGGAATTCAAGGAGTGAGCTTTCTTGTGGTAAATCAGCTTAACTGACTGCCCATTTGCTTTACCCTTCAAATAATCCTGATTTTGTCTTCCCTGGGATTGTTCAGTTTTTCAAAAACACACTCAATGAGAGAAGAGGGAAGGAATGAAGACTGAAAAACATAATGAGCAGCCAGTTCAACTTGTTTAGGGTTTTAAGGGCAGAACAATATTTAACTTAGGAATAAATAAATAAATTTAAATTTGAATAAATAACTTGCTGTCACATCCATTTTTCTTTGCTCAATAGAATCTGGGAAAGACCATTTCACTTATTGAATGTGGTTTCTGTTTCTACAAGGTTGAAAATTTCCCTGTCCCATGGATGAGATGTTGCCCTTACTTAGTTATTTGTGACTTCAAAGAGTCATGTTTCCATAATTGCAGACCAAAATGGCCCTAGACATTTTTCTCTGTGCTACATTATTCTTAGGCAATTATTTGTGACTCACAACAATATTCCTCAGTGAGCAGCTCCAGGAGCCTTCTGTTGTTTGGCTGCAGTCCTATGGATTGTCAAAAACACACTCCACATGAAGAATTTTTAAGGTCATGAAACTATTGAGTCCATACAAATTCTTAAGGCACTCATGGAGGTGCCAATGGGGTCTATGGGATCCTCATGCAGAATTGAGCATCTTCCCAGTCCACACTATAGACCTAGTCACTTCTTTTTACCACAGGGAATAAATTTGGTTATGAACTGATAATGAGAGTAAGGTATGTCCAGCAAAACATCCTTATGATCTAGTGGAATATTTGTGATGTAAAGAGAAAATGAGAAAGTGCCTAGCACTTACATAAGGAAATAGATATGAGGAGGATAGGCATGGATGTGTTGCAGTCTGTATTGTTGAAGGAAATAGCTACATGGAGGAGGTCATAGATCTTTTGGAGAATCAATAACTTCCCTTCATTCCAAGATATGCCTCTATGCCTTTTATTTCTTTGAAAATAAAAGAAAATGCCTGCAATATTTTTTTCCTGTAACTAGGCTGATATAGTTTTAATGATAGTACCTTAGTTTTGGGGGATTGTTTTCTTAGTACTTGGAGGATTTTCCAATTCACTCATTTGTCTATTTTGGTAGATTGTCTTCCCTAGTTACCAGGGAATTGAGGAGTTAGAAATAAACAGGGTACACTCCCAGACAAGACCTCTATTCTTCACTCTACCAAGAGTTGACTAAACATTGGCAAGAATCACAACACAAGCCCAGTATTTCTTCTAAAGATAGCTCTGTGGACTTGAAGTGGGGATTGATCGATAAGGTCAGGATTTCTTCATTTGAGTAAGGACTAGAATGAACATATCCCAAATATTCTTTACCTACATAGCAGAGAGTTGCCACTTCCTTGATTAGCCTCAGTGACTTTCCACAGCCTTAACCACCTGTGTTGTCTGGCATCAATGCCTGTTGCTACAATCCTGGCTGTCGCATCCACGACAAATACATCCTTGTGTGGGCGAGCTACAGAGACAGATGGTTCCTGGGTACAGGGTAGAGGCTGACAGCCATGTAGGAGAGGGGGTAAAGAAGAAGCTGGAGCATGGAGCACTTCTCACATTCTGTCCAGTAAAGGAAGGTGAAAAGAAGTTCTCTATACTGTCATCTTTTTTGGAGACTCCTTGACCACCTGGATGGGAGCAATCTTCAAGATCACTGATTTTGCCTAAAATTAGAGGGGCAAAAGGGATCTATACCCTTTATTTTATCCCCTACCCTGATAACCCAGTTTCAGAGAGCAATGTATCAATAGATTCATAGGATTATAGAATTAAAACTTGAAGGGACTTCGAAAGCTCTGAAGGCCAAACTTACAGATAAGGAAACTTAGACATAGATCTGTTTGGTGACTTCCCCAGAGTCACATAGCTGGGTGTTTGAGGTGGGATTTGAGCCCAGGCCCTCCTGACTGCATGCTTAGTGTCCTATTCATGGCTACACCACGTGAGGAATTCTAATACTCTAATGATCTATGCCTCTAATCCTCACAACTATTATTCTGAAGGCCCACCATTGGTGGTGGCCATGACTGAACTCCCCATAATTTAAGTAGTTTTAGAGACCCAGACCCTCCTGTTTGGGGAGATCAGGACCAGAATTTTGATAGTAGGGTGCTAATGTTTATGACTTGAATAAGCATGAGTTGTCCAAATTGGACCACACATGGCTCAGGTGTAGTTTTATCCATCAGGTGAAGGACAATCCTAAGGGGCAGGAGAGAAAATGTTGACCAGGTCATATAGGCCACAAGGCCCTATCTTTCCTATTCCTGCAGAGGAGTCTAAATCTCAGAAGAAATACCTGTAATTAGTTGCAAGTTTTTTGTTTTGCTTAATTTTTTTCCATTGTAGGTAGATTTTTACTTTCTTCCTTTGCAGGTCTGTGAATAAAGAGAAAGGAGAACATACACCTCTTATGGGCTCTGAAGCACAGCTGAATGAATGAATGTAAAAATAATTTACTAAGTACCTACTATGTGTCTGGTATTATGTAAGGTGCTGGGAATACAAGCTCAAAATTGAGACAATCCTGCCATCAAGGAACTTGTAATTTAACATGGGGCATTAACACACACAGAGGAGTGATGACCAGGGAACCAAAGGGGACTCATTTTTCATTATCTACTGTTCCAGGAACAGTGAAAGCATTAGATTATTGTTCCTAGAGCAGGAGTTCTTCACCTGTGGCCTGTGAACAGCAACAATTTTTTTTATTATTATTGTAAAGATAGTTTAATAACTATATTCTAATATAATTGGTTTTCTTCTTAATATATTTTATGTAATGCATTTTAAATATTCTGAGAAGGGTTCATAAGCTTTGCCCCCTTCCCACACATGCTCACAGTTAAGATACCCTGAACCAAATCAAGAGATTCGAAGTACAGGCAGTGTCTCTTTTGTCATGCATGGTTTAGGACCAGGTAGCTATCAAGGGGTGGGTGAGTTTCAATACGCTCAGTGAGGATAACCAAGCTCCAGTGCAGAGTTCCAAAGAGAAATGAATTCACTCCCCCACTTAGGCAAGGCATGGTCTCTAGAGGTCTGCCTGGAGGACCTGCTGTTCTAGGTGGAGAAGAGGGGTACAGCATCAGGATGGATGGCAAGAATTCTGAGGGGAATAACACATATGGGTTCTCAGTTCTTTCCGAAAGTAAAGATTCTTAAGAAGTGAGATAATTTGCAAAGCAGTATTGTTTTGTTCATCACCATACCTTTGGCACAATAAATAGAGCACCAGGTCTGGAGTCGGGAAGGGCTGAGTGTAAATCTAGCCTCAGAGACTTACTAGCTTGTTGTGACCTTGGGCAAGGTGCTGAATCCCTATTTGCCTCAGCTTCCTCATCTGTAAAATGAAATAATAATAGCACCAACCTCCCAGGTTGTTGTGAGTATCAAATGAGACAATAATTGTAAAACACTTAGCACAGTGCATGGTCCATGCTATATAAAAGTTATTAACTATTGTTATTATTCATGGAGAGGTATAGAGGTATATACCACTGGCCAAGAGCCAGTTAAGGCCAGTTCTTACCACACCCTCGAGTTGCTCTGGGAGTGGTCATTGGCAACTCTCCTCCATTGTTCCCTTGTTTCCAGGTTTGTTCAGCTTGAAAGAAAGCTTGACGTTGGTTGGCAGACAGGACCTCGGCAAATCATTGCTCTCTCATGCCCCAAATGCTTCACTGCCGCTCTGGAGGTGGAATGGCTGTTGTTCTTTCTGGCCCTCACTGCTTCCACTCCTGTCCCTTCACCAGAGATGCTGCACATAGTGGGCACCTCCAGGCAGGAAGAACAGGGAGGAGACAGTCATGCTGCAGAAGGTGATTCCAGAGGTGCAGACCTCAAAGGTGTAGCCCTAACTGAACGTGATCACTCTTCCTCTTACCTTGCTTCCTGGTCAAGCTAGGGACTTGTTTTTCATTCAGGGATTTCAGATTTTAGAGGAGGAAGACAAGAAAAATATACAATTGAACATGGAAGTGAGAGGAAAAAAGGAAAGAAGGAAATAAGCCTCTATTAAGTGCCTATTGTGTGCTGGCCACTGTGCTAAGCATTTCACGGATAATATCTCCTTTGGTCTTCACAACAATCCTAAGTGGTAGGTGCTATTATTATCTTCATTTTACAGTTGAAAACACTGAAGCGGATAGAGATTAAGTCACAGTCACACAGCTAATGAGTAGCTGAGACTGGATTTGAACTCAGGCCTTCCTGACTCTAGGTGCAAATTCTAAACATTATTCAACAAAGTTTCTACTAAGAGAAACAGGAAAAAGACAGCTGAGATTTATAACACTTAGACAGAAGGGGGGAGGGGTATCTGAAAGTCAATTTATTCATATTCCCTAGAGCAGATTGTTAAATTTTCACTGTGAGTATTTATACATTGAAAATCAGCTAACCAGACTTAAGAAATCAATGGAGAAAATGTTAATAATACATTTTAAATTTATTTTTTTTCTGAAAGCAGGTTGTTTACCATTTACCAGCACACCCCTGGAGGGGAAAGAGAGAGGAAGAGAACCTGGTGACTACTGGAACTATTTTCTAGTACTGTCAGATCTGTGAGGCAAACCAGCCCACCGAGTCTTCTCCTGGTATTGATCAATGTAAAGACCCTGATATAAAATATCTTTGGGTAGTGACCAGTTTAGAGTTAACATTTTCAGCCCACTTCCCATCCCTGGTTTTTTGAACTTTGCCTTTGGAGATCTATTGAATTCTTTCTCTGGCCTCATGACCACAGAGAGAGGTAACCCAGAGAGCTGGCTCTGATCTACAAGAGATTGAAAATGAAAGCTGGATTGTGGTAAAAGCACACGGTAAGTAGGGTAAATTTCCCTGAGTTCTGGGGGGTCTGGGCACCCAAAGACCAGGTTATGTCTATTTTTGCCAATTCAGTTCAGTTCAACAAGCATTTATCAAGTCTCTCATACATGCCCAGCATGGTTCTAGATACCAAGGTTACAAAGTAAAAAAAAAGAGCAACAACTTTTGCCCTCAGAGGGGATTCTTGGGAACCACTACTTTGGGGGTGGGGGCTTCAGGAACTGAATCCCCAAGGACTTTCTAACCAACAGTCACTGGAAGTCCTTTCACTCCCATTCCCCTAAAATGACAGAAGTGATGCTGCACTTCTGAAGTGATTATTCCACATGATAACATGCTTATTCTGGTCCTTGTGACCATTTCACATTCCTGTCTTCAGAAAGTTATGACTAACCTCAGGTCAGGGGAGGGGAAAGGAGAGCATGGGAGCAGAGGAGAAAGTGAGGAGGAAGAAGGAAAGGGAAAAGGAGAAGAGGAGAGGGAGGAGAAAAGGGAGGGAAAAGGGAAAAGAGAGACGAGAGGGGATGGAGGAGGAGGAGGAAAAGGGAGGAGGAGAGGAAGAATAGGAAAAAAAGAGAAAGGGGAGAGGATAGGATGGAGAGAAAGAGAGACAGAGTTAGCCAGACAAAGACAGAGACAGAAAACCTGAACAGTGTGTGGCTTGGTCCTGAGATAACCTCTCGAAGTTAATCCCCAGCACCAGCTTTTTCTTCTTTGCCAGACAGATGCCTCACGGAGGACTTGGCAGGGCTCAATCGATAACTGGAGCCATACAAGTAATGACACCAGTGTGAATACTGCTGGCTTAGATATTTCCTGTTTTTCAGAAGAAACAAGCACCCACTATTCCTGTCATTTTTAAAGAAAGAAACAAGGACCATTCTTCCCTTGGCTTGATAATATGTGGATGCCCATAAAATGTCACTAGTCAAGATGCATTGACAACAGGAGTACTTTCCAGTCTGCTTAGCCTGAAGTCTTCTTAAGGACTATCACACATCACAACTGCATTTCTGCAGTGCCCTCAGGTCTCAGTAGTTGGTTGGGGGCAGGTGAGGGAAGATGCCCAAACTGTTGCCAAAGTGCCTTTCATGTGGCTACTTGGGAATGAATAAATCCATGGAGATCCATTTCACTTCTGCCTTGCTGCTTTGACATCATCCCCATTGAGGCTATAAGGTTCACAGACAGAAGAACTCTGTTTGCAAGCCGATCCAAAGTTCTGAAGGAAGGGTGCCTATCATTGTCACTGCCCAGCCCCCACCCTCATCCTTACCTCCATCCCAGGGGGCTGGCCTCATTCACTTGTGTTATTGTAAGTTTGTTAAGTTGAAAGGATGGTTTTTTTCCATGAGTGATGTTACCTTCCTCGTGTTTGGAAAACTAAACAGTAAGACATATAGAGAAAAAGAAATTGGAAGAGGAGTCACTTGTGTTCTATTAACCAGGCATTTTAAAAAGACAGTGGGATCTTAGGAGAAAAATAATCACTCAGAGAAAGATTGCAAGGTAGAGAATGGGGAGAGATAAGGATCTTTCTCTGTTTTTTGTAAATATTACTACCACAAATGGAAGGGGTAGAGTTCCCATCACTAGTCCCAACTCCAAAGAAGCCAATATAGAAAAAAAATCTATGATTTCATAATCCTGAAAAACTCCCATGTGGTAACTCACCCCAACAGGGCATATCACAATTAGTCAGTGACTTATACACAAGTCCTAGAGAGTTGCCTAGGCACCGAGTGGTTAAATGACTTGTCCTGGGTCATACAGCTATTATTTGTCAGAAGGGATTTGAATCCACATTTTCTTGAACTCTGTTCTTTACAATAGACTATTTTTTTACCTCTGTAGACAGCTATATCCTGATAATAAGTAGTGTTAGGATGAAGAATGAGAAGACTATGAGAGTCAAGGAGGAGACCAAGGAAGGTATCTCACGTCAATGTTCCCTTAAAGGGCCCTGGATTTGGAGTCAGAGCGCTTGAGGTCAATCAGTCATTTAACAAGCATTTCTTAAGCACCTATTGCACCAGGCACTGTGCTGAGGGTTAGAGATACAAAAGGGGGAGGTGGGGGGGGGAAGTAGTCCCTGTCTTAAGGAGCTCATTGTCTAATTGGGGAAACAACGTGCAAAAACTGTGTGAAAAAACTGTAAGAACAAGATCTACAGATATATGTCTGCATAGAGATATGTGTATAATATATACATGTATGTGTGCATGTATACACAAACACATACATTATACATGTATGTATATGTGTGCGTGTATATGTATATCATGTGTATATATAAACATATGCATTATATATGTGTTTACGTATATGTGTATCTGACCTTGGGCATGACACAACCTCTCTAAACCAGAGTTTCCACATTTGTAATTTGATTTAATTGATCTAGATTACCTCTATGTCCCTTTGAAACTTTCAATTCATGACCCTTACATTTACTAAGCACCAGTAGGCACTGTGCTAAGCACTTTATATAATACCTCAAATGAGCCTCACAATATTCCTATGGAGCAGGTACTACATTGCCCCCATTTTACAGATGAGGAAATGAAGGCACACAGAGGGTAAGAGACTTAGTAAGAATTTGAGGTCAGATGTAAGCTTGGATCTTTCTGAATTCTAGCCTAGTTCTCCATCCAATGCACCATCTAGCAAGTGCCTGGAACCCAAGGAGTACTTAATACAGGTAAGATAAAAGTAAAGAAAGTGCCAAAAAGTATCTCAAATGTTAAAATTAGAAGAGACCTTTAAAAAGATCTAGTTTTTACCCCTTCTCCCCATTTTCTTGAATCTCAGAAAGATGAAGTTACTTGTCCAAGGTCACACAGCCAGTTCATGATAGAAAAGGGAGAAGAAAGAGCTGATTCTCCTTATTATCAGTTCAGTACTCTTCCCCTTAAATCATGCTAAAATACAAGTGAGTAGGTGAGAGCCCCTGAGCTCTCTGACTAATAGTTACTGGAAACTATCCTGGTTTATGCTGAAACACAGCCTAAGATCATTCTATAAATCCACACTGGCTGGGACATGTACTCTAAATGGTTTGTGGGTTGAATGGTTTCCAGTAATAGCAACCAGTGACCAGTACCCTCACTCTCTTTCTGGTCCTCCTTTGTGAAACAAAGACGCAGAATTTTGTCTGTGCCCAGGTGACAAGCCTTTCTTTGAACCTAGCTAACTGACCCCTTGATGGATTGAACCTGTAAAAGAAAACATTCCTGCTATTTCATCAGACCTATCCCCAAAGACTAGGAGAGAGCAAAGCGATTGTAGTAAGAACAGCTTCTCATTTCACATTGGAATGGGAACATCGCTACTCCTGTTGGTTAGCAAACCAAACACTTCTGAAAGACCCTTTGCTCATTTCACCTCTCAAAAAGGATGCAAAAGATCATTTTTCCCAGGATTGAAGTAAAGTTTTAATTTGATCTATGAACTTGAGGCTGCATGGGATTATTTCTCTTCACATTTGTGTTACTGAAGAAACAAACAAACACCTGTATTTACTCACATCCTTTTCCCATTTCCTCCTCCCAATCTGATACTTTCATTCTAAAATGGTCAGAGAAACCAAACTCACTGATCTGGAAGGAAACTCAGAGGTCACCTAGCCTGACATCATTACTTCCTAGACAAAGAAGCTAAATAACCTGTTCAAGATCACACAGAAATATATTGGAGTCAGGATTCAAATCCAGATGCTCTGACTCTAGAGATAGCTCTCTTTCCGCAGAGAGTGAGTGGCAGAGCCAATATTCCATACTAGGCCTTATGAATCTAAATCCAGCTTTCTACGCACTGCCTCCCAGTTAGAATAATAAGATTAATTGCAATGGCTAATAATGCAAGAGGATAGATGATAAGCATACTTCCCTAGAACATAACCTGGAAAGGCGGTGGGCTCCCCATGCTTGGAGATCTTCCAGCAAAGGCTAGACTGCTTGTTGGATCTGTTAGAACCAGGATTCTTTCCTGTATAGGACTGGACTAGACAGTCTGGGTGGCTGTGCTCCGTTCCGCCTCTCAAATAAGTGGGAAACTATGCATATTGAATGTTTCTTGTTGGTTGCTTTTGCTTACATGTTTTATTTGTTATAGGAAAGAATTCAATAGGGGATGAGGAGGTTGTTTACCAGAAAATGATTGTGACATTAAAAAAAAAGACATTATTGTGACTTTACTGTCCTTAAATGACCAGTACACAGGGAAACTGGAGGAATGGAATGGTATGGCATGATCTGCCACCATCTTTGGCAGCTCTTTTTAACATGTCAACCCCAGGCTTTAAAGAACCCTGTACATCAGTGGTAACATGCTCAAAGAAAAATAGGGACTATGAAATCACACACAGACACACACAGACACACACACAGACACAGACACACACACAGACATACACAGACATACACAGACACAGACACACACACACATAGACACACACACACAAACACACACACACACAGACATACACACAGACACACACACACACAAAGGATCTCTATGGGCTGCAGGTTGACTTAGAAAAATACATATCATGTTGTTGTTCAGTCATTGCAGTTGTGTCTGACTCGTCACAACCCCATTTGAGTTTTGTGGGTGCAGATCCCAGAGCAGTTTTGCAATTTCTTTCTCTAGCTTATTTCACAGATGAGGAAACTGAGGCAAACAGGGTTAAGCAACTTGCCCAAGGTCACATAGTTAGCAAGTGTTACAATTTATGTTGTTAAATATTTCTCAACATTTTGATCTGGGTCAGGTGTCCTCAGGAATGTCGTTGATCACCTGGTACTTTTGGTACCTTCTTGTAAGTCACCTGAAGTTGTGCAGAAAGTAATGGCAAAGTTAATTGTCCTAATACGGAAGGAGAGAAAAAGTATCAGTTTTAGATTTCAAACATTCTCAAGGGTGTTTGTATGGGAAGAGGAGGGAGAAGGAGGAGTGTTCAATGTTGTGTGTCGTTTTAATTCTGAAAGACCAAGACGAGAGGGAGAGAGGAGGAAATGCAATTCATTACTCTCCGGCTAAGTGAGAGTGCTACAAAACCAGAAATGAAAGAGTCCCTGCCCTCAAGCAACTTCCAATCTATCCATGGTGTCGATAAAATAAAGTTCAAGGGATTGAAAGATGGATCAAGCATTTTCTTTTCTTTTAAGTTTCATGGATTTTTCCGGTGTTCCAAGAAAAGCATGCTCCTTAATCTGAGGGCCTTCCCTCCAAGACCCTGACAAATTTGTACCCTGTACATACATCACGTTCATATATAATCATTTGTAAATTGTCTCCTTCATTTCTGTGAGCTCCATGAAAGCAGGAACTGGTGTTTATCTTTCTTTGTGACCCCATTGCTTATCCCAGCACCCAGCATACAGTAGGCATTTAAAAAATGCTGGTTGAAATGATCTAGGTTCTATTTAAATCAATGATTTAAAAATGAAAAAAAAAATTATAAAATCGCTAGTGGACTAGCTGAATGGATAGTTCTTTCTCAGAAAGTTATCCTTAGCATTGAAAATGAATTTGGGAGTGGAGAGAGCTAAAATGTCTGTAAGAGCCAGTCAGGTGATACAGTAAAAAAGAATGTAATTTAACTGGTCAGAGATGGAGGACTGAAAGTTAGCTGGCCCTCCCATGCCTCCCGATCCCTCAATGTAACTACTTCTTATAATTAGCCCTAAGTCTTCTATGAGAGGGGGGGAATTAGGTTCCCCATCAAGGAGGCGAGCTTGTGGTAAAAGCAGTCAAGAAGCAAGAGAAAATTCTGAAGGGAAAACATATTTTTTTTCCTTTTTATTTTCTTCTCAAAATAATCAGGGAGTAGGGGAAGAAGAAGGAAGAATGTGAAGGGAAGCAAGGGAAGGAGGCACCAGAGAATACACAAGTAAATACAGGAGATAGCAGAGTTACACATTGGTAAGAATTTTAGAAATTTGCCAGAATTAGTCAATAGGGCCTATTGTCCCCAGTGCTTCGGTCACTTCCTGGTAGTAAATTAAGGTTTTCAGAGAAGCAGATTAACTCCTTCAGGTCATTAGGGGCTTACTGACCGGGGTAATGGCAAAGGAATCATTTCATTGAATTGGATGAAGTTTCAGAAGAAGAGTTGGCCAGTTTTTTAAAAAAATTAAACTTCTTTACAAATCTGAAATATTTCAGCTATTCTTTGTTTTTCTTTCAATGAGGAAATCCTCCAAAGCCTCCCCTGCCAACAGTGACTTTTTTATACTTTTTAAGATGGAATTAGCAATGTTAAGAGTTTTTTTGTTTGTTTCTTGGTCTGGACCTCTGATTTCACCAGGGTATAGAATTCCTGGTATGGAAATCTTCTCTATACTATGAAGGGGTCCATGGATTCCCAAGGGGTCTGTGGACAGCTTTTGGGAGGTCCATTAACTTGGAGAGGGAAAAATACATCTTTATTTCAATATAATTGATTTTCTTTGTGTTCTTATATATTTTAATCTTATGAATTTAAAAATATTACCCTGAAAAGAAGTTCATAGACTGCCAGACTGCTAGACGTTTCCACAATACAAAAAAAAAAAAGAAGATCATTGATCTATATAGATAGGCAACTTATTTGTAATTTAGAGTCTTGACTAGGTCATTGAGAAGTCAAGTGACTTGTCCAGGGTCACACAGTTAGTATGCATCAGGGCCAGCTTTTGAACCCAGCTCTAACCACAATTCCTCATGGCTTCTCAATATTCAGTTTAATTTTTGAAAGACCAAAGCCTAGTTTGATAGTGGGATAAAAGGACTCCAACCTAAGAATTAAAAGATCTCCAATTTCCTGACAACGTACTGGAGAGTAGCTCAGACACTGGGTAAAATTGACCTCATTGAACAGAATTATTTAATTTCCCAAATCTCCCTTACTCATAATGAATATGACCAAGTTCTATCACTTTCCTAATTGAAGTATAGAAGAGAGAGAGAGAGTAACTGCCTTGGCCATGAATCAACACCTAATTTTTGAAAAGCTCTTTTTAAAAAAGAAAAGAAAAGAAAAAAAGTTGGATTCTTTCAGGGGGAAAAATCTGAAATAGTACTTAATGAAAAATATTGTTACATTCCCAGAGAATTTTTTCCGTGAAAATTCCAACAGACTTCATCAATTACACTCAATGACCAATGAAAATGTTCAATCAAAAACTCATTTGAAGATACATTGTTAATGAACTGTATGGAATGATGCTTAATCAAAAGCTGACACCCTTCCATGGGAGAGCAGTTCCATGGGCCCTTAGGAGCACTATTGTTCTGAACCAAAGATAACAGTAAAACTGCATAATTAATCGCCCCCAGTCATGTGGCATTCTCAAGGGAATCTAAGTTTCACAACAGGCTCCATTGTGAGGTTTTTTTTTTTCCTTTCCCAAACACAGGAATTGGGCTCCATAATATCACTAATGCCATCAGCAATAAAGACATCATTTTTTGGGCTTTTTGTTTTTATTTGTCATGGAAAGTTTGTTGTTTTCCTGCAGAATATCATGCTAAAAATGCAAAGTCAGTCAGTGAAGCTGCTGACCATGGAGAAGAGGAAAAAGAAATATTTCTGCCTCTGCCTCTGACGTTCATACTCTAGAAGAGGGATGATACTCTTTTAAAAAGCCAATAGGTTGTTCACCTTAAAGGAGCACATAATGGAATGTATCTACTTTGTAAGTAATAGAGGTAGGTGAACCAGCCTCATAAGCCCTTTTAAGAGTCTGCGATGGTGAGCCTTCAAGGTACATTTGAAAAGACAATGGTAAATGAGGTTTGTAACAAGAGCAAGATTTGTTGATGGAGGCCATTTTATCAATCTAAAAGTCGGCATGAAGAGCAATGGAAAGCCCAGTGTTCAAAAGCTAGAAAGATTGTTTTCGACTTAGCTCAATGTAGTCTACTACTAGTCATAGTACTTTGCATCAAATAACTACTTCTTCTCCACAACACAATGCTATGAAGCAAGTAGATGGCAACATTTTTCCCCAATTTCATCACAAAAAAAAAATGGCATTGTCTAGATGTGCCTAACCTTGCCCAAGGTCACATGAGGAGTTATGGAGTTGTTTATAAACTGTGCTTATCCTTGGCCTTTGTGTTTCAGTGCCATACTGCTATAAATACTTGCCAAGCCTCTTGGCTCAAAAGCTGATGTACAGATTACTTGGCACAGATGTTTATATTGTGTTTACCAGGGTCAATATCCAATTATATTCCAATATCTTAAAAGAAAGATCCATGATTTCATCAATAAGTCCCTCCTTCTACCAGTGTGGGTCACAACCCCACTAGCCCTGAGGAGACAGTCCTATCATTAAATTCCTACTGTATATATCTCACGATAGTGTGGAATTTCCCCTTGCTTCTGGAAAGTTAGGCAGAGGAACCAGGCTCTGCCAGGCCTACCAAGTTGGAAAGGCCTGGGGATGAGCTCAGCATCTGTCATCCACAAATCAACCCTTTCTCAATTCAGAGAGGCTCATTGCCAGAAGGTAGCCCCTAGGTTATGAATTATTTTTGGCTACCAAAACCAAGCACTAAGTATGAAAGCTAAAATAAAATCTGTCATTGCACACTGTTTTCATTGTCTTCAAATCTTGTGTAAAAGTCATGACCCAAACAATGTATCTTTTCAAATCAACCCATTTAATTGGATTCCAGAGTAAAATCATGGCTCATCAGTTTCTTTAGAAATGACTCGGGAAGCTGCTGATGCCACTACTGGAAAGAGCACTGTGTTTGTATTTAGAAGATCTGGATTCAAATTTCCAGAATTCTTTTTAACACCTTTGTTACCTGGACGTCATCTCTCTGGCTCTCAAATCCCATCCTGGACATAGATTTGTCTGCTTTCCAGGGACCAACCTAGCTACATGCAGATGCTCAGCACTAGAGGTATGGCTATGGTCTGTAGATTACAAATTCATTGATCACAGCAAACCAAGAAACCAAGCTTAATGAGTAGAAAACCAGCAGCTATCCCTAATATCTAATAAGTTTAAACCAAGGCCATGTGGCATCATGCTAGATCTGGAGTCAGGAAACCTGGGTTTGAAACCCAACTCATATACTCATTAGCAAAGTGACTATGGGCAAGTCACTTAGTCTGTCAAACCTCAGTTTCCTAATCAAAAAGAGAGAGAGAGAGACAGAGAGACAGAGAGACAGAGACAGAGACAGAGAGAGACAGAAAGAGAGAGACTGTAACCTACCTTATGAGGTTGTGATAGCGTAAATACAGAAAATGAGCTCTTGAAAAACAGGGAGTGTTTTCATTTTGCATCTTTGCTTTTGTAATGCCTGGATCCCCAGCACTGAGCACAATGCCTGGCATATTGTAGGTCCTTAATAAATGCTTGTTGAATTGAATTGGATTGGATTTAAAGTATTTTGAAAACCTTAAAGTGCTATCCCAATGTGAGTTACTATTATTCCATTCTGAAATAAGTAGCAATACACACTAGCATGAAATCATAGGTCTGTACCTCCTTTCCTGGACCCACTTCCATGCACGCTCTCCCCAAATGATGGAGTTAAGAAGTCAAATCATGTAGTTTTCTGTTCAGAGTCCCATCTGGGAAGACCGTTGGGCTCCCTTAGGATTATTCTAAGAAAAAGTTCACAGATCCTTTCAATAGATGGGGCATTTCATTTCTGCGGGGCATTAAAAAATGTGAAACCTTTAGCAATACTGCTGCCTTGTCATTCTATTCCTTTTCTCTTGGCCACAAGTGTTATCCCTAGGTCATCTTTGCAGCGCGAGCCAGTGCATTAGTGTGCTCTGCCCAACTGGTGACAACCTCACCCCTTCTTCCATACCATGGCGTCTCCATTGGAAAAAGGAGCCTGGGCTGAACCTCTTTATTATCAATCATTTCTTTATCTACCTAATTACATTTTCTGTTTTTCAGGGAAGCTGGTTTGTTTGTTTTGCTTTGTTTTGTAAAGCCTCTGCCCTTTCCCTCCCAAGGTTTTTATGGTATATCATTTATCCTCTGTAACCAAGGATCTTTATTATTTTCCATTTCAGGTCTCATCATTCCCGTACCTCCATATTTGAGCCATTACATTTGATTCTCCCTCTGTACCCTGCAGCATCTTATGAAATATAAAATGTAATGAAACATTCAAGCATTTGACGTTCTCCTAGTGGGTTTGCAGGGCTACAGCACTGTGAGCTAGCCGCAGCTCTCATCTCATTAGTCCCCGTTGCCCTCAGAGAAGGGATGGAGAGCAGCAGGACAGACCTGTCTCCACTTGCTGGTTGGCAGGGGCAACCTCTTCTCAGAATCCTGCTCTTCACCAGCATATAGAAGTGTTACTAAAAATCTGCTTGTACAGCATGGAGTAAAATGAGTCACTGGTCCCAAGCATTGTTGGCTTTGCTTGTCTGAGACTGATCTGGTACTGGACCAGCAATGGGAAGGTAAATCTAGGTCAGGGAATTCTAGATTTGAGAAGGAAAAAGTCATCAAGTCCAATCCTTTCATTTCAAGAAAAAGGAAACTGAGGTTCAGAGAAAGTTGGTGACCTCGTGGGTGTCACACAGCTACATGGCATCTGAGGCAGGATTTGAACCTCTTGTATCTTGAGTCCAAGTCCTGTCCTCCAAATCATAAGGTCATATGGACTAAGAACCACTCTGGGTTTCTGCCCCTGTACCCTCCTCCGCTAGTCACTTATTCAGCATTCAACAAGCATGTGTTACGCACCTGTGTGCAGTGGAGATGGAAAGAAGAAGTAGTCTCCGCCTTCAGGGAGTATGCAGTCTAGTAGAAGAGATGACACTGAGGAGAGTGAATAGACTGTTGCAATGGGAATGAGCATACGTGGATCTGAACCACTGTTTGACCTTGAAGAAGGAACACACCCTCTCTGAGACTGCTTCAACAACTGTAAAATGTGAAACTGGATCTGAATGATGTTTAAGGTCCATTCTCCGCCCCTAAGCATATAGGAGAGGCGCAAACTAAGAGGACAAAGAGGGAAATCTCAGTTAGGGATTAGGGAGGGGTTGGCTTCATACAGGAGGTGACATTTGAACTTCATCTTGACTGATGGTTTCAATTAAGGCACAATGCTCTTGTCCCATTCAGGCCAGCTTGGGGTTGTTAACTGCAGCCCTTTTATAGAGCCTGTCTCTGCTCACCCTCTGTTTGCTAGTCTATCTCTTTGTCTCAAAGTCTGTCCCGTTTTTGGACTGCTATACTCCAGGCTGTTCTGTTGTCTGGCATAGCTTTCTAACGGCCCCCAGCTATGTGCTAACATTTAATGCAATGTTCCCACGTGTCCTTAAAGCACTTTCTCCTTTCACTTCAACCTCAGCTCAGCTTTCAGAGTTGCATACAATGGGATGCAATTTGAAGGATGTCACAATATACCTGCCTTCCTATACCTGCCTTCCAAAGTGCCTGAAATTCCCATCAATTGAGTCTTTCCTTGGGTTAATTCATGTCTATAAGACCCTCATCATAGCTAAATGGCATGGTGGGCAAGAATATTGAACTTACAATCAGGAAGCTCTGAATTTGAATCCTACCTTATTCATTGACTAGCTATGTGACCCTGGACAATTCACTTAACTTCTCTGTACTTCAGTTTCCTCATTTGAGGATGATAATAAGAGCACCTAATTCTCAGTGTGGTTATGAGAATCAAATAAGGTAAGATATTTGCAGATTTTGTAAACATTAAAGCACTATGTAAATGCTAGCTATGATTATTTTTTACTTTTTTGAGTATAAGAACTATTTCACATTTGAGTTTCTGTCTCTATACCCCAGTATCGTTCCCGGCATATAGTAGGAAGCTAATAAATATTGATTGATTGATTATCTCAGAGAGATAGCACAAATTGGTTTAAAAGACTAATTGCCTCTTACCTAACAAAGAGCATGGGCTAGGAGAAATGAAAAACAGTGTTTTGACCAGAAGAAGTAGGTTAATGACATACTTCCCTGGAAAGGCAGGATAGCATGGATTAGAACAGTATGTGGGAAATTAGGGACTGGGCTGTATGAGAGTATTGATGAACTGAACTTGAGAGAAGATATCAACCATAGGGGTAGTAAGATGCTGAGAACATATTTCACCTTCTTTACAACTTTGTCTAGGTCTTATCACCTTCCTCCTCCCAAGGTCCATTTTCATATTAACAAGAAACAAAATCCAAAGCTAACAAAACGAATGACTAATTATAAAAGTCAAGGCATTTAAATTATCATGGGATCTTGTTTGTACCTCTCCTATGTTCTTAGAGTTATCACCTCCACCTCTAATAAGAACTCAAACTCCTACCGCTGGAACCATGGACTTCTCATTGGTGAAAATTCATCTTATCTTATTCATACCCACTACTCTACTTTCTACTCAGGTGTATTTTGACTCCAAACACCATTTCTTCTGATTTCCCTGATCATAACTCTACTCCTTGACCAAAACTCGCCTTTATGTACCGTGTTCCCCTTTTAGAATTATAAGCATCTTGAATAAGACTGTCTTGTGTTTGTTTTTATACCACATTCTCTTTCTCCCCTCTTTCCCCAGGGTCTTCTCTTGCGCCAGGCCAAAGCAGCCTGTTCTGGGATGAGAGTCTGTTATATTTTGTGATTCAGAATTATGCCACATATTCATAGCTGTCATAGGTGCTGTGAATATCATGTTGGCACTGCACCACCCCACCCCACCCCCCTTTACTTGATCTCCTTCCTTTCTACTTCCCTGGCTGGTAAGCTAGATTTCTATATTCAACTGATTGTATATATTATTCCTTCTTTGAACCAATACTGATGAGAATAAGGTTCAAGAGATGCCCATTGCCCAACCTCCTATCATTCCCTACATTTTAATAGGTTTTTCCTGCCTCTTCATTTGAAATAATTTACCCCCATTCTACCTCTCCCTTCCTTCTTTACCCAGTGTACTTCTCTTTCTCATCCTTTAAATTTTTATGTAATTCCTTCAAATTCACCTTATACTCATGCCCTCTATGTATATTCTTCTAGCTGTATGATTACTGATACAATTTTTAAGAATAACAAGTATCATCTTCCTGTGTAAGAATGTAAATAACTCAGCTCTATTGAATCCCTGGTTTTCTTTTCCCTTTTTACCTGTTTATACTTCCCTTCGATCTTGATATTGGAGGTAAAGTTTTTGGTTTGGTTCTGGTCTACTTATGAAAGCTTGAAATCCTTCTACTTCATTGATTAATCATTCCCCCACCACCACCCCCCTTGATGTATTATGCTTAATTCTGCCCGGTAAGTGATTCTTGGTTGTAGTCCTAGCTACTTTGCCTTTTGGAATATCACATTCCTTGGCCTCTGATCCTTTAATGTTACAGCTGCTAAGTCCTGTGTAATCCTGATTTTGGTTCACTGACATTTGAATTGTTTCTTTCTGACCATTTGCAATAGTTTTTTACTTGATATGAAAGTCCTATAATTTGTCTATAATGTTCCTTGGAGTTTTTATTTGGGGATCTCTTTCCTGAGGTGATCAGTGAATTCTTTCAATGACTATTTTGTCCTCTGGTTCCAGGACATCAGGGCAATTTTCTGTGATAATTTCTTGAAAGATGCTATCTGGGTCTTTCTTTTTATTATGGCTTTCAGGTAGTCCAATGATTATGATATTTTCTCTCCCAGATCTCTTTCAAGGTCAGTTGTTTTTCCCATGAGATACTTTACATTTTCTTCCATTTTTTGGTATTTGTTTGATTGATTATTGATGTCTTATAGTCATTAGCTTCTACTTGCCCAATTCTAACTTTTAAAGTGTTGTTTTCCTCAATTAGCTTTTGCACTTTCTTTTTCATTTGGCCAAGTATAATCTTTACAAAGTTATATTCTTGAATGAATTTTTGTATCTCCTTTTCCAGTTTGTCAAGTCTACCTTTTAAGTTTTCTAAGTTTTTTCATCATTCTTTTGTATCACTCTCATTTCTCTTTCCATTTTTTCTACTAACTCTTTCATATGATTTTTAAGCTCCTTTTGGATTTCTTTCCATGAATTCTTTCTGGACTCGAGACCACTTTCCATTTTTCTTTAGGTTTTGCCTAATGTTATTTTGACATTGTTGTCTTCTTCTGAAAACTCATATCTTGAGTTTCCCTGTCACCATAATAACCTTCTATGATCATTTATTATTATTTGTTCATCTTTTTCCTTTTTTTTTAAATTTGAGCTCTGCTCCCATTGTGGAAGAAGCACTATCTCAGGCTTCTTGTGCCTGTGGTTGCAGGCCCTGGCTATTTACCTGGTGCTGTGCTGAAGGGGTAGGATGGGGGCTAGTTGGCACTGCTAGGGGATGTAGGGATCTGACAAATTAAGTGGTACTAAACTGGAGTCTTAGTGGTGGTTTCTGGCATATACTGAGATCCAGTCAGGAGTCTCCCCATTTCCCTGGGGCTATGCTGAAGCATGTGGAGGTCTGGCCACTGGCAGATTCCACTTTGCCCAGGAGTACACTGATGCATGTTGTGGTTCTTTGAGGTGGAGCTTGCTGATTTCCCTGGCTATGCTCAAGCACCTGGTAAATAGGGGGTTTATAGTTTTGGTATTTGCCTACTCCACCATGCTGGGATTTGGGATCTCCTGCTAGTTGACAGAGGTGGGGCTCACTGCTGGCCTGCTGGGATGCTTCCTGCACTGGAATGCACTCCCCTTTTACCCAAGTGAGGTGGACCTTTACTGCTGAATTTCCAAGTTTCTTGGGCTAAAAGATGGTTTCGCCTTGTCTTTTTTCTGGTTCTGTTGTTCCAGGATTTGTTTTAGGGTGATATTTATGGATGTTTTGAGACTAATATGGGATTTACAGCAATTTACTACTTTGTCATCTTGGTTCATAGAACTTCTTTTTCTTCCTTTTTTAGTGGGGAAAGTGGAACATAGGAAGGAGAAGATGAATTTTCATTTTCTTCACACCTAAACTGGTTTAATTTGAATGAAATTTTAAAAGAAAACAAAATTTAAAAAAGAAAACAAAAATATGGCATGACTCTGTGATGTCCTCCAGTGTCATTCAGCAGCATATGAATAGAAGTGAAGGTGGCAGAGGGTGGTAGTAATTCTGGGTTTGGTATGGTGTAATTGGTGATAGTTCAAGGAACAAGGTTTTCAACAATAGAGGAAAGTTAATGATTTACCAAGGAGTTGAGATGCAGAAATAAGAAGAATGTAGCTGGTATGATGGTCTAATAAAGAACTATGTCTTGGAGGAAGAGTAGTCACAACTATAGCTTCTCTTGGATATTTGCTACATTCAGGGTTGCTCCTGAACTACTCACATGCAAAAATTTCAGGCATGCAGGATGGGATCACCTCCAAAATCTTCTCCATTGAGCTGTTATATTTGATTCTCCCTTTGTACCCTGCAGCATCCTATGAAATATAAAATGTAATGAAACATTCAAGTGTTTGACATTCTCCTGGTAGGGTTGGCAGGAATGCAGCAGTGTGCACCCTCTGCAGCTCTCATTTCATTACTGTCCTCTGCCTTCTCAGAAGGGTTAGGGAGCATCAGGGCCAACCTGCCTCCACTTGCTGGTTGGCAGGTGAAAGCTTTTCTCAGAATCCTACTCTTACCATAATATAGAAGTGATATTGAAAATATGATTACATATCATGGAATAAAATCGGAGTCATTAATGCTAAACCTTATCTGCCTCAGTTGCCTGAAATGGATCCAGGTCTGGACTGGATCTAGAAAGATGTACCTAGCACTGAAGTTCTCAACCTGGAACCAAAGAACTTCTTGTTATCGGGCTTTTGTTTTGTTTTGTTTTTGCAGGGGGAGAGGATATTTTGATAACTATGTTTCAATATATTTGATTTCCTTTATAATTTCATATATTTTATTTTACGCATTTAAAATATTATTCTAATACAATAGTTAGTATACTCATTTGTGAGCTTGATCAGCCTAATCGTTTCCTAATGACCACCAAATGATTTCAATGATTAGCATTTCGTACTATAGTGTGATAGCTGGTACTTGCAGAGACCCTTCTCACTTTTTTTTTCTGTTTCCCTTTGGATTCTTGTAGATGAATTTCATTATTCTTTTCTAGATCTATAAAGTAATCCTTTGGTAGTTTGCTTGGCATGACAATGAATAAGGAAACTGAGCTAGGTGTGATGATATTTTTATTATATGAGCTTAGGTTACCAAAGAACAATTAAAATTTCTCCAATTATTTATATATACTTTTATTTCCACATGTAATATTTTGTAGTTGTATTTACATGGTTTCTATAGATATAGATTAGATAGATAGATAGATTCCCAAACATTTTAAAAATTTCGTCATCATTTTGAATGAGATTTCTCTTCCTATTTCTTCCTATTGGGTTTTATCAGTAACATTCAAAAATGCTGATTATATATGTTGGTTTATTATACACCTTGCAACTTTGCAGAAGCAAGCTTTTTAAATCTTTTCTAGGATTCTCTAAATAAACCAACACATTATTTGCAAATTTTGTTTCATATTTGCCTATGCATTTTCCCACAATTTCTTTTTCTTATCTTATTGCCATTGCTAGTATTTTTAACACTATATCAAATAATGACAAAGATAAAAGATACCTTGGCTTACCTCTGTATTAAAAAGACCTCTAGTTTATCCCCATTTTATATAATACTAGTCCTTGGTTTTAAACAAGAGCTACTTATCATGATA
>CM053583.1:126291984-126328859 GCA_028627135.1 Pseudochirops cupreus
TGGGGCAAGCAAGCCACCAGGCCACCAACATTTCTCCCACTAGTCTTATTTTCACACAAGCTGCTGTGTTAATCCTCTACCATCTGGCCACAACTTACCTTTCCCAATTTATCTCCCACTGTTCTTCAGCAACAAATCCTACACATTAGTGAAGGCTCAAGTATTCACTGACCTCCCCAAACACATTATCCTATTCTTGCCTCCCCGTCATTGCTCATTCTCTGCTCATTCTCTACTCCCTCTCCTTGTCTCAGAATTCTTGATTCCATCCTCTCACACTTTCTCTGAGTGTTGTTCTATTTTAGATTATGGGATATTAGAAATACAAAGGACCTTAGAAATAAAATAGTTCATCACCACTATTTCTCAGACGAGGAAACTGAGACCCAAAGACTTTAAGAGATCACACTAAGGCTATTTGACTCCAAAATCAGGCATTTTTTTCTTCTCTAACATCTCTTTAATCTCTCTCTCCCTCCCCTCTCCGTATATCTATCTGACTGTCTCTCTGTCTCTACTTTTGTTGTCTCTTGATGTGTCTCTGTCTCTATTTCCCATCTCTGTTTCTGACTCTTTCCCCTCTGTTTCCCTCTGCAACTCTATATCTATCTGTCTCTTTGAGTGTCTCTATCTCCTGTTTCTTTTCATCTGTCTGTTTCAGTTTTTGTATGTCTATCTCTGTCTATCTGCCTACCTCTCTGTAATTCTGTCTCTGTCTCTTTTTGTATTTTTCTTTGTCTCTGTCTCTTCCTAACTCTGTCACTGACTTTGTCTGTCTGTGTCTATATCTACGTATCTCTCTGTATGTCTATGTATTTGTATCTGTTGCTCCATGTCTCCCCATCATTTTCTATCTATCTATGTCTGTCTATTTCTCCCTGTCTATGTTTCTGTTTCTATCTTTCCTGTCTCTGACTCTGTCTCTCTCTGTTTTTCTGTCTCTGTCCCTACCTTTCTGACTATGTCTTTTGTTGCTCTCTCTCATTCTCTCTCTGCCTCTGGCTCTCTATAATTCTGTCTCTGTCTCTATGTCTTTGTCTCCTGATTCTGTCTCTGTCACTGTGTATGTGTGTCTTTGTTCCTCCCTTTCTCTCTCTCTCTCTCCTCTCCTCCCCCTATCCCAATCACAATCTTTCTGTCTTTGTCTCCTCTCCTATTCTCTCTTTCTCTCTCTTTCTCTCTCTCTCTCTCTCTCTCTCTCTCTCTCTCTCTTAGACACCCATTTTCCAAATGGTATGATCACCCCACACACAATGTCAGCAATTTCAACTGATTCTATTTCCACAGTCTCTTGTACTTTTCCTCTGCTTTCCCACTGGCACCCAGTTCAACCCTTCATTATCTCTCTTTTCAAAAATTACAATAGCTTCATAATTGGCCACAAATCTTTACACACACACCCCTCAAAAAAATTTTCCTATACACCCCTGCTGGATTAATCTTATCTTAAACGTATTATAGTTGAAGAACTGTTGGAATTAATGTCAAGAGAGACCTGATGTCCAGAAAACTTGGTTCAAATCTACCCTCACATTCTTACTACCTATGTGACCCTAGGTAAGTCACTTAGCCTCTGTTTAACTCACGTTCTTCATTGGTAAAATGGAGACAATAGAAACACCTATCTCTCAGAACTGTAGCAAGGATAAAACAACCTGTTAGTAAAGCACATTGCAAACCTGGAAGTGCAATCTGTACATGCTAGCTACTATTGCTATATGCCCAACAAGTTTTCTTTGCTTGAAGAACTCTAGTTAGAAAGAACCCACTACTTCCTGAGGCTATTCATTCCACTTTTAGATAGCTCTAATAGTTAGGAATGGATTTTTTTTCTCATATCAAATCTAAACCAGTCTCTTTGAAACCTCAGCCCATTGTTTCCAATTCTGATTTGTGGAGCCAAACATTAATTTAAAAAAAATTTTTAAGGAGATATCTCTTCAAATACTTGAAGATAAAGACCATGGATCACTTCTCCTCTCCTTGTCCCACCACTGCCGTGTCTTCCCTTCTCTGGGCTAAGCATCTCTATTTCCTTTGATTCATCATTATGGAATGAACAGAAGACCCTTCAGAATCTTAATTGCCCTACTCTGGAAACCCTCTAGTTTGTCAATATCCTTTATCAAATACCACATCAATAAATGAACATAGTACTCCAGACATGATCTAACTTGGCTGAAGAAAATAGAATTATGTACTCCCCACTCCTAGACCCTATGCATCTCTGAATGCAGTCTAAGTTTATATTAGCTTTCCTGGCTTCCATATCCCATAATTAATTTGTGGTTCACTAAAAGTCTCAGATCTTTTTCCCACCAAGAAAACCTTTTGCCTTGTCACTCTTTTCTTATCTTTTCCTTATTAAGTTGATTTTTTGAACCCAAGTTTAGGAATTTACATTTATCCCAATTAAACTTCATATTCTTGGATTTAGTCAATATCTTTTTGAAACCTGATTACCATATAATGCATTAGTTTCCCCTCCTAATTTTGAGTCAGATTACACAAATTTGATAAGCCTGTATTATCTATGGTGCTATTCTAGTCATTTCCTTAATAGACCATCTTAAAACAAATATTTCCTTCTCTTATGCTGGACAACCATGAATTTGACTTTCAGGCAATTATACAAAACTACTCAGGGCCCTGTTGTCATTCAGATCATAGCCCTCAGCTGGGGCTCTGTCCATGGTAACTGGTGGAGTCTGTGGGGAGGCTGTACCACAATTAGTACTTAACAAATAAATGTTTATTTTGATTATAAAATATTCAGAATGTTTCTGTCTTCTTGATCCTCATTTCTTTCATGTAGCCAAGTTAATGCTGAATGGAAGCAGGGGTCTGTGCTCTTAGTGAAATCACCATGGAAACAGTAGTCAATGCCAGTCCACAGGGAGGAAACTGGGCCTTCTCTGGTCTCCTTTTGCAAAGCACAAACAGGATAGGAATATATACACCTTGCACCAACAGGTTTTGGGAGGTGTGAAACCTGTCTTAAAGCTGCTGTACAACTTGTATAAATGGTGTCCCCATACAAAAAACAGCTATTTTTATGGTCGACTTCCTAGAAAATTATCAGTCACAGATGTTGTAGATTTTAGAAGGCAAGGGTGGTAATTGTGTTAGGGTGAAAAAGAGCCATCATTCAACAGAGGTTGAATGTGGCTTATCAAATGTGTACCATTTCTCATTGAGAAAAAAAATCACCAGGTTAAAATGACACCAGTGAAGAAACATGGTCTGTTCCTTAAGTCTAAAGTTACAGAATCTCTAAGCTAGAAAGAACCTCAGAATCCACTAAGTCTAATTCATATCTGAATAAAGATTCCCTCTACAGTGTAGTACACAAGAGGTCTTCCAGGTTAGACCTGAAGACCTCCAATAAGGGGGTACCCACCACTTTCTGTGACAACCCATTTTAATGCTGATAAGTAGAGCTGTAAACAGAATGCTGGACCTGGGGATGAGAGGGCCTATGTTTAAATCTTGCTATAGCCACTTACAATTGAGTAACCTTGGCAAAGTTATCTAACCTATTCCAGCCTCCATTTCCTTATCTGTAAAATAAAGATAACAGTATCTACCTGTACATCACAGAATTGTCTTTCCCAGGCCAATTCTGACCTAGCCTCAGGCAGGAATAAGAGAGAAAGAAAGAAGAGGCAAAATGACAGTCAAGGAAAAATGAGAATAAAGTGAGAGGGTAAGGAAAGGGAAAGGAGGCTAAAAGGAGATAGGTCAATAGTATACTTCTGAAGAAAAGGAGTGTCAGAGCTGAAGCCACACAAGAAGAATGGAGTTGTTCCCAACAACACTCAGACACACCTCGCCTTGATCCTCTGGGTCCAAAAATAACTCCTCAGAATTTCAGCTTCATTCTCTTTTTTTCCCTTTCCAATAGAATATAAGTTCCTTGGGACAAGAACTATTTCAATCTTTATCTGAGTATCTCCAGCACCTAAACACAATGCCTTACTATAGAAGACACTTCATAAAAACTTGAATCGTTATCCTTAGGAGAAAGGAAGAACAGATCTCCAAGCCCTTTAAAACTTTAATATGCTTATTATTCAGTCTTTCCTTCAAGCTTTAAAATCTCATTTTCTTTAACATTTTCTTTTGGATTTTATTCACCCACCTTTTACAGTCATTGTAATTAATACTATCCTAGACCTTCCCCAAGTGATTGTCAGCTCCATTAAGTTACCTAGAATTAGACACAAAATTCTAGTAAAAAAGAGAATTTGATATTTTTCTCCACAATGGGTGTTACATCTTGCATTTCTTTCCTTGTGTTTCCTAGCATACTGCTTTCTAGATTCAATTTGAAGCAGCCAGCCAAGAGATGGAAACATGATGCAATACAAAAACATTTCCCTTTGGAGCTGAGCTCAATTTTAGGCATTAGGGCAGGTAGCTCTTACACAATAATAATTCTCATTGGCATTTATATGGGGCTTTAAAGTTTGCACATTGCTTTACATACTGTGTCAGCAGTTATTTTAAAAATCAAATACTGATGATAATTATGATGGTGCCAGACCAGACCTATGATCAGAATTCCAATCAAGATAGCTAGCCTTCAATAGTTTGATGACTCTGTTGTCTTCCAGGTATGGGTAATCAATTCATCAGTGAAGATGATACCCACCTCCCACGTTTTCTCATTCTTATCCATGTCTTCCCATAAATCCTACAAGGATGATTCAAGGCATTGGAGGTATTCCTCTGGTTCCATTAATCGTGAAAGCAATAAAATGGTACGATGCAAAGAACACAGAACAGAGAATAAGAGAACCTAGAATCTTAAATAATGATCATCATCTAATATAGTCCTTTCATTTGACAGATGAGGAAGCAAAAGCACAGAGAGAGTAAGTGACTTTCGTGGTTAGGAAGTGACAGAGCTAGCTCTAGAAATCTAGATCCAGGCTTCTTTTATTTACTAATTCCTAGACCCATAATCTTTCCATTTGTATGATTTTGCAAAGGAAACTCCCTCCTTTTAAAAAGACATGTACAAAGGATATTTTACAGCTAATGGGACAATAGCACATGCCTCACACTTTGACCTGTGAATGATTCAATCAATCAAAACATTTATTCACCATTGACCACTAAGTCCTGAGAATACAAAGACAAAAAGAAACATCCCCTGGCCTTGTGGAACTCACATTCTCTACGTTCACTACTATACTTACATTCTATACCATCCAGGAGGCTAGGTGACACTCTGGTTTAAGCACTGGGCTTGGAATCAGAAAGGCTCATCTTCCTGAGTCCAAATCTAACCTCAGACACTAGTCATGTGGGCATGTTACTTAACCCTGTTTGCCTTAGTATTCTTCAACTGTAAAATAAGCTGGAGAAACAAACAGTAAGCCAATTCAGTATCTTTACAAAGAAAACCCCAAATGGGGTCACAAAGAGTCAGACATGCCTGAACAACAACACTATACTATTAAGATTATATGTCTCCAAATAGTCCTCAGATGTGAGGTTTTTTTTAATGAATTAACATGTCATTTATGTCCCAAAATATGAACCCAAGTATATTTTGTAAGGATGTGGTAAGACAGAGCAATGATAGCACAACGTCCACAAATTCTGTCCAACAGACTTCCCCGCCTATTAACACTTAGACCTTGGTCAGGCAGCAAAGAGGTCAAGGTCATCCACTTCACCCTGGACCATAGCCCTCCATCTTCAATTTTTTCCTGCCATTGGACTTTGATGACTCAGGAAGAGAGAGTGAGGCTGACAACTTTGTGCAACTCTTCTTCACTTAAAGCCAATTCACTGGCAAGTCAAGACATCACCTGTGATGTCATTGAACCTCTTTGATAACAAAGGACAAACAACAACAACCTATTAGTGCATAGAGTGCTAGGCTTGGAGTCGGGGTGAATCCTCCCTAGACACTTAACAGTTGTGTAATCCTGGACAAGTCACTTAGCCTTTCTCAGCCTCTGTTTCTTCGTATGTAAAAAAGGAGGCCGGGGATAATAAGAGCATCTTCCTCATAGGGGTATTGTCAGAATCAAATGAGATAATACATGTAAAGTGTTTTGTAAGTCTTAAATTGTCATATAAAAGTCTCTGTTACTATTATTGTTGTTATCCAAACTTACTTATTTCTACTTCCCCACATAGACACACGTTTGATTCTAGTCAAACCAGATTCCTCACTGCCCCTTGGAGACACAGAACTCCTCAGTGTCCTTGTTTACCTTGTTCTGTTCTGAAATACTATCCTTTGCTACACTTGTCTAAATCCTACTCATCCTTCAATACTCAAATCAAGCCCAACCTCCCTCATGAAATTTTTTCCGACTCCTCATGACCTCATTGCTTTCCCCTTTCTTTGCACTCCTATACCATGGTTTAATGTCTCAGAATTTAGCACTTAATTTAATAGCACCTTCACTCTGGCCCTTATTGACTGGCCAACAATAGGTCCCTGCCCAAGCACTGCTTAATGATTATTTTGGGGTCCCTGATGCTCAGAGTGAATGCAAATAGCAATTATTTCTCTTTTGAACAGAAACAACCCTGAGGACCTTCCCTTCCCAGTTTGAGTATTTTTTTTTATTAAAGGGATCACCCTTTTGCTCACTTTTTAAACAGCTTCAATCATTGAATGGGTTTTGCCTCAGTCAAAGTGAGAACTAGGAGAGACCTTATCTTAAAAAGGTCTAGGTTGGGACAGCTAGGTGGCGCAGTGAATAGAGCACTGACCCTGGAGTCAGGAGGACTTGAGTTCAAATCTGACCTCAGACACTTGACACACTAGCTGTATGACATTGGGCAAGTCACTTAACCCCAATTGCCCTCCAAAAAGCAAAAAATATATAATAAAAAAAAAAAGGTTAAGGTCTCCCACTGCATCTGGGCCATTTCTAGCTGTCCTGATCTATATCTGGCCACTGGACTCAGATGGTTGTGGAGGGAAAAGTGAGGCTAGTGTCTCTGCACAGCCCTTCCTCAGTTAAATCCAATTCACTCTCAAGTCATGACATCCTCCTCCTGGTGTCATGGTCCTCTTCAAGAACCACAACACATAACCTGTTAAATTTGATTCTCTTCAAAAGCAAAGGATGAACAATAACAAACTCCTGTCATGTCCTTAGTGTGAGAACTCCCACCCCAACACAGGTTATAACCCAGCTAAAATTTATAAGCTAAAAGAGTTGCCTTTGCCATGGTCTTTCAGTTATTGTGAGGGAGGATTTGAGCTCAATTCTTTCTGACTCCAACTCTGTAGATGATGCTACCTTCTCAATACCATTTTCTATTGCATGTTAATTATTTAATGCATGTTAATTTTGTCTCTCCAACTAGACTGTAAAGTTACTGCAGACAGGGATAAATCTGAGGCTTCTGTGCATCCTAAAACAATTTAGCACAAAGGTCTCTTAATGCCTATTTGCTTGGTAAACTTTAGCAGCTATGGAGATTGTTGTTGCCTCTTTTTCTCAAAGCAAAAATATTCCTAAGACACATGTTTGCAGTCCTTCTGGATGCCTTTCACAGAATCAGGAAATTTTAGTCCCCACTAGAGATGATTACAACATACTCAGAAAGCTTAAATTGCTACATAGATTAATCTAAGTGGATTTTTTTTCAAAAAAATTTGAGAAGAAAAATATATAATTTAAAAATAATAACATATATTGGAATTTTTGGCGAGATCCTGTCTATTTCACTTTGCAGCCAGCATTATTGCTGCATTAATTTTATATTTTAGGACCAGATTAGCCTTTCAGGTGTCATTTTACTCATCCCTGGCCCCCTCCCTGCCACCACTACCATTTAGGCAGGATTGCATTATTAAATTATCCTTCATGCTTGAATATCCATTTTTAAAGACCTCCCAAGTAGGAAACTTCATCTCTTCTACTGGTAATCCATTCCACTCTCCATGAATTCTTCCTCATAGTTAATCTAAATCCCACATGCCACACTTTAGCCCTATTTCCTCTTGTTCTGACCCCCTTGGTGTAAATTGAGAACAGTTGGTTATCATCATCTGTATATAAATCTTTCACATTTTCTTAAACAGCTATAATAAACCCCTTAGTTCTCCCTTCTTTAAGTTAAATAATCATGGTTATTTTAACCTTTCCTCAAAGATCTTATTTCCTTTTTTTATCACCAGCTCCACTGAGTTTTTTTTTTCCTTCCTACCATTGCATTCTTCTATGGGAAACCAAAAACAGTAGTTAACATGAAACCTACAGAATGACTGAGCAGTGTTCAATGTAATTGAAGGATTACTTTGTGGTTTCTAAGTTTTCTACTCCTACCAATGGTTCTGTATTATATGTCTAGTTTAAAAAATACATACTTATTTTACTACAGTTCTGTAGTAAAATCAGTTTACTACAGTCACTGATTCATAGTTGGCCAGTTTATCCTATTACATAATCACTAGATCTTCTTTAACAAGATTTATTTATGATAGTTACTGCCTGTGTCTTAATTATTTTTCCTCCTCAAAGTGTACAACTTTACATTTCTAACTGAACTTTCCTCTGGGTTTCTAACCATTTCTTTAAATTAATAATGCCATTTCAAATTCCATGATTCATTTTGGTGTCATCTACAAACTTCATTTTGTCATTTTATTTATACAATGATGATGCAATTCAACAAATGTGTAATAAGCGCCTACTTTGTGTAAGGCTGTATGCAAGTCACTGAGGACACAGAAGCAAAAATCAATCAGCTCCTCCTGAGTTTACATTCTACTAGGAGTAGAACAGAAGTGGATATAGCATATAAACAAAGTAATAAAAAATAATTTCAAAATGGAAAGAGTGTTAACAACTAGGGGCATCAGAAAAGTCTCATGTAGAAGGTGGATCCTATATGACACAGGGAGGAGCAAGTACATTCCAAATATTTTATCACCAGCTCCACTGAGCTTTTTTTTTTTCTTTCCAACCATTGCATTCTTCTATGGGAAACCAAAAACAGTAGTTAACATGAAACCTATGGAATGACTAAGCAGTGTTCAATGTAATGGAAGGATTACTTTGTGGAGGACCCCTCATGCAAAGCAATGGGGATAGACACATAAGGGAAATTGCTTGTGTGCCTACATACAGGATACTGTGTCAGATGCCAAATTTAGACAAGACATGGTCCATTCTTTCATACAGCTTCCAGGTTTGTAGGAGGATGGGATAACATTCTACATCATTGCTAGAAATGGTCAATAATGCTAGACTCAGGACTGACCATTGGAAAACATCATGTGCTTTGTCCTTTCCTCCCTTCTTTGCCCCAGTTGACACTGAGTCAACAATAATCTATGAATCTGATTCTGGCCAGTTTTACATCCCTGTACCCACTGTTATAAAGGCCCTAGTCTCTCACTATATGGATGAGTATGAAGGGCAAAACAGCATCCTGGAAGGCAACTTCCCAAGGCCAAGATAGATGGCATCTTCCTCCAATCTGACAAGATTTTTATTGTTATCAATGAAGATGAGTCTGGCAAGACTGGTGCTTCACAAGCTTATTCTCTTCAACATGCTTTAAAACGTTTCTTAATCATCCAATAATTTTCCAAATATAAAGCTTAACCTCTGCTAAAACCCTAATCCAATGCCCCACCTTAGCACAGAGATGGTCCTAGGCTCTTCAAGGCAATTCCAGTGAAATATATTCCATACTCAGTTGGATTTATGATCTCATCCTTTTGGGAGTTCTTTCCAATTATATGAATAGAAACCCATCCACACCTGCCCATCTTGTGCAGTTCTTATGTGTGTAATCCCAAAAGTCCACCACAGGAGATACATCCCATATTGCTGGAAGCCTTCCTTGATTTCTCTAAATATGTGAAGCAATTAGTGGAGTTCTCTGGCTGTCCATCTATTATCCCTCTGTAACACCCTGATATGATAATAATGCATCTCACTCCCCCTTTTTTAAACTTTTATAAAATTTATTTTTAGTTTTCAATATTTATCCACAAGATTTTGAGTTACAATTTTTCCCGTCTTTCCCTTACCCCCCACCCAAAAATAGCAAGCCCACTGAATACCCCTTCCTCTGATCTCTTCTCACTTATATCCTCCCCCATCAACCCCCTAACATTCTAGTATGGCAAGATGGATTTCTATACCCCAGTGACTGTATATCTCATTTCCCAGTTGCATGTAAAGAAAAAATTTTTTTAAACATTTGTTTTTAAAATGTTGAGTTTCAGATTTTTTCCCTTCTTTCTTCCTCATTTGCCCCCATTGGGAAGATAAGCAATTCAACATAGGTTGTATATGTGTAGTTACCCAAATCATTTCCATAGTAGTTATATTGTTTTGCGGTTTCTTATGTTTTAATTTATTTATATTTAGTTTTCATCATTCATTTCCACAAGATTTTGAGCTACAATTTTTCTCTCTCCATCTTTCCGCTACTCACCACCCCAAAATAGCAGGACTACTGAATACTCCTTCCCCCAATCTGTTCTCTCTGATATCCTCTCTCTTTATCCCCCTAACTTTCTAGTAGGGCAAGATGGATTTCTATACCCCAATATCTGTCTATCTTATTTCCCAGTCGCATGTAAAAAAACCAATTTTTAAACATTTGTTTTTAAAACTTTGAGTTCCAGATTTTTTTCCCTTCTTCCCTCCTCACTCACCCCAACTGAGAGGATAAGCAATTCAATATAGATTGTACATGTGTAGTTACCCAAATCATTTCTATAGTAGTTGTATTGTGGAAGACAAACTATATTTCCCTCCATCCTATCCTGCCACCCACTTATTCTATTTTCTCCTTTGACCTTATCCCTTTTCAAAAATGTCTGCTTCCAACTACCCTTTCCCCCAATCTGCCCTCCCTTCTATCCTCCCCCCCTCTTATCCTCTATCCCCCTATTTTCCTGTAGGGTAAGATACCCAATTGAGTGTGTGAGTTATTCACTCCTTAGGCTGAATTCAATGAGAATCAGGTTGTTCCATTCCCTTTCACCTTTCTGCTCTTCCCCTCCATTGTAGCAGTTTTCTCTTGCTTCTTTTATACGAGATAATTTACCCTAATCTATCACTCCCTTTCTTCTTCTCCCAATAAATTCTTCTCTCACCTCTTAATTTTTTAGATATCATCCCTTCATATTCAACACATATATATATTCCCTTCAACTATTGTCATACAGAGAAAAGTCTCATGGGTTACAATTATTGTTTTTCCATGTAGGAATGTAAATAGTTCAACTTTAATAAGTTCCTTATGATTTCTTTTTCCTGTTTACCTTCTCATGCTTCTCTTGCTTCTTGTATTTGAAAGTCAAATTTTCTGTTCAGCTCTGTTTTTTTCATCAAGAATGCTTGAAAATCCTCTATTTCATTGAATGACCATATTTTCCCCTGAAGCATTATACTCAGTTTTGCTGGGTAGGTGATTCTTGGTTTTAGTCCTACCTTTAACCTCCATAATATCATATTCCAAGCCCTTTGACCCCTTAATGTAGAAGCTGCTAGGTTTTGTGTTATCCTGATTGTGTTTCCACAATACTCAGATTGTTTCTTTCTGACTGCTTGCAGCATTTTCTCTTTGACCTGGGAACTCTGGAATTTGGCTACAGTATTCCTAAGACTTTTCTTTTTGGAATCTTTTTTAAGAGGCAATTGGCAAATTCTTTCAATTTCTATTTTGCCCTCTGGTTCTAGAATATCAGGGCAATTTTGCTTGATAATTTCTTGTATGATGGTGTCTGGGCTCTTTTTTTGATCATGGCTTTCAGGTAATCTGATAATTTTTAAATTATCTCTCCTGGATCTATTTTCCAGATCAGCGATTTTTCCAATGAGATATTTCACATTGTCTTCTATTTTTTCATTTGCTGGATCTGTTTTTGTAGGGATCAGTGTGAGTCTAAAATCACCTGTAGTGCTGAGGGTCACAGCCCAGTTACTAAGCTCATGGGGAAGTCTTTTGCAAAACTGTTCGCCTGATGAGCAGCAGCTGAGACTGCTGGCTTAGCCTGTCCTCCATTGGTCATTCCTCCAGTGCACAAGAGAATCATGCTCTAGTCATGTTACCTCAAGGGTATTTAAGGAGGATGCTACAATATAATAAAGGACAGCTGCTGTACACTTCTCTCTTGCCTCCGGTTTCTTCAGTCCCTCATGAGAATACAGCCTAAGGCTGGCCCTTAGGCTACTAAGTTAAGCAGCCACTACAGGTTTTATAGTATCTTGATTTCTCATAAAGTCATTAGCTTTCAATTGCTCCAGTCTAATTTTGAAGGAGTTATTCTCTTCAGTGAATTTTTGAAATTTCTTTTCCATCTGGCAAATTTGGCTTTTTAAGGCATTTTTCTCGTCACTGGCTTCTGGGGTCTCTTTTGCCATTTGAGTTAGTCCATTTTTTAAAGTGTTATTTTCTTCAGTGTTTTTGGGTCTCCTTTATCAGGCTGTTGACTCTCTATTCCTGACTTTCGTGCATCATTCTCATTTCTTTTCCCAATTTTTCCTCTACTTCTCTTACTTGATTTTCAAAATCCTTCTTCAGATCCTCCATGGCCTATAACCAGTTCATATTTTTCTTGGAGACTTTTGATGCAGGAGTTCTGACTTTACTGTCTTCCTCTCAATACATGCCTTGATACTTTTTGTCCCCAAAAAAGGGATCTTGTATTCTGTTTGTACTTCCTGTGCTTGCTCGTATTGTCAGCCAAATACTTGACATTTGAGCTCTTTGCCACAGTAGAACTCTGCTTCCAGAATGCAAAGAGCTTTGTCCCAAATCACTGGTTTTCACAACTGCTAGAGATATTAGGAGGGCACTGTCTTTACAGCCTCCACGAACTCTGGCTCACTAGCCATACATCCCAGGACCAACTCCCAATACCACAATCCAGATCCAACCAGGTTAAAGCAACAGCAATTACCCTCTGAATGGCCACTTGGACCCCTATAATCTGCAGACCAGGAGCTCCTGAGGCAGCCACATAGCATAGCCAATGTGTCTCTTCTGCTCCTTGCCCCAGGGGCAGAGGCCAGATCATGCTCTTCCATCTCCCCTGTTTCAACAGAGTTCTACACTGACCTTTTACATTGGTGTTTATGGGTTGAGAAGTCTGGAAACCACCACAACTGCTGGTTATTCACTCTCTTGAAGTCTGTCCTGGCCACTGCTGGTCGGGTCTACCCTGGGGCTGAAACCGTGCGGCTCCTGCAGGACTGTGCTCAGCTCCCAACAAGCTGCAATAGACCTTTCCTGTTGGTCTTCCAGGCTGTTTTCAGTGGATGATTTGTTTCTCTCTGCTACTTTGTGGGTTCTATAGCTTTAGAATTTGTTTAGAGTCATTTTTTTGCAGTTATTGGAATTGTTTAGAGCTGGAACCCATGCCAAGTTTGTGCTTCTACTCCACCATCTTGGCTCCTCCCTGAAATTCCTTTTCCATCTGGCAAATTCGACTTTTTAAGGCATTCTCCTCACTGACTTTTTGGGCCTCTTTTGCCATTTGAGTTAACTCTATTTTTTAAGGTGTTATTTTCTTCATTGTATTTTTGGGTCTCCTTTATCAGGCTGTAGACTCACTTTTCATGATTTTCTTGCATCATTCGCATTTCTCTTCTCAATTTTTCCTCCACTTCTATTACTTGATTTTCAAACTCCTTCTTCAGCTCCTCCATGCCTGTAACCAGTTCATATTTTTCTTGGAGGCTTTTGATGCTGGAGTTCTGACTTCACTGTCTTCCTCCCACCCAATTTTGTCCCCAAAAAAAGGATTCTATGGTCTGTTTGTGCTTCCTGTGCTTGCTCATATTGCCAGCCAATTACTTGACTTTTGAGATCTTTGCCACAGTAGAACTCTGCTTCCAGAATTCAGATAGCTTTGTCCCAAATTGCTGGGGTTTTCACAGCTGCCAGAAATATTCAGAGGGCACTGTCTCTACAGCCTCCATGAGCTCTGGCTCACTGGCCACACACCCTAAGACTGCAACCCAAATCCAAGCAGGTTAAAGCAAGAGTGATTACCCTCTGAATGGTCATTTGGTCCCCTTATAATCTGCAGGCCAGGAGCTCCTGAGGCAGCCATTTGGCATAGCTATGATGCCTCTGCTTCTTTTTGCCCCACGGGCAGAGGCCAGACCATACTCTTCCATCTCCCCCCCATTCCAACAGAGTTCCACACTGACCTTTTACTTTGGTATTTATGGGTTGAGAAGTCTAGAAAGTGCCACAGATGCTGGTTGTTCACTCTCCTGAAGTCTGCTCTGGCCACTGCTGGTCGCGGCCACCCTGGGGCCAGAACCATGGCTCAGGGGAGACTGTGCTTGACTCTCAGCATGCTGTGATAGACCTTTCCTGCCAGCCTGCCAGGCTGCCTTCAGCAGGAGATTTCTTTCTCTCTGTCACTTTGTGGCTTCAGCAGCTCTAAAGTTTGTTTAGAGTCATTTTTTTTACATGTATTGGAAATGATTGGAGCAGGAGCTCATGCCAAGTTTGTGCTTCTTCTCCATCTTGGCTCCACCCCCCAACTCCCCCTTTTTTGATCCTCTCATACATTTCCTTGACAATGTCCTTTACTCCTCTTCTTCAGAGTTCCTCAATGGTCACAAGTTGTAGCCTGGTCATACTCACCATGCTGTTTCCTTGCCTCCCCCCCCACACACGCACAACTTAAATACTAGTATCTTCCTCCTGAGCTTATCTTTAATTTATCCTATACATATCTTGTTTCTATGTAGTTGTTTGTATGTTGTCTCCATCACTGGACTGAGAGCTCCTTGAGAGCAGGGACTGGTTGCCTCTCCAACATTTACCAGGTGATAGGAGGTGCTTAATAAATACTTGCTGCCTGATGGACTGATCATGTGCCTCTCCACTGCCCTCTTTGTAATATTCATTTTTAGTTTTTTGGAGGCAGTAGTACTTAACCTCTCACTGCCATATATAACATTATTAAAATGTTACTATTGAAAAGAAGAGACTGTCTTCTCATAGAAAGCTTGGGGTTACTATTAGAACTCTGTAATTTTTCAAAGGCGTTGCTGCCCACCCTCCTCTCTTTTTTCAAATCTGGACCCAGCTTATGGTTAATTTGTATTGTATTCCCAGATATGCGTATTATTGAACAAGTTCTTGGATGTCCATCCACATGGATGTTGCAATACCAGCAATAGCTTTTCTTCATCCATTTGTTCTTTATTGTGGCCAGGTGAAACTTCTTTGAGTTATACTATATCCCTTTAAGAGGTTCTGCTGTATTCTGGAGTTTAACACCATCATCACAATGTTTTCCCAAAACAGGAGCATCTGGAGGACATCCCCATGAACAGGAACTCCTTCAATGACCTTTGTACTGCCTCTGCTCCATCACAATGGCAAAGGCCTTTAGCAAATTTTTATCTTCTTATGTTATGGCTCATCAGCAAATTCTAAATGAACTTGATGGTGAATGGGAGAGACCCTAGTAAATGGTTACTGACCAACTGACTTACTAGAATTGAGATTTTTAAATAGTGGTTTTTCTACCAAGTCAATTTTTTTTCATAATCATCTAACAATAAGCACAATGGAATCTTACATTCTCTACATCTTTCAATCTCGAGGCTGTAAAATTATAGTCTATTGTTGAATATCTCTTGTGAAAGCCTGCTTGTTCCCCACTAATATCACCATTGAGAATCTGTCTTTTAGTATATAAATGAAGTTGTAAGAGTAGGTTGGGTTTATTATTAATGATGCTTTTTCAGTAGGCTTTTTTTTTTTTTTAGTATTAACAAAGTCAGATTTTTTCCCACTTTTTTGTTAGTTTCCTATCCTTCTGATACCTGGTACATTGGTCACATAATGCCTCCAAAATAGTTTTGCTTCTAGCATGTTCCTCCTCAACAACAAGGTTTTTGTGAGGCTCAAATGAGATAATATTTGTAAAGTGCTTAGAACAGTGGCTGGCATTTAGTAGGTGCTTTATATATCCTTGTTCCCTTCTCCCCATTACCCTTTGCTCTCCAATACCAGTACTTTCCCTGCCTTAGTACTCTTTAACACAAGTTAATCTCTAAAATAAGTACCTCAGTGACTGTGATGCTAGGTCCTAAGTGGTGGTAATTTGGAGGAAATGGTTTATTAAAATGACATTTGCAAGTATTTTCTACTTTTCTTTCATTTGTAGTAATCTTTCCAATATAAATTCTGATAAATACTGCCAAAGTGGAAAAGTTTTGTAGGTAGACCCAGAGATAGACCTTAGCAAGTCTTTTGCCTGAAACCCACTTAGTTAAATTCAAATACGCTTATCACCAAAGGTTGCCCAAAGAAATTAGCAGCAACAGAGCTGGTGTGCTGAGGAACAAAGGAGTAGAGATTTGCATTATTGGAGGAAAGACCAACAGTGACAAAATGTAGTTGATGGAAGCCGATATAACAAGCAATCTGAACTAAGGCCAATAATTTCCATGACACTATTACTTTAAAGTATATGTTATTCATAGTAGGTGACCATCACTTGGAGAATGGCTGAACAAGTTATAGTAATTAATGTAATAGAATATTATTGCACTGTAAGAAACAGTGAACATAAAGAATGCAGAGAAGCACAGGAAGTCATAAGACATGAATTGAGGTAAAAATGAAGATAGTAGCACCAGAAAGAAACACAGACGCAATGACTACAACAATGAAAATGGAAGGAATGAAAGCTATGCCCCAGGCTTCCACCCCCCACCCCCAAAAAGTAGGAACTGAATGCTCTGAAATAATAGTGAGAAGACAGATGAAAATCTACATCCCTCTCTTCTTTGCAGAGTAGGACTATGAGGATGGAATCTGCATAAAATATTGGACTTCGTGGTTCTAATGGTTAGCTTTGATAGATTTTTTCTTTCTCTTTTTTATTCTTTGTTAACATAAACATCCATGGGAAGATGTATTGGGAAATAAAGGTGATATAAAAGTAAAAGATATCAATGATATTTTTTAAAAAAATAAATGACATGTTTCCTCTCTTTATCCCATCCTTGATTTCCACTAAGGACAATATTTTCCTTTCTTCTTCTCTAATTGTCTCTGCATTCAGAGAGTATATCTCAGGGTCTTTTCTAAATTACTACCCATGTCTTGCTTGCTTTCTTTTAATTGACTTTTACAAGCTGTCATTATTTCTATTGATTCCTTCATGATAATCTGCCTTTGATTCTACCTTTTGATGATTTCAAAGGAATAAGTCAATTCAATCAAAAAATTGCTCACTTCAACCGGAAGAAAAATTAGCCAAGCTAGTCAATTCCATCAAATGGGTTGAGTCAATAGGCCCATGGAAATGCAACCATGCTCTTATTCTCTCTTATCTTTCAATAGCATGTACAGTTCTTTGATTCACCAAGTAGATTCCTTTCTATTATACTCTGGGTTTTCTTGCAAACAGAATAGTTTTCCTTGAGGGATGCCTGGTTCTGTTACCTCTCTCTTCCTCTAACATTCTTATTGAGTGTTTTCCATTAGTTCCTAGTGGTATCATGGCATGGTAAAAATAGCACTGGAATTATAAGACCCAGGTTCAACTCTCAGTTCTGTGCCTTGCTGCCTGTAAGATCTTGGGCAAATCACTGCAACTTTTCAGAGGTCAGTTTCCATATCTGGAAATGAGCAGATTGAATTCAGTGACACCTCCCCCCAAAAGGTCCTCTCTATTGCTAAAACCATAGTTAATGAAATCTGCCTGAAAATTAGTTTATTGTATTTAGCTGAAGTCTCCTAGGAAGAAGAATTTTTAAGTGAGTTTCCTATAGTCACAAAGGGCATTAGTCAAAAACCACATGACCTCTCTATCTATGAATCTGCACTGAGTCTCTATTGCCTACAGAATAAAGCATAAACTCTAGATTTTGGTATTCAAGGCCCTATGCAATTTGGCATCAATCTATCTTTTCATAAGTATCTTATATTTCTTCTAACCAAAGGTAGAGTGCTCCCATTTTTATTTCATCTCTATCTTCTCTTAATATATCACTATGCTATTAGTCACATTGTTTTCTATAATTGGAATGAGCTACATTACCTGTTTTGTTTTGGTTTTTTTGCTTTTTTGTTTGTTTGGGGTTTTTTGGAGGGCAATTGGGGTTAAGTGATTTGCCCAAGGTCATATGGCTAGTTTGTGTGTGTGTGTGTCAAATGTCTGAGGACGGATTTGAATTATGGTCCTCCTGACTCCAGGGCCCATGTTCTATTCACTGTGCCACCTAGCCACCCCAAACTACCCGTTGAAGTCTCTCCCTTTCTTCCATCAGAGACAATAGCACCTACTGTGTTTTTTTTACATTCTTTTCTTTTTAAATTTTGAGTTCCAGATTCTCTCCTTCCACCCCTTCCCCACCCATTGAGAAGGCAAACAATATGATATCAATTATACATGTGAAATCTTGCAAAAACATATTTCCATATTAGTCATATTTAGTCATATTTTTTAAAAGAATAAAGGGACAAAAATATATTTCAATTTGCCATCAAAGTTCATCATTTCTATCTCTGAAGGTCATCATAGGTCTTTTGAATTTGTCTGGGATTGATGTATTTATCAGAGTAAATAAGTCTTTCACAGTTATTATCATTAGAACACTGTTGTTACTGTGCATAGTGATCTCCTGGTTCTTCTCATTTCACTTTGCCATCATTTCTACTTTTTAAGGTGTTATTTTCTTTAGTACTTTTTGCACTTCTTTTTACCAAGCTGTTTATTCTTTTTTCATAGTTTTCTTACATTACTCTCATTTCTTTCCCATTTTTTCATCTATCACTCTTTAATTCTTCAAGACATTCTTGCTGGCCTTGGGTCCAATTAGCATTTTTCTTTGAGGTTTTGCTTGCAGCTGTCTTCACATTGTTTTCTTCTGAATTTATGTCTTGGTCTTTCCTGCAACCATAGTAGCTTTCTATGGTCATTTTCCTTTTGTTTTTTTTAAATTTGCTCATTTTCCCAGCCTATTTATTGACCCTGAGCATTAAGTAAAGTTGGGCTCTGCTCACCTGAGAGTGGGGAGGCACTTCAGGGTTTTTCATACTGCTGTTTTCAGGGCTAGTTCTGGGAGTCTGCAAGTTTGAGGGACTTCCAAAGGTGATATTATCCTGGGAGAGGTGTGGTCACTGGTCTTGTAGTCTGTGCTCTTTACACAGGGAGGATCCTTGCTCCCCTGTAGCCACAAATACTAGTGCTCCTCTGGACTCTGGAACTGTGACAAGTGTCCCTCCTCCCTTGTAACCAATTACTAGCATTCCTCTTTCCTGAAACCAACACCCAGAAATGCTTGTGGGCAACAGACTTGCCAATCAACACCAGCTGCACCCAGTGCCAGCAAAGGGTTCTCTCTAATGTATTCAGATAAGCTGTTAGATCTTCTTACCATCTATGGGCTTAGAACTCCCAAAGCTCCTGGTTCTACTGCTGCTACTGCTGCTGTGCCAGCCTCCAAGGTCCATAACTGGTGCTCCTGGCATGCTCTGGACCTGCACCAACCCCCATTTACAGACCTCTCTTGTAGACCTCCTATATTGTCTTAGGCTGGTAAAATGTCCCCTTCTGACCTTTTGTTGGTTCTGCCATGCCAAAATTTGACTTGATTTGTGGCATTATTTTATAGTTGTTTTGAGAGGAATATTGGGAAACTTTAGCTGAGTCCTGTATTAAGTGCTGGGGATGCAAATATGAAAAAGAAATACAGTTCTTGACCTCAAGGAGCTTAAAAGATAAAGGAAGAAGACATAAGAGAAAGGAGACATAAGAGAAGGTGGAAACTCTTCCCGTGGAGCAGACAAAGAAAGCCTAAAGACAAAGAAGTCCAAAATTAATGTAAGACAGGTGAGAAATAGAGAGGTATCAGGGTAGTTAAGCCACATTTAGCCCTAGCAAGTCAGTGGAGGAAGGACCCACTAAATCCCCATTAATCCAAGAGAAAAACACAATAAATGATTAATTGAATTGAAGGTCCAATTTAAATGCTACCTTCTCCATCAAGCCTACCTTGACTTCTGCAGTGAAAACTAATCTCCCCTTCCTCCGTGTTTCCATAGTGCTTTATGCGGACCTCTCCTTTACACTTACTGAATTCTCCTAGGTGTCATAGTTATTATTTATGTGAAGTCTTTACTTCATCCTTCAATTGAGCTGTAAGCTTCTTCTGAGTTGTGCTGTCTTGTGTTATTATATTCCTAGCACCAAGCAAAGAAACATGCTCATAATGGTGTTTAATAAACGTATGTTGAAGTACATTGAATTAATTAAATTGATGATTTAACTAGAGGGATAGAAATATTTTCCCAAAATAATGGTTCTAAACCAGAGTCCTTAATATTGCCTATAAGCATAATTCAAAATTCTGTTTTTGGCCCTCCTCTTCTCTCTGTCTCTATCTCTCTGTCTCTCTGTCTCTGTCTCTGTCTCTGTCTCTGACTCTCCCTCTCTTTCTCTCTTTCTTATTCCTTGGCAATCTAATCATATAATCATGGTCCCCCAAGACTTGGCTAATTGGCTTTCTGAAGATGACTTCAAAAATCTACTAGTATATTTTCATACCCAACTTTTCTCCAAAGTACCTAGTATAGTGCCTTGCATACAGTTGGTCCTCTATTAATGTCTGTTGAGTGAACAGAGAGTTTGTGCCAGTCCTGTTTTTCCAATTGGTCTGTTGTTCATTCATCCTTGTCTGATTCTTGGTGCTCCCATTTGGGGTTTTCTTGGCAGAGATGCTAAAGTGCTTTGCCATTTCTTTTCTAGCTCACTTTACAGATGAGGAAACTGAAGCAAATAACTGAAGCAAATAGGATTAAGTGACTTGTCGTGGGCTGCTCAGTGTGTCCAGCACTAAGCATGATTAGAGATGTGAATAAGAAATGACCGGGCCACGTGGGGAGCTCAAGGAAGAACCATGAACTCCATTTAATGAAGATTTGAACAAGGTTTTTAAAGATCCAAAAGACAAAGATTCAAGTATTCTCATCAATAAGCTTAGTTTGTCACATCCTGCACTATTACTGTCATTTTCATAGTCTCATCATTATAATAGTCACATCCTGGAAGCCCCTCAGGTAAGATCAGGCTTGGTAATTCTAGGTGCCAACAAGTCTTTAGGAAGTCAGTTAGCCTTTTTTCAAATGCAATACACATCTGGGAGAGCTGACTTCAAAGCCCCAGGCCAAAGCCTGGGTCTCAAAGTATTCTGCATAGAAATCAATGGATATCTGACCCCAAGAATCAAGTGTTTTGGCTTTCTACAGTGACTTGCTCAGGGTCTCACATATAATAAGTATCTGAGACCAGATTTGAACTTAGGAAGTTGAGTCTTCCTGACTTTAGGCCAAGTACTCTATCCACTGAGCCACCTAGAAGATTGCATATCCAAAGCTAAATGTGAACCCGATTACCTTATAAAGCAAGAAAGTCAAAACAACTCTCTGGAGGCAAGTACTAACTACACATAGCTCACCAGCGATTTTCAAGAGCAGTCTTGGTGGGGCCTCATTGTTTGGCCAATGAGATTGAGAGAACTTCCAAGGGAACACTGGGATAGACTCCAAAGAGGGCAGAAGCTTCATGAGTGGTAGTTGCTAGAATTTTTTTTTTTTTTGCAGGGGTAAGACAAGCCAATTGGGGTTAAGTGATTTGCCCTAGGTCACACAGCTAGTAAGCGTTAAGTGTCTGAGGTCAGATTTGAACTCAGGTCTTCCTGACTCCAAGGCCAATGCTCTATTCACTGTGCCACCTAGCTGCCCCCAGGCACAGAACATGTGCTGACCTTAGAGACCATCCTATCCTATGTCTGCATTTGACAAATGAATAGACTGAGAAGCAGCCAGGGGAAGTGACTATTGGGAGAAGTGACAAGGTCACAAGGATAGCAGAGACAGTATTCAAACTTTGACCCTCTACATTTCCGGGGATCTTTCTCCGCCTACTCCACCCCCCCCAACATATTTTTTTTTTTTTCCTTTTTACACCAGAATAATTTTCCAGAGATAGAATCATCCTTGGAATAAAGAAAATTGGGGGCAAAAACCCAATCCACTATGTGACTAGACTATATGTCACATGGCAAAGTCATAACCCTCACCAGGCCATGCACTCCATGCCTCAACTCACTATCGGAAGGGAAGGGGTATATTTCTTCTTTCCCTTTTCCCTGGGCCTAAGATTGGTCATTGCAATTCACCCGAATTCTAAGTGTTTTTGTTTGCATGTTGTTTCTCAGTGCTTTTTGGTGCTCGGACACCTGTAAGAAATTCCCATAGCCTCAAAGAATGAGGCCTATGTGCCTTGATCCCCATCCAATACAAGTTTCTCTTTCATTCTTGTTCTGTCTCATGCACCTTAACCCAAGGCCTGCCCTGTGACCTGAAATGAACTGAGTCATCAAATTATGCGTTTTTTACAACTCTGTTTAAGCAACGTCTTACAGAGCTCTTTACAGTATAATAGTTCATCACTGCCGCCAATTTTTTTTTAAGAGGGAAAAAATAAACAAACACATCCAGGAGAACTGTGGATGATGAAAACATTTTAATCACAAAGTACCCCCTTTTCCCCACTAGGCTGCCATTGTAATTACCCAGAGTTCTGTGCCTCCTGCACTTAGGAAAGGAGAACCAGGCAATAAGTGATGATAATACCTTGTGACACCAATAAAACTGGAAATGAAGTGGAGATCAGGGTGGAAAGAGAAGGGGTTGCCAGGGAGAAAGGCGTCTGAATCTGATAAGAGAACTCCCAGTATATACTGCATGCAAAGAAAGGGATGAGGTAATAAGAGGAAATGTTGTGGGGAGAAAAACTCAAATAACGATGTCCTTTTTTTTTTAAAAAAAAAGGGCGGGGGGGGGGAGGGAAATAGTGACCATGTCAACTATTGTGACTGGAGTTATTTTCAGAACATTTCTTAACTCTGGCCCAATTTCAAGTGCTTTTATCATTTTATTCCTGCCCATTCCTTGGTAAACAAAATTACTAGCTTGACCCAGGCTGAACTGAGAGGCAAACTCTAGGCCAGGCTGCTCTCTGATACTCCAAACTTTCTCCCGAAAGGGCTCATCTGTATCTCTGCCAGGCATTGACTGGAAGCAATAGTCTGGTCATGGTCTGATCAATGAGGTGACTCCTAACCCTTGTCCTGGGCCTTCCTCTATTGTGCAGATTTTGTGGTGGTCATATCATATATCTGATTCACATTGATCTTCCATTCCACGAAATAAACCATCATATTTACAGAACTTTACCTTATCTCACCTATACTGTACTTGGGATGTTGATGTTTTGTTTTTTTTTTAAGTCAAATGCAAGACTTTATCTTTATGGCCATTAAATCCTATCTTATTAGATAATAAGATCTCAGAGCTTGGAGGGAACTTGTAGACCAGCCTCCTTATTTGACAGAAAAGGTAATGGTGACCCAGGAACGGTAAGGATAATTCAACCCATCATTCTAGTCTGTCAATATTTGATAGGGAAAGGGATCTTCATTCCGCCAGCCAGCATATTAGCCCTTGTCCCAGCTTCAGAGTATTTGCAAAAATGATAAGCATGCTATCTATGCCTTCATCCAAGTTAACAGAACCCTGAGATACATGTAGAGAGGCCTCTTCAAGTTGCTATTCTTTTTTTTTTTTTGGCATCAAGTCATACCACTACATCCTTCATTCATTCATTCATTTATGCATTTAGTCATTCAGCAAGCATTTATGATTAGTTAATATGTGTTAGGAGATGCTATGTAGAGTAAGAGTAGTGAACAGAGGGCCAAACTCCAAGATGGGAAAATCTGAATTCAAGCCCAACATTCTGACATATACTGACAAATCACTCAACCTTAGAGTGTTGCTCTAAGGGTCCTCTAGGTGGTACTGGACCCTGGAGTTAGAAAGATCTGAGTTCAAATTTAGCTTCAGACACTTATTAGCTGTGTGACCCCAGGCAAGTCACTTAATCCTATTTGTCTCCATTTCCTGGTTTGTTAAAATGAGCTGGAGAAGGAAATGGCAAACCACTCCAGTATCTTTAACAAGAAAACCCCCAAAGGGGCTATGAAGAGTCAGATGCAACTGGAAATGGCTGAATAAAACCAACAACAGCAGCAAAATGCTCTAGTCTGCTCTCTAAGACTAAAAATCACAGAGAAGGTGCTGATCTGCATTGGTAGATGAACTTTCTTCACCTGGGAGTTTCCCATACCAGTGAAATCATAGGGCCAATCCTTTTCCCATTCCTTATCCTGAGGAGCCAATGTGACATTCTAGGTGCCAAGGATATGAGAAAGAAACAAAACAGTCCCTGTCCTGAAGAAGCTTACATTCTATTGGTTCCTATTCCTTTTCTTCCTGCTTGCCGCCTCTATGAGTTACTGAAAAGCTACAGTTGTTTGTTCCCTAGAGCAACAGGTGACAGCCCTAGATTGCTCTTTCCAAGGCTTATGGGAGGGAAGTGGTGGGGAAGGAAAAGAAAGAGGCGGAGACAAAGAGAGGCAGTGAGAGCGGGGAGAGAGACAGAGAGAGCAGAGAGAGACTGAGAGACAGAGACAGAGGAGAGACAGAGACAGAGACAGAGAGAGGAGAGACAGAGAGAGATACAGAGAGCATTCTATATGCATTTAATCTTGGCATTCCTTGCTTTGAGAGTGACTGTCCCTTTAAATGAGATGTGGAGGTCAGAGGAGCCCAAAAGGCTGTCTCTGGCTCCTGGTGGCAGCAAGGCTCTTTTAAAGCATTCCTCTTCTTTGCTTAGTTCTTCCTTCCTGGTGAAGACATATCTCCTTGCTGCCCCTCCCAATTTTTATTGACTGGCTGTTGAGATTTATTGGGAGCCCAATATATCCTTATCACCTTCCCATAATGTGTCCTCATTTCCCTCCAAGTCCAGTCATTCCCTAGTAAATGCTCTTGTACTAAACAAGGAAGGGGGATGCGGGAGAAATTGTCTTTCCCGACTGCATAGAATTTTGCAAAGCCTGCATCTATTTTGTGGGCTTAATGTGCTAACAGTTTAGAATGCCAAGTTTATGAAGCCAAAGTCGTGTGTTGAATCCCCCAGTGAACTCATTAATTTTGTACTGTTTCATGTCAGTAAATGAACCCTTATATCTGCCAGTCATCTCATAAATGCCTGTCATTGGCCAGAGGAAAGGCAGGAGCTAGAGAACTGAAGGACCAAAAGAAATTCAACTCTATTTAATTCTACAGGCATTTATTGTGACTGACATTGTTCTAGGCAATGGAGATGTCAGAACAAAACTGAAATAGTACCTGCCCTCATGGAGCTTGTATTCTACTGGAAAAGGAAACAACATGAATAAATCTACAAACTAAATAGTGAATAAATGAAAAGTGTTTTGAAGGGGATAAGGGCACTAACAACTTTGAAGATTTCCTATCTCAGAAGTACTTTGAATAAAACTGATTTTTACAAAGTGAGGAGAGGAAGCCTTTCAGGCATGATGAGCCAGAGATGGGAGGTATACGTCATATACAGGAAACAGCAAAAAGGCCGGTTTGATTGGAATAGAAAAAGCAGGAGGGAAAGTAATGGGCAATCATTATACAAAGATAAGATCAGATTCATATTATTAATGTCTTTAAATTCCAGATGGGGAGTTCATGCTTTATCTGAGAATCAAGAGGGAGCCTCTGGAGATTCCTGATCATGGGAGTGACAGACTTGAACCTGTGTTTTAAGAATAATAATGGGGTAGTTGTATGGAGACTGGATCTGAAAGAGAAGAAATTGGCAGATAAGAGACCAATCAGGAAATTTCTTCTCACTGCTGCTTCTAGAAAAAAAGTCAATTAGTCAAGAGGAATTTCTTAAGAACCTACTATGAGCCAAGCACTACGCTAAGCAGTCTCCTAATGGTGGGACAATATTACTTGCAGTAAATATCACAGTAAGTGTTGCAATTGCAATCTTACCTTCATCATTGGCATTAATCGTTTACCAAGGAAGCCGGCTCAAAACCCTGGAGTTTTCTCTAACTGTGCTTTCTTCCTTGGCTGTTGAGCATGAGCCTTTCTGGTTGACTGCTGAACTGAAAATGGGAAACAGACAAAAGACTCCAAGGGGATCAACTCATCCCCTTTCCTATCTAATGTGAGTGAGGAACACCTGCTGTAAGCCTCTGGGTAAAGAGAGAGAGAGAAATTAGGCCCTCCATACCTGGGCCAAAATGGTGCCTGTGAATTCATGGTACCTCTTGGGGCTTTTTGTTTACTGTTTTTAGGTGAAGAAATGTTGGAGAGAGCTATGACCTTGTGAGTTTGGAAATGTCAGGAGGGCAGAGGTCTAGTCTGTGCCCAATTTGTGACCAATTAAGTCAGGTTAGATAGATAAAACCAAAGAGCAAAGAAGACCCAAGCCAAGCAGTGGATTAACACCACAGGCAAGATTTGGGGTTCTACAAATAAAGGCATGATCCTGTTCATTGGTCATGTTGAATTTGGAAGTGATATTGATAAGGCAAATACTTTGTAGGAGTCAAGTTAACTTTAGATTGTTTTCCCCAGGGAGGAATAGCTTATACTTCTATCCTTGCTATATTTCCAGTAAATAGCCCTTTGTAAAAGTCAGTTCATTTTAACTGGTTAAATGACACTGGTGTCCTAATTACTGGAGGGTATTGATGATTTAAGGGAGATGCTAACCGTAACTGGAAATTGATATTGGAGAGAAGACATCAGAATGCAGGCTCAAGTCAATAGCATTTATCCCTAAGAGGTATCCCAAAAAAACAGTAAGGAGATGCAGCAGTGTACCTTCTGGGGAGCCTAGTCACCAGTGACCTTGGGAGTCAGTATGTAGTTCCCCAGAACTTATAATGACTAAATATCTCTATTTCTATGCTTAATAAAATATCAATTGCTTGAGAGCAGACTATTTAACTGTTGTGCTTGTGCCCCCAGAACCTAGCACCATGCCCAGCCATAGTAGATATGTAATACATGCTTATTGACTGACTCATTCATTCCTATGAATATCACACTGCTTACAGCACAGAATGATTATAGTCTAGCCCTTCACTGCACTGGCTAGCTGAGATCTCAGGAAACTTGATTTGCACAATTTAATACTGAATTCTCCTCAATTCTCCATTCCAGGAATCAAAAGACTCTTCTAGAGATGAGTCAGTGGTATAACCAGAAGAGAAAGTATGTTCATCAGGGTTATTAGCTGTAGCTATAGTCTTTCTGCTCCCCTGTATTGACCATTCTGTCTCCTAGAATGTGGCAATAGTAATTTCCTTCCGACTTGTCTATTACATCCAGTCTTTACCCCACACAATACACCCTACCCTCAACAACAAGAGGAACTATCCTAAATGCCATTTTTAAAATGTTACACTCTTGCTCAACAACCTTCAGGTGCTTCCCATTGCTCACAAAACCAATCCAAATTCATTTTCAAGGGTCTAAAATTCAAAATTATCTATAATTTGGCATCAAATCAGCATCATTGGCCATTACTCTTTTATAGTTTTTCTGCTTATTAGCCCAATAGATTTGTCAGTAAACATTTATTAAGCACTTATTACTATTATTATTAACATTTATTAAGTAACCTACAAACTTGGGATACAAATATATTAAATGAAATAATCCTTACTCAGTCTAAATAATCTTACAATATTTCTTCATTCAGGATATTCTCTATTCCTCGATTGTTATCTCCATCTTTTCAAACTTTGGGGATTTATTTTGACTCTCACCATCTCAGTCCCAGTCTTGTCTGGTCACCCCAGCCTACCATGATCTCTCCTGGCCTTTGAATTCCTTCAGTTCTCATCTTCAGCTCCATTCAACTGACACATGTATCATTCTTCTTATGCACCAAGGAAGTCCCTGATTTACAAACAAACTGAATTCTAAAAATGTGGAAATCACCTTTTCCCTTAGAAACAATATTAGAAATCAAGAATCCTCAACAGATTCATTTTTTCTAAGACAAACTACTTTGAAGATATACCTAGTTTATCTCCACTTCTGTTTTGATTAACTTCTTAAGAATCCATGGATTGAGGTGGGGAAAAAGAATGGAGAGGCAGCATGGTCAGTATCTACCACAAACCCTTGCTTCCATTGCTTTTCTAGGTGCTATCAAATTTCCCTATTTCTACCAACAATCCCACGAGACATACTCTAAACATCAATCACCAACCCTATCCACTTGCCCAAGGTTGATCATAAGACTTAAAAAATATATATTTAATTCTCCAGATTCCTATGCTTATAATCTACATGTGAAGCAAGGATTGGAAACTTTCATCTTAAATGAAATTCCCAGGGAGTCTACAAGGATATATTTAAGCTACCACATTGTTTAAATAGAGCACAGTTGAAATGAAAATATAAAATAATACTAATAATTAAACAAAACAGAAAAACAATAAATCTAACAAAACTTTTTTAATTTGCCTAGAATGTTGGTGAATGCCATCATTTATTAAATCTCAGTTCTCTTCAAAAGCATAGTTCTTTCCTTGACAGAGTTACATTATTAGCAGAATAATTACTAGCTATACTTGGTGCTGGGTTTGGGGTTTTAGTTTTTTGTTGGGTTTTTTTTTTTGGCTTACAAATAAACAAAACAAAAAAGAGACAGAGAAAGCTAGGGAGGAAAGCAGAGAGAGGGAGAAAGAGAGACAAACAAAGAAACAGAGATTTATGGTAACTGGCCAAGATTTAGATGAGTGAAAGGAGGAAAAAAGAGAGATAAAAGTCAATGTGTATAAATGGGTATATATGGGAGAAAAGATTGCATGAGGAGGAATAAATAGTGAAAAACAAAAGAAAAGGTAGGGACCCTGTGGACAAGCGTAGTCCATCATGTGTACAGATAGTATAAAATACATTTGTTAGCAAACATTCCATTCTGGAATGGATAAGATGATGTGAATCATTCAGTGGGATACAGGGGATGTATATCTATTTCACTTTCTATTAGCCATCATTTGGATTAGGAATCAGCAACTTTTAGCATCCATTCCAAAGAGAAAATATGGCCCAATTTTTAATAATCCAAACTGCCCTGTCCCTTATCCCACTTTCTATGGAAATTAGCCCTCTAAACAACCCTAACCTAAGGGTGGGGTACCTGAAGCCTCAAGGACCTCTAGGTCCTCAAGTGCAATCCTTTGACTGAATCCAAACGTCACAAAACAAATCCCCTTTATAAAAGGATTTGTTCTGCAAAACTTGGACTCAGTCAACAAGTTGCACCCAAGGACCTAGGAGGCCACATGTGGCCTTGAGGCCACAGGTTCCCCACCCCTGCAGTAGGACTTCCTGCTCCACAATGAGAGATGATACAGCAACAATTTCTCAGTGATCTCTTCAAAAGCTAAGATTATTTTACCTCTCCTATCTCCCATTATACCTCAAGAGGAAGAACAAAAATTTCAACACAATACTCTAAAAAGAGATGGTAACCCCTGCTCAAGACCAAGTTAAAGGAAAATATACCTTCCGTCACTAGTCATTTTGATGCCTAGATCAAAAAGTACAAAACAGGTCCTCAAATCAACTTTGTGAATCATAATGTGAAAAGAATATCAAATAAATTCAGATAAGCAGGAGGGATAATTTGTTAATACAGCTTCCTCTTTTTACTAATTATTTTTACCAGCTAGGTGACAAACTTAGTTGTCTGCTTGTTTTCCTTCTAAGGTAGCTCCTGTGTTGTTTGTACTCTTCAAATTGCATCTCCCTAGGCCCAGGGCACTAGAGGTAGCCAGGATCAAGACTCAGTTGCACCACCCTATTCACAGTTCTGGAAAGAAAAAAGAAAAATGTGGCTTTGCCTCAGGGCTGAATAATGGGCAAAGAGAGCTTTCAGTATTTTTTTCTGAAGTGGGACACACACACACATTCAATCCCCTACAATAACCCCATACACACATATACAGATATTCCTGTGCTAATAAATGGCATCGCACAAAAGTCTAGTGATTGCTTGATCTTTACTCTAAGAGGCCCACATTAGTGCTAAACAATGCTAAACAATCGTAGAAGAAACTGGCCTTAATGATGAAGATCCATGAAAACAGAGAGAATAAAACAGTAACAGACATCTCAAAAGCCCAGAAAAAGGGATGGAGCCGTATTTCTGACATACAATGCGGAGAGAGAACTGACTGCAAAATCAAGGTCAGAGACATCCTACTCCACCACTTGGAGAGTGGCTCATTTATCATTTCCCATTTCTGAAGTGAAAGAAAGAACAAACAGGCCTGTGACTTGGTGTGGCTATAAGACAGTGAAAATTGCCCAGAGCCGGTTTGAATCAGTAACATATACCAGGAGGAGAAGAATTGGAAAGGAAAATCCAAGTCACCCCAGTAACTAACCACAGCTTATAACCTCCAGACAGTGTGGTTAATTATGGGAAAAAGGGGACAAAAAGCCTGCAGAAAGACATGTAAACATAATCAAGAGAAAATAATGTCCTTTGTTATTAGGAAAAAGGGGTTGGGCATGGGAATTGAAAATCCAGAAAGTTCACTTGTCTATTTTTGTTATTTCAATCCAGTGGAGGGAAAAAATCCCTTGTTCTCATTCAGTATAGTAATAATGATAATTGTAACAGGAGTAATCATAATAATAATTGGTTTAGTGGCACTTTAAGGCTTATGAAGTGCTTTACATACATTAGCTTACTTTATCTTCACAATACCTCTGTGAGGTAGGTTTTGTTATGATTCTCATTTTACACAGAAAGAAATTGAGTCTTGGAGAGATTAAATGACATTTTCAGGGTTGCACAGACTGTTCTATATTTATTTTGTACTTATATATTTAATATTAATATGTCATTTCTCCCCAATAGAAAGCAAAATCCTGGTGAGTGAAGACTGTTTGACTTTAGTCACCAATAAGTAATTCAATCAACATTTATTAAACATCCACCATCTGCCAGACACTAAGCTATGTGCTGAGGTTATGTACAAAGAAAGGCAAAAGGTAATCCCTGCCCTCAAGGAGCTTTGAATCTAATGATGTTTTTTTTTCTTTTTTGAGGAGTTCAAAATTTTTGGTTTTTTGTCTTTCTATCTCCATCACACAAAACAGTGCTGGGAACTGTTTAAACCCACAAAATGCCCTATGATCCCACAAAGTTGGGCAGTCCCTTCAGTATGGCCACTCCTCTCTGAGTCTTATCCAGTGGTATGCTAGTTATTATTTAACAACTGTCTCTCTAAATAAATAAACAAAAAAAGTATAAACAGCATACTTTTGCATTTAATCTTCATTGTCAACATTTTTCTCCAACACTTTATGAATTCCAGACAATCAACAGAACAATAAATCAAACCTTCATTTGTAGCATTTGCCCATTTCTGAGGTGCAAGTGCTCATATTGAAAATTTAACCATTGGCTCCCTTTTTGGGTGGGGGGGAGAAGGCAAGGCAACCAAGATTAAGTGACTTTCCCAAGGTCACACACCTAGTTAAGTGTCAAGTGTCTGAGGCTGGATTTGAACTCAGGTCCTCCTGACTCCAGAATCGGTGCTCTATTTACTGCGTCACCTAGCTGCCCCCAGTTGGCTCCTGTTTTCAACTGGCTTCAGCGTACCCCTGCTCTTGTCCACTTCTTCCCATTCATTCACCACAGGGGATCAACCCAATAGGCTTGGGGCTTCCTCCATTTCTCTTGACATTATGATGAACATGTCAGCTAAGTGTGTGCACTGTCTACAAATAACCCATTTTTCTGACCACAAAACCAGACCATATTCTTATTTTGTTTTTTGATCCTACATTTCCCTTATAATAATCTTCATGCTGGCTCTTCTTCTAAATTCTTTGCTTATTGAGCTTGCATGCGCCTATCATACCCTTCTCCATTGCCCTTCATGAGTTTGTTGTTATTATTGTGGTCCAGTTGTTTTTCAATTGTGTCTCTTTGTGACCCCATCTAGAGTTTTTTTGGCAAAGATACTGGAGTGGTTTGCCATTGCCTTCTCCAGCTCATTTTCTGATGAGGAAACTGAAGCAAACAGGGTTAAGTGAGTTACTCAGGGTCACACAGCTATTAACTGTCTGAGAGTGGATTTGAACTCAGGTCTTCCTGACTCCAAGCATGGCACTCTATCCACTGAACCACCTAGTTGCCCAATGTGTTGCTAACTTTTAATTCTTCATAGCTCTTGGTATTTCATGACTCAGAGCTATATAACAATTGCAGTAAAATATTGGTATGAAAAAGATGGGTCTTTGATAGTGAGAGAAGTTTGAAATCATTAAATGAACTTTGTAATTTCTCGAGGACAATCCAACCTATTGCCCCCCACTTCCTATTTAATTTCAAGCCTGACAATCCAACCTATTCCCCACCACTTCCTATTTAATTTCAAGCCTGACTTATACTGATGGATGAATTGTAAAGATGCCCAACCTACTGCATGTCAAAATATGGACCACACACTTTCCTTTTTCACATACTTGGATTTTCCCGTGTGAATGGCCAAGTTGTCAGACACTTTGAAGTAGTTACAGACTTTATCCAGGAGGCTCTTCCATGGTGCAGAACTTGATTCAAAAGACATGATCACCTACAAACAGAAACATCTAGACAAATTCTTTGGCTTGGTCTCTGTACTGGATATCTACCATGATAACGATAAATATCTTGGAGGAAAAAAATATGCTAGCCTGTTTTTTTCCCCTCATTTAATATTAAAGATCAAACAAACAATCATCTCTATAGTATCTTTTAAGGAATCTTGAATAATTTTGACAAATAGATGAGAGCCAGCTTTGAAGGACAAGAATCTCTAAGGAGGTTTTTTGCCCTCCTAAATCAAGTAGCCGGGTTTTCCCCCATAATCAACAAACACATTCTTGTTCTTTTTTTGTCTGTTTTTCTTTCACAGCATGATTTACATAGAAATACATTTTACATGACTACACATGCATAACCTATGTCTCAAAGAGGAGGAAGAGAATTTGGAATTCAAAATTTGAAAAAAAAGAATGTTAAAATTGTTTTTACATGTCATTGAGGAAAAAATAAAAGGTTATTTAAAAAAAACAAACATAATAAACATCTAACATGTTATTGCTGATTTAAATGAATCAGGTTGGATTTGAAACTGGGCCTTCTTGACTTCAGGTCCAACATTCTAACAACTATACTTCACTATCATAATACAACCCATAGAATGTATGTTGGGCGGGTGAAGATGGGGAAGAATTGTTAACATTTGGGACAAAAAAAATATTGATAAAAAGTCATAATAAAGACATACTTTGAATGGGTGGAACTGACTTTAACCTTGTAAAAAGGGATACCTAAGACAACATTGCCTCTTATTTTAAACAGTTATTCTAAAGAAAACCAACATAAAACCTTTAATGATGTAGTAAAACTAGTGTGTGTGCTTTGTTCTCTTCAAAGAGGCAACTCACAGCTAAACCTGAATCACGAAAGCAATCACTTCCTGAAATGAATTATTATTCCATATGAAGCATTTACTTTAGCCATCCAATAAGCCCAATATGAAAGCAAGCTGTAGCATTACAACTTACTTGGGATACAAATAGGAACTATGATAGGATTATGAGATGAGAAAACTATCCAAAGAAAAGTCACCTTTGAGCCATAGAAAGAAAATTATGATATTACTCAATTATTATTCAAAAAAGGCTTAAATTGACTTGTAGGGGCAGGGGAATGATAAAAGGGTAGTGTGTGTGTGTGTGTGTGTGTGTGTGTGTGTGTGTGTGTGTGTGTGTATGTATACACTACCTGAGAGCTTTCTGCTCTTTTCCCTGTCCTCTTTCAATTTAATATATCAACCTTTGGTGATCTCTTCCCTTCCTGAATCTGAACTTCTTCTTTGGTCAATCCCTCCACTTGGTATTTGTCACTTCCCTCCATACCCTCTACCACCCAATTCCTTATTTCCATTGCCTTTATCCTTCCCACTCAAAAATTTCACCCTAACTCTACCTAACCCTTTCACTTCATCCTCTGGAATGCCTGATCCACAGGCAACAAACTTCCCTTCATCTGAATTTTTTCCTCTCCTACTCCTTCCATCTACTAAATCTTACTGAAACTTTGCTACCTCCAGTGCCACAGCCTCGCTAGCCACTCTTTCTAGTAGATACCACACCTTCACTCATTCTTCTCAGCTCACTCATCATCAAGTTAGCAGAGTTGGAATACTCCTTATTCCCCATTGCCATTTCTAGGTTTTCCCCTCTTCCTCCATCCCTAGGTAAGCTCTCTTCCTTTGAAGTTCATGCTGTTCATACTCACCACCCAATCAAAATTCTAGTAGCTATTGTCTACAGAACTGCCAGGTCCCTCCATCTCCTTCTTCAATAAGGACGCTACCTGGCCTCTTCTCCCCAACTTCTGCTCTCATACTGGTGCACTTCAGTATTCGTATTGACACTCCCTCAAGTACTCTAAACATTCAGCTCCTCAACCTACTCATCTCCCAATTTGCACCTCAATTCAACCATGCACAAAAATGTTCATGCTCTTGATCTCACCATTACTCATAAATGTACCACCTCTATGTTCAAAAAATTCTTAAATCCCTTTATCTGACCATAATCTCTTGGCTTTTCACCTCTTTCTCTGCTTTCCCTTACAAAACTCTATTCTTCATCTAAATCATGACCTCCAATCCTTTGACTTCTCAATTCTCTCCCAGGCTCTCTCCCTTGTACCAGCCACTCTCTTGTCTTTTCTCCATCTGTTGACAAATCAATTTAACTCTTTACTGTCCTCCTTTCTTGAAGCCTTAGCCCAATTATCATATTGCCAGTTGTGCTCAGTCAAGCCTCAGTCTTAGATCACCCAATCACATATGTATTTAAACACACACATACCCTCCTATATAGACATACATATACATATATACATATGTATATATGCATACATATATATACATTTATATTCCCTTCAACTATCTTCATACTGAGAAAAGTTTCATAGGTCACAAATATTGTTTTTCCCTGCAGGAATGTAAATACTTCAATTTTAATAAGTTCCTTATGATTTCTTTTCCCTGTTTACCTTCTCATGCTTCTCTTGCTTCTTGTATTTGAATGTCAAATTTTCTATTCAACTTTGGTTTTTTCATCAAGAATGCTTGAAAGTCTTCCACCTCATTGAATGACCATATTTTGCCCTGAAACATTATACTCAATTTTGCTAAGTAGGTGTTACTTGGTTTTAATCCTAGCTCCTTTGACCTCTGGAATATCATATCCCAAGTCCTTCAATCTCTTAATGTAGAAGCTGCTAGATTCTGTGTTATCCTGATTGTGTTTCCACAATATTCAAATAGTTTTTTCTTGGTTGATTGTAATATTTTCTCCTTGATCTGGGAACTCTGGAACCTGGCAATAATATTCCTAGGAGTTTTCTTTTGGGGATCTTTTTCAAGAGGTGATCAATCAGTGAATTCTTTCAATTTCTATTTTGCCCTCTGGTTCTAAAATATATGGCGAATTTTCCTTGAGAATTTCTTGCATCATTCTTATTTCTCTTCCCAATTTTTCCTTCACTTCTCTTATTTGGTTTTCAAAATCCTTCTTAAGCTAATCTCTAGCTTTTAGGCAATCTTCATGTTTCTTAGAAGCTTTTGGTGCGGGAGTTCTGACTATGTTGTCATCCTCCCATTCCCTGCTTTGATCCTTCTTTTCCCCAAAGAAGGAATCTAGAGTTTGGTTGCTGTTCTTACTTTGCTTCCTTTGCCTGCTCATGGTTGGCCAGTCAATGATTTTTTAGCTCTGTGAAACTTTGCTTCCAGAGGGGAAAGCTCTGTCCCAAATCGCTGGGGTTTTCCCAGCTGCCAGTGCTTTTAGGAGGATGCTGCAGCCCCCACAAGCTTTGGCTCACTGAAAATGCACCCCAGGACCACCACCCAAGACCACAATCTGGATCCAGGCCTCTCAACGCAAGAGCACTTGGCCTCTGAACAATCACTTGGCCCCCCTTCAGTCTGCAGGCGGGGAGCTCTGAAGCAGCAACGTGGAGGCAGCTGCAGGGCCTCCGCTTCTGCTGCTTCCTTGTCCTGGAGGCAGTTTGGCCAGACCCACTTTTCTCCCCCAATTTTAGCCGAGTTCCCCTGACACTTCACTTAGTCCTTTTTTTCTTATGGCTTGGTAATTCTGGAAACTGCCACAACTGCCGCAGATCCGCTCTCCTGAAGCTCCAGCTGTGGCTCAGCTTGGCTCGTCAGGCCGCCCCTAGGGCCAAGCTGCCATTTCAGGCTGGGCTGGTTTCAGCTCCCAGTGCTGAGATGGTCCCTGCTAGGTGAGCTGCCTTCAGTGGAAAGTATATTTGTGTGCATTTTAGAGCTCTAGAATTTGTTCAGAGTCATATTTTATGGGTATTTTGAGGTGGCTATGTGGGAGCTGCTGTACCTTGCTGCTCCTATGCCACCATCTTGGCTCCACCCCCCGAGAATTTCTTGAAGGATTATGTCCAACGTCTTTTTTAAAATTCATTTATTTATTTTCTTGTTTACATCATGCATTTCCATGAGATTGAGTTATAAATTTTCTCCCCATCTTTCCACAACCCACCACCCCAAAACAGTGATCCCACTGTATAGCCCCTCCCCCAATCTGCTCTTTCCTATGTCCTCCCCCATCGCCCCTCTAACTTTCTGGTACAGCAAGATGGGTCTCCCTACCCCAGTGCCTGTATATCTTAATTCCCAGTTGCATGTAGTTAATAATAATAACAATAATATATACATACATATATATTTTTAACATTTGAATATAGAACTTTAAATTCTAGATTCTTTCCCTTCCTCCCTCGTCACCCACCTCTACTGGAAAGACAAGCAATTCAATACAGGCTGTACATGTGTAATTATGCAGAACATCTCCACAGTGGACATATTGTGAGA
>CM053583.1:126329359-126352448 GCA_028627135.1 Pseudochirops cupreus
GTTCCCTACTGGAAAGTCAGAGGGCTGATGGGGGAGGATATAGGAGAGAGCAGACTGGGGCTTGGGATATACAGTGGGATCACTGTTTTGGGGTGGTGGGTAGGGGAAAGATGGGGAGAAAATTTGTAACTCAAAATCTAGTGGAAATGAATGACGTAAACTAAAAATAAACAAAAGTTTAAAACGAATAGAGAAAAATGACTTTAAACAAAGTTTGGAGCTACAGAATCCACAAAATGACAAAGTGAAACAAATCTCCCACTGAAGACAGCCTGGCAGGCCAACAGGTTGGGAATGGAGCACAGTCCCTCGTGGGCTGCAGCAGCACAGAGCAAGTCAGAGCAAGTCTCCAGGGACTGAATTACTGGCAGCTATGGCAGTTTCCAGACTTTTCAACCCACAAACACCAAAGTAAAAGGTCAGTGGATGAAATGGCAAACAAAGGATTAGTTACCTCCTTGTTTCAGGACTTAGCTCCTTGTTTCAGTTCTTCAAGTGTCTTTGAGCGTCACCTGTGATTATACTGAGTCTTTGTTAGAAACGGAACCCATGAAGCCCAAAATGGGAGGAATTTGCCATATAAAAGCAGGATCACAAGCTGGGACCAAACAGAACTGAGAAAAAGAATGGTTGTGGTGCCTGCACTTTGTTTCTGTTGAAGTTACTTTGTCAGATATGTCTGCTGATAGAGGACTTGCTGCTGTTACAGAAGCCCTGGGACCTTACTGCTGGTTCAGAAAACCTGAAAGAGGACTTTCTTGTTGTCTGTTTACAGAAGTCCTGAAGGAGGGTTTTACTGATGTTTTCAGAAGTCCTGGGACTTTATTGATGTTTTGTGATGATTTCTTAAACAGAGACCCTCTCTGCTGGTCTGTGTTGATTTCACAGGCAGAAAGTAAGTTGATGATAGTGCCTGCAATGTGCGTGAACATTGTTGTTAACTCTGCTAAGCCTGATGTGTGGAGCTGGACCAGGAGCTGCAAGCTGCCTACCTGTAAATCTAGGTAACAGCTGGGTGAAATCGGACAAGAGCTGGGAGCATGGAAGAGGAACCTTGGAGTTTGGGAGTCACCCTTTAGTCAAGATGAAAAGATCTTTCCTTGGGTACTAAGTGCCAACTGACAAGATCATGATTTACTGTGACCCAAGGGTGGGAGAATTTTGTACTTTGTATTTTGTACTCCTTAAGGATGATTGTTCCTAAGGGATGGTTGAGTTAAGGATTATTGGAAGCCAGTCTCCAAACAAGATGAAAGAAGACTAAAATCTTTAGATGGGTACTTTGCATTGATAGATTCAGATTGTGACTTATATATAGAATGATACCTTTTGTTTAAGAATATGTGACCACTTTAGTTAATAAGTTGTTATGCTATATCATTGTGAATGTTGAACTTCGGATTCTGTGAATGTTTTGCCTTCGTTTACTGTTGAATAAATAGAGTTCACTATACTATGTGATCAGAACCTTTAAGCAGCTTGTTCTTGACTTTACAGTAGGAAAGCTCTGTTGGACCTGGGTGAGAGACAAGCACACTCAGGCCCCTGACCCCTGGGTGGTGGAGGTGGCAGCGGCTGCAGCAACAGCAACAGCAGGGTTGCTTCCAGAGCTCAAGGCCCAAAGATAGTGGGGGGACCAAGTGGCTGATCAGAGGAGAACTGCAGTAATCATTTTGTTGGCACTGAGGCAGGATTCTCTTGCTTTGCCCTGATTGGATGTGGGTCACAGTCTTGGGTAGAGCTCCTGGGAAAAGGAGGAGTGCTGGAATGGCAGAGTTTGTGGTAGCTGTGGAGAGGGAGTCCTCCTCACACTTCTGAGGCAAGAGCCTAGAGGTAGCTCTGACAAGAGTCGCACAAAACCACAGAAATTTGGGCCACAATACTCTCTACTCTGGAAGCAGAGTTCTGCCACAGCAAAGAGCTCAAAAGTCAAGTAAATAACTAGGAAAATGAGTAAACAGAAGAAAGGGAATGAGACTATAGAATCCTTCTTTGGTGACAAAGATCAAAAGAAAACTAGAAGAAGACAACAAGGTCAAAAAATCTGCATCAAAAGGCTCCAAGAAAAATTTGAGTTGGTCACAGGTCATGGAGGAACTCAAAAAGGAGTTTGAAAATCAAGTAAGAGAAGTAGAGGAAAAATTGGGAAGAGAAATGAAAATGATGCAAGAAAATCATGAAAAGTGAGCGAACAGCCTGCTGAAGGACATCCCAAAAAATACTGAAGAAATAAAATAAAATAACTTAAATGTTAAAAGAGGTCCCAAAAGCCAATGTGGAGAAGAATGCCTTAAAAAGCTGAATTGGCCAAATAGAAAAATATTTCAAAATCTCACTGAAGAGAATAATTCCTTCAAAATTAGATTGGAGCAAATGGAACCTAATGACTTTATGAGAAATCAAGATACTATAGAACAGATCCAAACAAATGAAAAATAGAAGGCAATGGGAAATATCTCATTGGAAAAACCACTGACCTGGAAAATAAATCCAGGGGAGATGATTTAAAAATTATTGGACTACCTGAAAACCATGATCAAAAAAAGAGCTTGAACGAAATTCTCAAGGAAAATTGCCCTGATATTCTAAAACCAAAGGGCAAAAAATTGAAAGAATTCACTGATAACCTCTTGAAAATGATCCCCCTCCAAAAAACTCCTAGGAATATTGAAGCCAAATTCCAGAGTCAAGGAGAAAATATCACAAGTAGTCAGGAAGAAACAATTTGAGTATTGTGGAAACACAATGAGGATAACGCAAGATCTAGAACAGTGGTTCTCAACCATCCTAATGCCATGACCCTTTAATAGTTGTATGTGGGAATATCTGCATGTGGGGGGACCCACCTGGAGACAGATAGAGGAGCAGTGTCTTGGTTCCTAAGACCATGGGAAATATGTATTTTCCGCTGATCTCAGGTGACCCCTGTGAAAGGGTCATTTGACCCCCAAAGGGGTTGGGACCTACAGGTTGAGAACCACTGATCTAGAAGCTTCTACATCAAGGGATAGAAGGGCTTGGAATACGATATTCTGGAGGTCAAAGGAGCTAGGATTAAAACCAAGAATCACCTACTCAGCAAAACTGAGTATAATGTTTCAGGGGAAAATATGGACCTTCAATGAAATAAAGGACTTTCAAGCATTCTTGATGAAAAAAAAACAGAACTGAACAGAAAATTTGACTTTCAAATACAAGAAGCAAGAGCATCGTTGGAAGGTAAACAGGAAAAAGAAATAATCAGGAACTTCTTAAAGTTGAACTATTTACATTCTTACAAGGGAAGACAATAACTGTAACTCATGAGACTTTTCTCAGTATGAAGATAGTTGAAGGGAATATGCATGTATACATGTATACAGACATATACATGTATGTATAGGAGGGTGTTTGTGTGTATATACGTGTGTGTGTATGTGTGTACATGTATACATAGACAAAGGGCACAGGATGAGTTGAATATGAAGGGATGATATCTAAATAATAAAACTGAGAGGTGAGAGAGAAATTTATTAGGAGAAAAAAGGGAGTGATAGATTAGGGTAAATTATCTCACATAAAAGAGGCAAAAGAAAACTGTTACAACGGAGGGAAAGAGCAGGAAGGTAAAAGGGAATGGATCAACCTTACTCTCATTGAATTTGGCATGAGGAGGGAACAACATACACACCCAATTGCATATCTTATCCTACAGGAAAGTAGAGATGAAGAGGATATGAGTGGGGATGATAGAAGGGAGGGCAGATTAGGGAAGAGGGTAGTTAGAAGCAAACACCTTTGAAAATAGACAGAGTCAAAGGAAAAATTAGAATAAGTGGGAAGTGGGATAGGATGGAGGGAAATACAGCTAGTCTTTCACAATATAACTACTGTGGAAATGTTTTGCATAATGCCACATGTACAACCTATATTGAATTGCTTGTCTTCACAGTGGGGGTGGGTGAGGAGCAAAGAAGGAAAGGAATCTGGAACTCAAAGAGTTTTTTTTGTTTGTTTGTTTTTCTTTTTTTAAAAATTATTTATTTTGAGTTTTCAACATTCATTTCCACAAGATTTTGAGTTAAAATTTTTTTCTCCTCATCTTTCCCCCACCCCAACCCTAAAATATCAAGCCCACTGAACACCCTTCCTCCAATCTGTTCTCTCCGATATCCTTCACCCCCCCCCCTAACTTTCTAGTAGGGCAAGATAGATTTCTATACCCTAGTACCTGTACATCTTGTTATTAACTACATCCAACTGGGAATTAAGATACATAGGCACTGTTGTAGGGAGATCCATACTTCCCTACTGGAAAGTCAGAGGGGCGAGAGGGAGGACATATTGAAGAAATAAAATAAAATAATTTAAATAGTAAAAGACGAGAGTTACACAAATGATTGCTTCTAACTACCCTCTCCCCCAATCCGCCCTCCCTTCTATCCTTCCCCCTTTCATAAGCTATCCCCCTATTTTCCTGTAGGGTAAGATACCTTTTGAGTGTGTATATTATTCCCTCCTTAGTTCAAATTCAATGAGAATCAGGTTGTCCCATTTCCTCTCACATTCCTGATCTTCTCCTCCATTGTAACAGTTTTCTCTTGCTCTTTTATATGAGATAATTTATCCTAATCTATTGCTCCCTTTCTTCTTCTCCCCCAAAATTCCTCTCTCACCTCTTAATTTTAGTTTTTATATATCATCCCTTTGTCTTAAGCTCTAGAATATTCCTAAGCAGCTGTGATTGAAATGGAGAAATGAAAATGGGGAGTGCACAGAGTGTTACTGCCACCACTCCCCAAAACTATGAGTCCCAGATGCATGCCAAGGGATTTCAGAAGATTCTAGTCTGTTCTGAGAGATGAGCAAATCTCTACATTGGCTATTAAGAACATGCCAATGACTGTTGGTGGAGTTGTGAACTGATCCAAACATTCTGGAGAGCAATCTGTAACTATGCCCAAAGGGCTATAAAAAGAGCATCCCCTTGGACCCAGCAATACCACTTCTAGGGCTGTATCTCAAAGAGATCATAGAAGTGGGAAAAGGATCCATATGTAAAAAAATATTTATAGCAGCTCTTTTTTGCAGTGGCAAAGAATTGGAAATCAAGGGAGGCAATTGAGGAATGGTTAAACAAGTTCAGGTATATGAATGCAATGGAATACTATTGTGCTATAAGAAATGAGGGGCAGACAAACTTCATAATAACCTGGAGAGACTTATTAACTAATGCTGAGTGAAGAGAGCAGAACCAGAACTCTGTACACAATTACAGCCACATTGTATGTGTGACAACTAATTTTGATAGACTGGGTTCCACTCAACAATACAAGGTTAGAAGATAACTACAAAAGACTCATGATGGAAAGGGATATCCACATCCAGAGGAAAAACTACAGAGTCTGAATGCAATTGAAGCAAACTACTTGCTCTCTCTCTTTTGTGTTTTGTTTTGTCCCTTCTTTCTCATTGTTCACTCCATTGGTTATAATCCTTCTTTACAACTTGACTGATGTTTAATGTGAAGGTATTTGTAGAACCTATATGTGATTACATGCCACCATGGGGGATAGGGGGGAGGAGAGGCAGGGGGAGAAAATTTGAAACTCAAAGGATTATGGGACTAAATTTTGTGAAGTAAAAATAAATAAATACATTTTTAGAAAAGAAAAAAAAAGATATCATCCCTTCATTTTCAACTCAACACTACAGTGCCTTCTCTCTATGTATACATGAACATACAAATGCTCACACTCACATATCTCACATATATATATATTTGTGTATACATACATACATATACATACATACATACATATATATATATATATATATATATATTCCCTTCAACTATCCTCATACTGAGAAAAGTCTTATGAGTTACAGTTATCATTTTTCCATGTAGGAATGTAAATAGTTCAACTTTAATAAGTTCCTTATGGTTTCTTATTCCTGCTTACTGTCTTAAGCTTCTCTTGCTTCTGGTATTTGAAAGTCAAATTTTCTGTTCACCTCTGGTTCTTTCATCAAGAATGCTTGACAGTCCTCTATTTTATTGAATGACCATATTTTTCCCTGTAGCATTATACTCAGTTTTGCTGGGTAGATGATTCTTGGTTTTAGTCCTAGCTCCTTTGACCTCCAGAATATCATATTCCAAGCCCTTTGACCCCTTAATGTAGAAGGTGCTAGGTTTTGTGTTATCCTGATTGTGTTTCCACAAAACTCAAATTGTTTCTTCCTGACTGCTTGAAGCATTTTCTCCTTGACCTGGGAACTCTGGAATTTGGCTATAATATTCCTAGGTATTTTCTTTTTGGGATCCTTTTCAAGAAGTTGTCAGTGAATTCTTTCAATTTCTAATTTGCCCTCTGGTTCTAGAGTATCAGGGCAATTTTGCTTGATAATTTCTTGAAAGATGGTGTCTAGATTCTTTTTTGATCATGACTTTCAGGTAGTCCAATAATTTTTAAATTATCTCTCCTGGATCTATTTTCTAGGTCAGTAGTTTTTCCAGCGAGATATTTCACATTGCCTTCTATTTTTTCATTTGTTTGGATCTGTTTTATAGTATCTTGATTTCTCATAAAGTCATTAGCTTCCAATTGCTCCAATCTAATTTTGAAGGAGTTATTCTCTTCTATGAGTTTTTTTTTTAATTCCTTTTCCATCTGGCGAATTTGGCTTTTTAAAGCATTCTTCTCCTCATTGGCTTTTTGGGCCTCTTTTGCTATTTGAGTTAGTCTATTTTTTAAGATGTTATTTTCTTCAGTGTGTTTTGGACTCTCCTTTAGGAGGCTGTTGACTCTCTTTTCATTATTTTCTTGCATCATTTTCATTTCTCTTCCCAATTTTTCCTCTACTTCTCTTACTTGATTTTCAAAATCCTTCTTGAGCTCCTCCATGGCCTGTAACTAATTCATATTTTTCTTAGAGGCTTTTGAAGCAGGGGTTCTGACTATGATGTCTTCCTCCTGCTCCATGCCTTGATCCTTTTTTTCCCCAAAAAAGGATTCTATGGTCTGTTCGTGCTTCCTGTGCTTGCTCATACTGGCAGCCAGTCACTGACTTTTGAGTTCTTTGCCATGGTAGAACTCTGCTTCCAGAATGGAGACAGCTATGTCCCAAATCACTGGGGGTTTTGCAGCTGCTGGAGGTATTAGATGGGTGCTCTCTCTACAGCTCCCACACATTCTCACTCACTGGTTACACATCCGCGAACCACCACCCAAGACCATGATCAGGATCCAAATATGTCAAAGCTAGAGCAATTGCCCTCTGAATGGTCGCTTGGTCCCCCTACAATCTGCAGGACAGAAGCTCTGCAAGCAGCCCTGCAGCAGCAGCTGCAGCCTCCACATCTCTGCCACTTCTTGCTCTGGGGGTAGTAGCTGGACTTCACTCTTCTATCCCCCCCTGGACAAACCAAGTTCCACAGTGACCTTTTACTTTGTCTTTTGCATTTATGGATTGAGAAGTGTGGCAACCACTACAGCTGTTGGTGATTTACTCTTGTGAAGTCTGTTCTGGCTGCCAGCTCTTTGGGGCTGCCCTGGGGCTAAAACCACAGCTGAGGCAGGACTGCCCTCAGCTCCCAGCACACTATGATGGACCCTTCCTGCCAGCCTGCCAGGCTTCCTTCAGTGGGAGATTTATTTCTCTCTGTCATTTTGTGGGTTCTATAGCTCTAAAGTTTGTTTAGAGTCATTCTTTTACATGTATTGGAGGAGGTGGAAGCCAAAGCTGCACAGAAGTCCTGTTTTGACTCCACAATCTTGGCTCCACCACCCAACTCAAAGTTTTAAAAACAAATGTTAAAAAAATACAAATGGGAAATGAGATATACAAGCAATGGGATACAGAAGTCCATGTTGCCCTACAAAAAAGTTAGGGCGGGACGGCCAAGGATATAAGAGAGAATAAATTGAGGAAAGGGGTATTCAGTAGGCTTGCTACCTTGGTGTGGGGGTAGAGGAGACATGGAGAGAAAATTTGTAACTCAAAATCTTTTGGAAATGAATGTTGAAAACTAAAAATTTTTTAAAAGGGGGGAAAAAGAATCCACTGATTACCTCAGGAAAGAGATACCAAAATAAAAAGTCTAAGGAACATTACAGACAAATTTCCTATCAGATCAAGGAATAAATACTGCAAGTGGCCAGAAAAAAACTATTCATATATCAGGGAGCCATAATTAGGTTTACTCAGGACTTAGTAGCTGTAACATTAAAGATTGGAGGCCATGGAACATCATACTCTGGAAGGCAAAGAAGCTAGGACTACAACCAAGATTCTGAGAAATGGTTCTCCTATCAGATTGGTTACTGTGACTAAAAAAGAAAATTATAAATCTTGGAGAAGATTTGAAAAAAATTGGGACACCAATGCACTGTTGGTGGAGTTATGAACTGATCTGACTATTCTGGAGAACAATTTGGAACTACGTCCAAAGGGCAACTAAACTGTGTATAGCCTTGATCCAGCAATATCACTACCAGGTTTATAGATCTATATCTCAAAGAAATCATTTAAAAAAGGGGAAAGAACCTACATGTGCAAAAATATTTATAGATCTTTTCCTAGTGTCAAAATATTGGAAATTAAGGTGACGCCTTTCAATTGGGGAATGGCTGAACAAGATGTGGTATATGAATGTAATGCACTATCATTGTGAGATAAGAAAAGATCAATAAGCAGATTGCAGAAAAACATGGAAAGACTTGTACAAATTGATGCAAAGTGAAATGAGCAGAACCTGGAAAAACATTGTACACAGTATAAGCAACATTGTGTGATGATCAGCTATGAATGATTTAGGTCTTCTCAGCAACACAATGAACCGGGATAATTACACAGGAACCATGATGCTATCTACATCCAGGTAAAGAATTGATGATCTGTGAATGCAGATCAAAATATACTTTTTTTTACTTACTTTATCTTGTTTTTTCCCTTTTGATCTATTTCTTCTTTCACAACTGGGACTAACATAGAAATATATTTTACATAATTGTACATATATAATCTATGTCAAATTGCCTACCATTTTAGGAAGAGGGGAGGGCAGGGAGGGAGAAAAATTTGGAACTCAAAATCTTGTAAAAACGAATGCTACACATCTCATTTGTTAGATCAGCTAACATGACAAAAATTATAAATGCTGGAGAAGATGTGAGAAAATTGGTACACTAAAGCATTGTTGGTGGAGTTGTGAACTGATACAACCATTCTGGAGAGCAATTTGGAATTATACCCAAAGGACTTTATGTCCTTTGACCCAGCAATACCACTTCTAGGGCTATATCCCAAAGAGATCATACAAATGGGAAAAGGACCCTTATATACAAAAATATTTATACCAGCTCTTTTTGTGGTGACAAAGAATTAGAAATCAAGGGCATACCCAACAATTGGGGAATGACTGAGCAAGTTGTGTTATATGAATGTAATAGAATACTATTGTACTATAAGGAACAAGCAAGCAGATTTCAGAAAAACCTGGAAAGACTTATATGAACTGATGCTGAGTGAAATGAGCAGAACCAGGAGATCATTGTGCACAATTACAGACACGTTGTATTTGTAATGACTAACTTTGATAGAGTTGGCTCCTCTCTGCAATACAAGGCTCCAAGACAACTCCAAAAGAGTCACGTTGGAAAAAGCTATCTGTAGCCACAGAAAGAATTACAGAGCCTGAATGCAGATTGAAACAAACTATTTACTTTCTCTTTTCCTTTTATTTTGTTTCTTCTTTCTCGTGGTTCATTCCATTGGTTATAATTCTTCTTTATAACATAATTGAAGTGAAAATATGTTTAATGTGAAGGTATATGTAGAGCCTATATTATACAGTGGTACCTTGATGTCACTCAGTCAATTTTTTGCTTTGAATTACAAGCCAAAATTTGAGGTACAAGCTGCTGCTAGTTGGCACAGTGAACGCCACAACCCAAAGCCCACCAAGCATCCCATGCCTCACTTGTTCAGTCCACGTGTTTACCTCACCAGTGAAGAAAATTAAGTTAAGCGAAAGTAAAAAGATATTGTAGCAATTAAATTCAGGGATAAAGTGTAGCATTAAGAGTGTAGCAAGTAAGTGAACCAAAGTGACCAAAAGAGCACAAAACAAAACTCCTCTAACCTCCTCCATCTATCTCCTCCATCCTCCATCTCCACCAGTATCTTCTGTCAGCTCAAGTCATCTGATATCTAAGGTAAATATGCACTTTGTAAAACCAGGTTATTTCTTTACATTCTCTTTTATTATGTTTTTATACAATATTTGTCACTTATAAATACTTTTTCTTATTTAAAAACATGTAACAAAAAATATTGGGGTGGCATTTTGGGGGCTGGAATGGATTAATGGCATTTCAACTAATTTCAATGGGGAAAATTGATTTAATACACGAGCAAATTGAGTTATGAGCTCAGTAATGGAATGAATTAAGCTTGTAAGTCGAGGTACCACTGTATTGCATGCCATCTTGGGCGGGGGGGGGGGGGGGACGGGAAGAGGAGGAGCCAGAGGAGGAGAAAATTTGAAAGTAAAAGTTTGTGGAAACTAAAAATAAATAATTTATTGAAAAAAAGCATGCTAAAAATTGTCATGACATACAATTAGAAAAAATAAAAATACTATTGAAAATGAATGAATCTATTCCCTTCCCCTAGTGCCTTATGAATGAAACACAATTCTGGCTACGTACTTGTAGCCAGTCAAAGTGATTCCTCTTCACGTTGTGGTCTCAGAACCAGGTTCCCAATGTTTGTGCATTCTACAGATCTCTCCTGGTCACTTCCATCAAACATCATCATGGCTTTCCCACAATCATGCTCCACAGCCTCTTCCAGATGGGAATTGCATCAGCCATAATTTGCACATGCTCACAAGCACTGGAGTCATTACCCAGTCCTTAATTACATATAAATTGCTCCCCTTGTTCTGCTCATTCTCTTTTGCACCAGTGTTATTAAAGACAATGCACATGTCCAAAAGCATTTTCATATCCCTTTTATAGTAACAAAAAGGCCCTGGATAATAAAGGATGCCCATCAGTTGGGGACTAACTAAACAAATTAAGGTATGTGAATGGAATGGATCACTTTTGCACCATGATAAACTATGAAAGCGATGGTCTCAGAGAAATCTGAGAAGACCTGTGGCAATGTTTTTTAATATGCCAGTGGCCTGGTAAGGATCATAGTATAAAGGCTAGCATTCCAGAGCTTGGGTACTTTCTGATGTTCATTCTACAAGATCACATCAGCCTTCTTCTGATTATCTTTTTTTTTTTTAATTTGTATACCCAGCATTTAGTGCAATGACTGGTATGGAGTAGGCACTTAATAAATGTTAATTGGTTTGCTTGTTTTAATTATAAAAATTTCTGATGTTTTGCCAATGTTCTCCCTCTTCACTTCTGCCCTCTAGATTTCATCATCTTTCAAGATTCAGCACAAATCCTGCCTTGTGTTGGACACCCTTTAAAGTGTCTCCTCCTTGCGCTCCTCCCCCACCTTCAATTCTTTCCCTCTGAGATTTCCTTCCATTTACACTGTGCACATGTAACAGAGATTGGCATATGCACACAGTGCATCAGTGTGCTTGTCTGATACAGATTCCCCATATGGAAGAGGTTAGAGATCTTGCCTCTACAAGAATCAGGATGCTATGTAACGTAGATTGCCTCGAATAGATTCTGGAGAAAGTGGATTATTTGGAAACTAATCCAGTCTACTAACCCATGGTTTGGAGAGACATTTTCTGTTACCAGTGTTGCTGAACTGGAGATGTCTTTGAAAAGGTAGTAAAAAAGTTTGGTAGAAGAAGGAATTCCGTGACCTATCCCCCATAACCACCTCAAATACCTATAAAATATGACTCTAAACAAATTTTAGAGCTACAGAAAAGGCCTTTATCAGATTTGGCCGTTCTCGTCAGCTCTTACACTCTTTATTTGACAACTTTGCTCCCTATATTTGATAATTTTGTTGGATATTTGAAATGAATAGCAAGTTGTGCATGGCAGGTTTGCAGTTTCATGTACAATCATCTTTTTCATAGTATTACGTTATGGAACTGCTTGTTTTATTCCATTAATTAATTAATTAATCAATGCAGATTAATATAATTAAAAAATAAAAGGGAAAAAAAAACTTTGCTTCCAAAAAGCAACAAACTCTGGTGTGCTCCCCTTTGAGGCCATGTGAATCATTGACTACAATTCTGGGTCCTTTCCTCACTCAAACATTTGTTCCTTTGCACTAAGGGAAGATGGCCTGGCATTCCAGCATCAGGCTTTGCACTCAGCTTAGCATCAGCTCCCGGAGGAGTAGAAGCTGAAATGAGGAGTCATCCAACAGTCCCTACTGCATCTGAACATGGACTTGGTAGGAACAATGTTACATAGAAACTATGAGAGAGCCCACTTCAACCAGAGACTTGGAGGCCCCAAGGTTTTAGGCATAAATTATACTTTTGCTATTGCTACTTCTTTAAAGTGAACATTCCTTTAGGAAATCTGATGGATATTAAGTGATTAAACTGAAATGGGGTACTACTCACTCATACCTAAAAGTAGGGAAACACAAGCAGTAGGCTTAAGCCTTAGCTATAGAGGACAGACAGATAAGATATCAAGCACCTCGACTAGAACCCTGTCATAGCTAGCAGGGCTCTCAGAGACTGAACCAAAGGAATCTCACTGCATACATTTTGTAAGCAGTTAGCAGGGATGCACTGGTAAATGTTGCACAAGCAGCTCTGCCCCCCAAAAAAGTGACTTCAATCCACTTTTAAGTCAAATTTGCATTACTGACATTTCCTCATCAATAATAAAACAGTATTTTTGATGAGTAAAAAGCAAAGTATATTTTTAAGTTAAATTAGCAAAATATAAAAGAAGCAAACATGTAAATTGGATAGGATATTAAATATAATATAGGAAAAGCAACTCTGTGCCCGCATCAGTGATTCTTTTACTGTCTCTTCAAATTTTTATTTTTAATTAATTAATTTATTTTTAGTTTTCAACATTCACTTCAACAAGATTTTGAGTTCCAAATTTTCTCCTTTAGTAAGTGGTTGACTTGATTTTCTTGCATCACTCTCATTTTTCTTCCCAATTTTTTCTCTACTTCTCTTACTTGATTTTTAAAATCCTTTTTGAGCTCTCCATGGCATGAGACTAATTCATATTTGTCTTGAAGGATTTGGATTTAGGAGCTTTGACTTCGTTGTCTTCTTCTGATTATATGTTTTTATTTTCCTTGTCACCAAAATAAGATTTTATAGTCTGTTTTTTTTCTGCTGTTTGCTCATTTTACCAGCCAATTACTTGGCTTTTTAGCTCTTCATTAAGGTAGAACTTTGTTTCCAGTGTGGAGGGTGTGCTTCACAGGTTTTGTGTAGCTGTTTTCAGAGATATGTCTAGCGAACTATAAATTTTCAGTTCTTCCCAGGTTATATGATCAAAGGAGAGGTGTTTACTTCTCTCCTGGTCTGTACTGTGGTCTATGAGTGACCACAAGCACTCTTTTCTGCCTTGGAACTCTGAGAAGGATTCCTTCTCCACTGCCACCATGCCAGCGTTCCTCCTCACCCCAGGACTGCTACCCAGGACTGTGACCCAGATCCAGGCACAGGAAAAGCAAGAGAATCCTATCTCAGTGCCAGCAAGGAGATTCCTGTAATCCCCCTCTGATCAGCCACTTGATTCCCCCCATGATCTGTGGGCCAAGAGCTCCAGAAGCAGCCACTGCCACTTCAACTGCCACTGCCACTGCCACCACCACCACCCTGGGGTTGAGACTGGACCATTCTCTTCTCTCACCAAGGTGCAACAGACCTTTCCTATTGACTTTCTAAGTTGTCTTTGGTGTTTGTAGATTGAGAAATCTGGAAATCACCATAGCTGCCAGTGATTCAGTCACCTGAGGCCTGCTCCAGGTCTGGTCTGTGCTCGTGATTTTTGCACTGGACTGTGCTCCTCTCTCGGAATGATGCAATAGACCTTTCCTGTCAACCCTCTAGGTTATCTTGGGCTCAAAATTTGTTTCACTCTGTCATCTTGTGGGTTCTGCCGCTCTAGAATTTGCTTAAAGTCATTTTACAGGTATTTGAAGGGGTATAGGGGAGAGCCCAAGTAAGTCCCTGCTTTTACTTCACAAGCTTGGCTCCAGCCTCTTCAGTAATAAAACAATAAGCCCTGATCTGTCGTGTTCTTCTAGTTTTTGAGGTATAAATTCTCATGCTGAAAATCTATCAGTTCAGCAAAACTTCCCACAGCAGATCTGATATCTTAAAGATAACTGCATGTTCTCTCGCCCATCAGAAAGTGAGTATCTTGAGAGTAGGAACCACTTTTGGGGGGATTTCTTTGTGCATCCTGCACTTAGCATAGGACCAGACACGAAATAAGTGCTTTATAAATGCTCATGGACTGACATAATGCTTCTCCAAGAGCAACATTCTGATTATCAGCATCCCACTCAATTCTCCAAATAAAGCAAACCAGAAGACTTATCAGAAATCATTTTGTTACCCACTTTCAGCTAGCTTGTGTTCAGTTCTCACCAAATATACCTCATGAAACTGCCCTCCAGAGAAGACAATACCTTTTCTTCCCATTAAGCCCCAAGTCATCAGAACATTGATGTAGTGTGTCCTGGAGTAGGGAAAGAAGAGTTAGTTAATTCTTTTTTTTTAAGAATCCATTTTACATTTGCATGTTAATAATACTTTGGGGTTTATACATCAGTATTGTATTAGTGGTCTGGTTTGGTTCAAAGGAAAGTTGACCTATGCTTTCTATCAGCCTGTAGTTCACATTCATCTCCAAAAAAAAAAAAGAAGTAACCTAGATCAGTATTCATTCAAACAAAGAATGCTATTCGCCTTAGTCTAAGTCATTTTCTCATTCGTTGTCAACTTCTTTTGCCTGCAACATCACCAGTGCGCCAATACTGTGCTGGTTTTGTTCAGTTGTTTTTCAGGCATGTCCAGCTCTTTCTGACCCCATCTGGGGTTTTTCTTGGCAAAGGTATTGGAGTGGTTTGCCATTGCCTTCTCCAGACCATTTTACAGATAAGGAAACTGAGGTAAACAGGGTTAAGTGACTTGTCCAGGGTCACACAGCTACTCAGTGTCTGAGGCGGGATTTGAACTCAGTAAGATGAATTTTCCTGACTCTAGGCCAGGCATTCCATCCACTATGCAACAATTGGCTTTCTGAGGGGAAAATTGTAGACCTAATACACTTTTAAGTTTAATCTATCTGATTAAAACTTCCTCCATCACCTTGTTGAATCTACAATCGACAAAACAATAAATCAAGCTCTGACCTGAGGCATTTGTTGATTTCTGGGATGTAAACACTCATACTGAAAATTTCACAATCGACTTCCCTTTAACCAGGCTCCAGCATAACCTTGCTTATATCAGTTGCTTTGCCATCTCATTTCTCCTAAAAAGGCCCTTGGTCTGAGACTAGTGATGGAATTCTAATGGAATATGAGTCCTTCAAGTTGATCAAAAATAGTTCATTTTTTCTTACTCTCTCTAGTGTCTGTGGGCAGCTTTGTGGCACCATAGTGCACAGAGCACAACTTCCTGAGTTCAAATCCAGCCTCAGACACATAGTAGTTATGCAACGTTGGGCAAGTCACTTAACTCTGTTTAAACCCCATTCGCCTTAGTTTACTCATCTGTAAAATGAGCTGGTGAAGGAAACGGCAAGCCACCCCAGTGTCTTTGCCAAGAAAACTCCCAAAAGGGTCACAAAGAATCTAACAGAATTGAAAAATGCCAAAGCAAACATCTCTAGTGCCCAGCAAACACCTTCCTAAATAATAGACTCAAACATTGCTGAATTGAATTAAATTAAATACCAGTGTGTCTCACACCTACACTATCATTACCTCCTTTTTCTGCCTGCAAGTCTCCAAATGCTCCTATAATTTTAGCATACCTACCTTTAAAAAAAGTTTTTCTGTCACTATCACTTTAACGATATTTCCCTACAATCACTCATTCTTCTATAGAGTGTCCCAAAAGCCTTAGTGAGCTAAGACATCCTGTACAGTGCAGGGCTTTCAAGTTTGCCCAATGTTTGACATGCATTTACGTGCATCTCAATGTAAGTTTTTCGGCTATTATTACTATTATCCCCTTTTTGTACAACAGAAAACCAATCTTCAGAGAAGTCAAGTGCCTTTCCAACTAAATACCTGCAGCAGGACTTTCCTGCCATGACTCCTAATCTAGGGTTTGTTTTTTTTTTTTACTATACCATGCTGTTCCTTCAATCAGAGTTCCAGTCACTCCAGGTTAAATGCAAATTATTGATTTGAATACAACCTCCAAAGTTTTTCTCTAGAAAAGAAGTTAGTTCTTCATTACCCAACTTTTGCCTGAGAGTTGGGTACAGGGAAAGAGCATTTAGCCTCTGCCTGCTTCAGTTTCCTCAGCTGAAAAATTGGGATCACAATAATATCTACTTCCCAGGGTTGTTGTGAGAATCTGATGAGATATTTTTAAAGAGCTTAGCATAGAGCAGTGGTTCTCAACCTTCCTAATGCCTCGACCATTTAATACTCATATGTGGGCATATATGTATGTGGGTGTACCCACCTGGAGATAGATAGAGGAGTGGTGTCTCGGCTCCTAAGACCATCGGAAATATGTGTTTTCCAATGGTCTTAGGGGACGCCTGTGAAAAAGGTTGTTCGACCCCAAAGGGGTCTCGACCTACAGGTTGAGAACTGCTGACATATAGTTAGTGTCCAGTACATAGTAGGAGTGTGATAAATGCTTATTTCCTTCCATCTAAAGTGCCTTCTGAATCTAAATCTATTATATTAGTGTAGTGAAGCCATCCCCACATGTAGTATGGGGTATTTCCAATGTAGTTCAAAGGGAGCCCAGAATAGACATCTCTAGCCTCTTCTTTGCTAGCAGCTCAGTGGATAGAGAGCTAGGCTGGGAGTCAGAAGGACCTGAGTCCAAATCCAGTCTCAGTCACTTCCCAGCTATGTGACCTTAGTCAAGTCATTTGACTTCTATTTGCCTTAATCCCCTGAAAAGGAAATTTCAAACCACTACAGTATCTTTGCCAAGAAAATCCCATCTAGAGTCACAAAGAATAGATCATGACAGAACAACATGCCTCTTTTCTCCCACCTTTCTCCAAAGGAGATGTTAAGGCCTACAGAGAGAGGGAGCAGAAGGTAGAGGACAAAGCCTTACCATTTTGTTTTCCTCAGAGAGAAGGAATGTCAGGTTAGAATTTTATCCAACTGTCCCTTTAAATATTATTAGTCTAGGTTACATAAACTGATGCAAAGTGAAGTGAGCAGAACCAGAAGAACAAAGTAACAACTACATTATATGATGATCAACTCTGATTGACTTAGCTCTTCTTATCAATTCCAAAAGACTCATGATGGCAAATGATTTCCACATCCAGACAAAGGACTGACAGAGTCTGAAGAAGATTAAAGCACACTGTTTTTCTCTTTTTTGTGTGTTTTTTTTTCTTTTGCAAACTGTAATTTTTTAATAAACTTCTTCTTTCACAACATGACTAATATGGAAATATGTTTTACATGATTGCACATATATAACCTATAACAAATTGCTTACCATCTTAGGAAGGGGAGAGGAAAGGAAGGGAGAAAGGAAGAAAATTTGGAGCTCAAAATTTTATTAAAATTGATGTTAAAAATTGTCTTTACATGTAATTAGAAAAAATAAAATACTATTTAAAATATTATTAGTCTAGGAAAGAGGTGGGGAACCTGCAGCCTCAAGGCCACATGTGGCCTTCTAGGTCCCTGAGTGAGGCCTTTTGACTGAGTTCAAGTTTTACAGAAAAAATCCTTTCATTAAGGGGGTTTGTTCTGGGAAGTCTGGATTCAATCAAAGGACCGTATTTGAGGACCTAGAGGGCCACATGTGACCTTGAGGCCACATGTAACCTACCCCTTGGTCTAGGGACTATAGTTTATAGGTACAAGCTAAATATTGGATTGCTGTCCATTAATGGAGGAAGCAGGATCCTGAGCTTTATACCCAAGGTCTGACTTCCTTCCTACCAAATACAGGTTCCACAATGAACACATATTGCAAGTAGCAAAGAAACTCATTTATCCAAATCAATAGCAAAACAAACATCAAAGAAGGTATAACTATATCTAGATACAGATAAAGATAGTGGGTTTAGCTGACATCATCCATCTCTTCTCTCAAAGCTGGATGAGGAAAGATCCTGAAGAAACTCACAAGACTTGAGGAGTATCAATAGATTGAATCCCTCTTCTCTCTAACTCCATAGCGCTTCTCATATAGGCATGTGGCACTGAGGAGAGAATCCCATACCAATTGGCTTTGGGATGTAGATTACATCAGTGTTATCTTACCTTAAAACATTATGTAAATTTCATTCATTGTAATTTACAATGCTACAGAAGAAATTGTTTTTTAAAAATGAAAATAAAATATAAATCTCTTATAATTAACTCTAAGTCTCAAAGGCAAATGCATATATATGCTCATATATCATATCCACACACATATAGATATGTGTACACAAGTGGGGGTAAATATAGACAGATAGAAACAGAGAGAGGGACAGGAGAGAGAGAGATAGACAGAGACACACAGAGAGAGAGACAGAGAGACAGAGACAGAGACAGAGACAGAGAGAGAGAGACAGAGAGAGATAGACAGAGACACACAGAGAGAGAGACAGAGAGAGAGACAGAGACAGAGACAGAGAGAGAGAGAGACAGAGAGAGAGAGAGAGAGAGAGAGAGAGACAGAGAGAGAGAGACAGAGAGAGAGAAAGGAGGGGAGAAAGGGCAGAGGAGAGGGAAACAGAGACAGATTTCTGGTATCCCTTCCAAATCAAAGTGCCCAATTATGGTGGAGACAACCCTGGTCTCCAAGTCCTGTCTGGTCTGAAGTGTTAATGACAATCAAAGGAAGGAGGGTGACAGTGATGGAAAGTGTCTGTCTGTCTGTCCTTATGTTCCTTTCCTTCTCTTACCAATTTTGTGCCAACCTTCCTTCCTCTACAGAATTTAGTTTTTCGGTGAAATAAGAAAACATCTCCAAAGATACCTATCTTTGGATGGTACCTTCTCTGTGAAAAATGATAGAAAGAAGAAAAAAAAACTATTCACAAAACAGGCCTCCAAAATACATTTCTTCTTTCCTGTTTGCCCTTGGTAATATCACCCTTACCCTGACTTTCCTTTTACTACAACCTCTCTCTCCCCTCTAAGGTAGATGCTTGGAAAAACTATGCATATATTTCTTCAAGGTGGGGAATGGTACTAAGAGAGGAGGCCCAGTCAAGCATTTGTATTATATACAACTGGAAACCCCCCAAATTGTGAAATAGGATAAGTTTGTTTTCAGTCTCCCACTTCTATCCCATATCCTTTCCCCCCTTTTTGATAGACTTTTCCTTCCTTATTTTCCTCATTTACCCCTCAAGCCTCTCCTTCATGTACTCAGCATCTGTTCCCATTATTCCTTCATCATTTTCCTAACCAAAACCTGTCCTCGGGGGAGTGTAATAGAAAGTCACTCACACTTAGGAGAGAGCTGCCCAATAAAGCTTTCAATGTGGCCCACAGGACTTCAGACATCATTTGGACTAACTTGCACTTGACCAAGAACCCCTTATACAACATCCCTGAAAAGTATCTTCTTGTCATCTCCTTGATGTCAATAGACAGTGAGGAAAGTTCCCATGTCGGATGGACTTTCTCTAGCAAATTCAGTGGAAAGCCTGTGTAAGAGTCACACAGGATGGATCAGCATAGATGTATTATCTTCTACATGACTGGAGTGAATATTTGCCAGAGATCAACTGAGTATTAGAATCAGCACTGTATTTTCCCCTGCCCTCTCCAAATAGAATATACACTCCTTACAGGCGGAACCAGTTCATCTTTTGTCTGCGTATCCCTAGTACCTAGCAAAAAGCCTTGTTCACAGTAGATACTTAAAAATATTTGTTGAATCGAGTAGCAAAAATCACAACAAATCAATACTAGTCATCAAAACCTTTCTATGCTGGAAGCCCTCCAGCCTGTAAACACAAATAACCCTGTGCCTGTGCAAAGAGACTACCATTAACTGTGTGGTATGAAAAATGACAAGTATAACAAGATTAACCAGGATGTCCTTCCTTCCTTGACCTTCGATACAATTTAATTTTTATATACTGCATTTAGCAGAACTCATAAAAACCTTTATAGGGAGATGTTATAGAGATCAAGTCACTAGGAATCCTGGGACATGAGACAGAAAGCTCCATGTGGATGAGATCCTATCTAAATGGGTAGAAAATCTCAAGGTTCTCATCTTTGGGCTTGCTTTCCTCATCCTTGGCCATGCTTTTGTAAAACCAGCTACCCCTGGAAGATGCAAACAGGGTTCTTTCAAAATATTTATTAGCTTATGCAATAGCCCTGCTGCTTCTTCTGCCACCGTAGGAAGCTCAGTAAATCCCCATAAGCTGCCTCTGGCAGTCAGACTCTTCTGCTGACACTGCTAGCATCACATTCTGCCTAATCTTGTAAGGACAGAAGCAAGAGTTTCTATCCCCTCAATAACAAGAGGGAAATCCATGATTTGTGCATTCAAAGCCTGTGGCCCTGGCATTAGGAAACATTCTTTACTACAGTTTATCAGAAGCATCCAAATACAACAGATGAGTGTCTAAGGGGGATGGGATGGGATAGGTACTGGACTTGTGATTTCATTGGTATAACGCAGAGGTAGGAAACCTGCAGCCTTCAAGATATACATGGCCTTCTAGGTCCTTAAGTGTGGCCTTTTGACTGATTCCAAATTGTACAGAATAAATCAAAATTTGGATTTAGGCCACACTTAAGGACCTAGAAGGCCACATGTGGCCTGAAGGTCACAGGTACCCCATCCCTGGTATAAGTAATTCCCAGATGAGGAAGCTCCCTCTTCTAAAGGATGATGATGCACCATCCCTGACATTTGCAGTCTTAAAGAGCTGCCTAGAGCATTGAGAGGTGAAATAATTTGTCTAGAGTCACAGAGCCAGCATATGTCAGAGGTCAGAGTTGAATTCATGTCCTCGTGCTTTTGAAGCTGGTTTTCTAGCTATTAAGTATTATTTCTATAATATGTAACTAGATAAGTCTTTGCTGGATATTAGGGAGAAGATATCAGTCAGCAGCACAGCTAAGTAATTAATAAATTCCAGCAAGTAGCATTGTGAGTTGAAGCAGGAGTGGGGAATCCTCAAGTCTTGAGGCCACGTGTGGCCCTCTAGGCCCTCAAGTGCAGCCTTTTGCATCCAAACTTCGCAGAATAAATTCTCTTAATAAAAGGATTTGTTCTGTAAAACTTGTATTCAGTGAAAAGATTGTACCCAAAGACCTAGAAGGCCACATGTGGCCTTGAGGCGCAGGTTCCCCATCCCTAGTTTAAGTAATCCTTCATGGTGGAATGGGAAAACGAAGGCTATAAAATAGGTAGCAACAACCAACTTTTATGTGGCAGTTTAGGATTTGCAAAGCATTGTGTCTACATTGTCTCATCTGATCCTCAAAACAACCCACTGAGGTAGGGGCAACAGGATTTATCATTCTCTTTTTATAAGATGAGAAATCTGGAGCTCAAAGGGGCCAACTAACATACTTGGTTTAAGTTGTATGGTCACAGAGGTGGCCATGGATGAAGGGTTGGAATGTAGGCTCCAACCAGAATGGGCTTCTCTCTCCACTTAGCTGCCTCTTGAAGAAAGGTTATGATTTTCTAGGATGAGACATTGCTGTACTTATTTACAATATTCATTTGGGTTAACAATGCAGGGTCTCAGCATCTGTGGTAAAAATAAAAATTTTGAAATTAATCAAGTACATGGAAATACATTGGTTATGGTCAAATCAACAACATACACATCTAGGTGGTCTATTTTAAAGATAAAAATTAAATAACTATATCTAAAGAAGAGGAATAAATGATGCTATCAAGGCATTATGTGAAAGAGAAAATGAGTCAATCATGTGGCAAAAGGAAGGGATGATAAGTCAACAGAGTGTTCCACTGTACCCTTGTGATGAAGGAAGGAAGGAAGGAAGGAAGGAGGGAGGGACGGAGGGATGGAGAGAGGGAGGAGAAAGAAGGAAGGAAGGAAGGAAGGAAGGAAGGAAGGAAGGAAGGAAGGAAGGAAGGAAAGAAGGAAGGAAGGAAGGAAGGAAGGAAGGAAGGAAGGAAGGAAGAATACCTTTTGTAGAAGGAGACTAAGAGACCCACTCATTACTGATTCTTGTGATTATTGGATAATATCTTCTAGCTTTTGTGGGGAGGAAGTTGGATTTGTCCCAGATTGAGGAAGGAAGGCTAGATTATGCAAATTCACTAGAGAGGTGTAAAGAAAACAGGAAACTCCAACTGAACAAGAAGATGGATAGGATGTCAGAAAAAAAGAAGAAGCTTGGCACATTATTGACATACAGAGTTGGTTGAATTGAATGGACTAAATCCACAATGACTTTTTTTTTCCATTGACTTGTTTATTTACTTTTAGTTTACATGATTCAGTTCCACAATCCCTTGAGTTTCAAATCTTCTCCCCTCCCTTCCCCCCTGCCCCATGGTGGCGTGCAATCATATATAGGATCTGCAAATACTTTCACATTGTACAATAGTCTGGTTGTATAGAAGGGTTGTAACCAATGGAGGGAACGATGGGAAAAAAAGAAAAAACTGAACATGAAAAAGAACAATAGCATGTATTGCTTCAGTCTCCATTTAAACTCTAGTCTTTCTAGATCTTTCTCTGAATGTAGATATCTCCTTCCATCCTGAGACCTGCAGAGCTGTCATATAGCTGTGTGCTGCTGAAAAGAGACAATTTTCAGAGGCAGAAATTAAAGATATCTTTAAGCACATGGAAAAATGCTCTAAATCACTATTAATTTGAGAAATGCAAATCAAAACAACTCCGAGGTACCACATCTTACCAGTCAGATTGGCTAAGATCACAAAACTGGAAAATGACAAGTACTGGAGAGGATGTGGAAAAATTGGAACACTAATGCATTGTTG
>CM053583.1:126352948-126363764 GCA_028627135.1 Pseudochirops cupreus
TATGTACATATATACAGGAAAATATGCTTGAGGAATTATAAATGCGAGGGGTAGAATCTTTATATAGAATGTTTATATGCATATATATAATTCTATATTACATGCAGAATTATATAAAATTGTATGTTTATATAAAATTATATACAATACTAAATAGAATGCTTATGTTTATATATTACAAATGTTTTCTTCAAGAAAAGGGTCAAGAAAGCATTCATGCATGACTGACATTTTGAGAGTTACTAGCACCAAACTTAAATCAATCACCAAAATTACTTCAAAAAAAGGTAAATTGATTATATTTGAATAGACTGGAAAGGATTTGTGACCAATTGTAATGATAATTAATTTGAATTTAAAGACCTCTTTTTTATATTGGCAAATAAGCAGGTACTTAGCACCTTGTTTCAGTTAAGCAAAGGTAGCATGTACTTAGCAGTTAGTAATTGATCAATCCACTGCTGGAGAAACAGAAGGTATGAACTCCTGTCTCCTATTGCTGACACAACAGGAAGGGGTTGGCCGAAACAGGAAGCTAATGCTGTGTGTATACAAGAAAACCCCAGAGAGGCACAGTCAAAATTTCTTCTGGCAGCAGAAGCTGTTCTGCTGGAGAGAGAGAGAGTTTCTCTCAGCAGCATCTGGAGGCTGGGCTGCTACTGCTGGACTGAGAACTGAGTGAGAATTTTCTTCAGACAAGAATCTTGGAGGCTGAAGTTGCTGCCACCAGGAAGGCTGAAGAGGAAAGTCCCCCTTTCCCCCAGGCTGGAGAAAATTATTTTGTTTTTGAAAACCTGGGAGGAATGATTTTTATTCTGGGAGCCAGCTGAAATTTCTTCAGGGTCCTAGGGCCAGCTGAACTGCCAGAGAACTGAGGAAGCACGGCTGTGGTGCCTGTATTCTGTCTGTCTGTTTTGATATTGTTTTGCCAGACTCATCTGCTGGTGAAGGACAGTGCTGTTGTTGCAGAGGTCCTGGAACCTTACTGTTGGCTCAGAAGCCCTGAAGAAGGATTGTTTTGTTGTACATTTACAGAAACCCGGAAGAGGGTCTTGCTGATGTTTTAAGGGGTCCTGAGACTGTTCTGTAGGCAAAGAGTGAATTGATACATTGTGGCTTTGTTAAGCTTTGTCTCTGCAGGAACAGAGATTGTTGAGAACTTGCCTCAGGTCAGGATGAAGAAAAGACCTCTCCTTGGGTATTGAATGCTGTGGTGATAACATGGTTTATTAGTGACCTAGGAGTGGAGTATTTTCTAATGATTGTACCTAGTGATTAATGATACTTAGTAACTGATTGCTAAATAGGTGACTGATTGAGTTAACCTAGTGTCCCCCATGAGTGGAAGACTGACTATTGTACTTGGAGATGACTGAATGAGTCAGGAGGCAAACCTCCTTACGGATACCAGAAGGTTGTTCTTTGTTCTAAATACTGTGACCACTTTGGTGAAAACTATGTGGCCATTTTAATGATAAGCTGTTGTGAAGACTATATTGTGATTTGCTGTGATAAGTTGTAGTATAGTGAATGCTGTACCTTGATTTTCTGTGAATGTTTTGCTTTGATTTGTTATGGAATAGAGTGTTCACTATACTGTGTAATCAGAACCTTAAAACCTGTAAACAGTAGCATTCTTCTGGAAAGCTGCTCTTGCATGGCATTGCACCAATATGAACTTTATTTCCAAATTTACTTTCCTATGAAGTCAGATGACCAACTTCTTAACAAAAAGACCAAACCAATAGCAAATTAGAAGAAAAAAATTTAAATGAGAAGATAAGGTATACAAATGAAGAAACAGCAACATGCCTGATTTAGACAAGCTATTAAACTGAAATGGATATTAGAACAAGGAATTTGTATGTGATTGTATATTTTGTGTAGCTTGTGTGTATCTTATGAGTTTGTGTGTATACATGTCTTGTATGTATGTGTGTGTGTGTGAGCACTGAGCTGGGTTAAGAATTGAACAGGGAGAGGAGAGTAAGGTAGACTGCCTTTGGGAAACTGTACAGTGCTTTTAATAACTTGAAGTTTCTACCTGAAAAGGTCCTTTTTTTAAACAAAAATATATTTTCCTATGAGGTTACTGGCTTTGTGTCATGGAATACTACTGAAGTCTCTTGAGAATTAAGAGTTACAACAAAATTCATCTGAAAAAGCAAAAGGTCCAGAATATCAAGGCAATTAATGAAAAGAAATGAAGGGAAGGTGGACTAGTCATCCCATATCTAATACTCTATTATAAAATAGCGAACATCAAAATTACTTGATACTGGCTAAGAAATTAAGTGGTAGATCAGTGGGATAGGTTACGTACACAAGACATAATAGTCAATGACTACAATAATCTATTGCTTGATAAACTCAAAGACTCCAGGGTTTTGGGGGGGTGTTTTTTCTTTTTTGGTTTTTTTGGAGGGGGGAAGGCAGGGCAATTGGGATTAAGTGACTTGTCCAAGGTCTGAGACTAGATTTGAACTCATGTCCTCCTGATTCCAGTGCCAGTGCTCTAATCACTACACTACCTAGCTGCCCCAAGACTCCAGGTTCTGGGATAAGAACTCACTGTTTGACAAAAACTGCTGAGAAAACTAGAAAATAGCATGGCAGAAACTTGTGTTCTGTCCTTCATTCTCAAAGAGGACCATGATATCAGGGAGATGATGACATGACTTGCAGTTGACTTTGATTTGAGTTAGGGGCACTGTGCAAGGTCACCAGCCTCATTTTCTCCTCCAGAATCATCTGGGTCTAGTGGTCACATATCCATCAGAATGACTGGAGATGGCCCAGGTTGCAATGGGAGACCCTGGCCCTTTAAGGCTAAGGCCTTTTCAGGTTTTCATTTTGAATGAGATAACCCCATTTCAGTGAATAGGTACATACCAGGGGTGGGGAACCAGCAGCCTCAAAATCACATGTGGCCCTGTAGGTCCTCAAGTGCAGCCCTTTGATTGAATCCAAACTTCACAGAACAAATCCCCTTAATAAAAGGATTTTCTCTGTAAAATCTGAACTCAGTCAAAAGGCGAAACCCAAGTACCTAGAAAAGGAGTGGGGAACCTGTGGCCTTGAGACAACATGTTACCTTCTAGGTTCTTGGGTCTGGCTTTTTGACTGAGTCCAAGTTTTACAGAACAAATCCTTTTCTTAAGAGAATTTGTTCTGTGGAATTTGGATTCAGTCAGCAGGCCACACTTGAGGACCCGGAGGGCCACATTTGGCCTTGAGCCCCCAGGTTCACCACTACTGATAAAAGCCTCGAGGCCACACATTCCCTAGCCTTAGTATAAACCAACATCTTATACTGTGTGTCAAGATAAGGTTAAAATTGGCATGTGATTTAGACATAAAGGGTGATACTATAAGCAAATTAGGAGAAAAAGGAATAGTTTACCTACCAGATCAATGGAGAAGGGAAGAATTTATGACCAAATAAGAGATAGAGAACATTATGAAATGCACAATGGATATTTTGGATTACATTAAATTAAAAAGGTTTTACATAAACAAAGCCAATGCACCCAAGATTAGAAGGGAAGCAGAAAACTAGAAAACATTTTTACAACCAGTGTTTCTGATAAAGGCTTTGTGTCTAAAATATAGAGAGAACTGAGTCAAATTTATAAAAATACAAGTCATTCCCCAACTGATAAATGGTCAAAGGATACAACAGGCAGTTTTCAGATGAAGAAATCAAAGCTATCTATAGTTCTGGGGGGGAAAAACATTCTCTAAATCACTTTTGATTAGAAAAATGCAAATTAAAACAATTCTGAGGTACCACATCACACCTATCAGATTAGTTAAAATGACAAAATAGGAAAATGATAAATCTTGGAGAAGATGTGGAAAAATTGGAACACTAATTCATTGTTGGTGGAGTTGTGAACTGATCCAGTCCATTCTGGAGAGTCATTTGGAACTATGCCCAAAGAGTTACAAAACTGGGCATACCTTTTGAATTGGCAATACCACTCTTAGGTGTGTATGGCAAAGAGATCATAAAAAATGGGGAAAATACCCAAATGAACAAAAATATCGATAGCAGCTCTTTTTGTGGTGGCCAAGATTTAGAAATTGAAGGAATGCCCATCAATTGTGGAATGGTCGAACAAGTTGTGTTATAGGAATGTAATGGAATACTCTTGTTCCATAAGAAACGATGAGTAGGCAGATTTCAGAAAAACCAGGAAAGAATTGTTGAACTGTTGCTAAGTGAACCAAGAGAACATTGTACACAGTAATAACTCTATTGTGCAATGACTGACTTTGACAGACTTGGCTCTTCTCAGAAATGCAAGGACCTAAAACAATTCCAAAAGACTCAGGATGGAAAATGCTATGCACATTCAGAGAAAGAACTATGGAGTCTGAATGCAGAGTGAAGCACATAATTTTCTCTTTTTTTGTTGTTTTTTTTCTTGCGTTTTTTCCCTTTTGTTCTGATCCTTCTTTCACAACATAACTAAGGTGGAAATATGCTTAACATAATTGTACATGTATAGCTCATATTAGATTGCATGCTGTCTTGGGGAAGGAGGAGAGTAAGGAGGGAGAAAAAAATAGAATTCCAAATCTTATATAAGTATGTGCTGAAAATTAAAAATAAATAAATTTAAATTTAAAAACAGAACAAAGAAAAAGCAAAAGAAGTGGGGAGAAAAGAATTAGAGTTCACTCAAAGGGCACAGAGGAGGCACATGATGGACATAAACAGGTGATAGCATATTGCCAATAAAGAATCACTCTAGAAAAGCAGTACCATCAAGTATCATCCAAGGCAAGGTATCGTCAAAGAGATGATAGTTAGTTGACTAAGATTTAAGTGCCTACTATGTACCAGGCATTAGGAACATAAAGGACAAAAAAAAAAATCCCAGCCACGGTTCTCAAGGAACTCACATTCTTATGGGGGAGACAACATGCAAACAACAATGTAAAAACAAGATGTATATATTGGGGGTCATCTCATATTAAGATTAAGGAGGACTATGGGTTATTGGAATAGAAAGGCAAATTAACCAATCATATACCACCAGTGGAATAAAACTGATGGGCATCCAAAACACTTGCCATCTTAACATTATTTTTAGAGATCTTGAAGAAAGCCTTACACACCTGTGGAAGATTTATAGAACAACATGGGCAAGAGTCACACTGGATGAAAAGATGTGGATGGGATAGGGTAGAGTATATAGCCACATTGATAAGATCACACATCCATCAAAGCATTTGGGTAGAGAAGAAGAATTTGTCTGGCTCTTTGTTGGGATGGGTATAACTGAATCTAATCAAAACATCTCCATTTAAAACAACCTAATAGGTGCTCCTGGTGAGCATGCTGATGGCTCAGTACATACTTCCCCACTCTTGGAAAAAACTAAAACTGGTGCCTTCCTGTCAGGGCAATAGCACAATTCTTTTCTCCACAAGCCATTGACATGGGTTATAAAGTATTATTATCGTCTTCTTTATAGATGGGAAAACTGAAGCTGAGAAAGGTGAAGGGACCTGACCCATGTATTATGCACACAGATAATGTGTCTGAGATAAGTCAAGTCTTCAAGTATTTATTTAGTCAAGATTCATAGTGTCATATACTGAGAACTGGAAAAGTAGGTCATGTAGTCCAATATCTGCAATTTACATAGGAGGAAACAGGCCTAGAGAAGTTAGGTAGGTGACAAGCTCACGGTCACACAAGTAACAATCAACAAAGCTAGGTTTTTGATGTCCAGTGGCATCAAACTCATCTCTCCAAGTTCAGTATCTTTCCACTGTCCCTCAGACTCACATACTTCTCCACTTCAGACCCAAGTCCTTTTCCTCAATAGCAAGTCAGTTCAATTTGAGAATAAGCTAATAAGTACCAAGTATGTGCCAGTGCACAATAGGTGGTGATAGACAAAAACTAAAAGTCTGCTCCTTTAAGGAGCTTTTATACTTCTCAGTGGCTACTCTACTATTGAATCCATTTATACCTACTTTACATGGAAGAGTCTCAATAGGAAATATGCCCTGGATAGCGCAATAGAGTGATTCAAATGGGAATCCCATTTACCACAAGTGTCCCAAACACCAAAGGCGAGATCTAATATTTGAGCAATGATCCTAAACATAGCACACAGAACTCAGTCCATTTGCTCTAAAATTATGGAAGCCTACCCTGGGTGTTTAATACAGAGCTGAATTTTATTTAACTTCTTTTCACTATTTCTTTTTTGGCATCACTGAAGAAATCTGTAGGTTTTTTTCCTCCAGTCCTGGTATTTATAAATAAATACATTTGTTACTAAGCATTAAAATGCTATACTCTCCAGAAAAAAAAAAGAGTATATTGTTCTAAAAATTAGCTCAAAAATATTTATCCTAAAATTATTGTTACTTTCCAGACAAAGTTAACACTAAAATAGATTTAATCAAAAGAGAAAAATGTGAATTTTATACTATATGTCAACCATATTAATCAATATTATTTTATTAGACTATTAAAAAAAACTAGGCAGTATAAGGTTGGAATATTGCTGTGGTGTAGGAAATGATGAGTTAGTGGACATAGAAAAATATGGAAAGACTCAGACTTATCAAGGAATTTGTTATTACCCTCAGAGAAAACAGAGGACAAACAAATATAGTAGGGTCTTACATATATGTATATAAATGTATATGTCTATATATGAATGTGATTGTAATGTATAATATATGTCTGTGTATGTAAGTGTATATGTATGTGTGTCTGTGTGTGTATACACACACACGTGCTTGTGTGTGTGTATCCACACTTGATTGTAGTCTTCTTGGGGGAGAGAGGGAGAGGAAGGGAGAAAAAAAAAACAAAGTAAAAATTGCACATCGGAAAACAAAAGAAAACTTACAAGGAAGTAAAAAAAGATGGACAGCTCCGAACACAATGCATAGTCTTTATTATATAGGCTTTCTTGAAATGGAAATTTATTGCTACGTATTCTGAATCCTCTCCTACATTCTGCTATGCACATAACAATACTTTTTTTCTTTTATTATTTTGTACTTAAGTTTTAGTATTTAAGTTTATATGTTTCTTTTTCTTTTCTTATTGTATATTTAAGTTTTAGAATTTAAATTTAAAATAAATTAATAAAAAGGAAAAAATTCATTACTCTTTCGAACATATTATTTATTCACAGGATGGTAGCTCATTTGTTTGTTTGTTTTTAATGTTACCACTACTGGACTAGAAAATATATTTATAAGCTAATGCTAACTAAAAATCACCAAAAGGAAAGAAAAGGAGGGTCATCTGCTAAAAAACTGACCCCTTATATTGGCAATGATAAAGCTGATTTCATTATTGCCCAAGTGAACCAGAAAGCCTTAATGCCTGATCTACAGGACTTGCCCCATAGGGTACACGGTTCTAAATTGGTCCAGGAGACAGAAAGCTCCTGCTTCTGACACAAGACTGGTTAGACAACTAAGGACAAGTCACTCTCCTTGCCTCTAGGACCAGAAGTTATGGTGGGATTGTTGATCTGTATCAGTGGAAGGAGTTTTCATGCCCGGAGTTCTCCAGATTGATGAAGTCATAGGTCAGGACTAAAACAACAACAACAACAAAAATTTTAACTGCCTAGCACTACCAGGTTTTCACCTCTCCACTTTATTATTCTCAGAACATTTTTCCTTTGGTCAAACTAAACCTATCTTGCCATTCTCCATTGAAATGCAAATAAGTTGAATTCAAAATTATAAGAATTATCTGAGTGGGTCAGCTAATCAAGGAATTGATCCAGTATTACCACAGACATGTGGAAAGGCAGGTTGGCTACTAATTATATTAACATAGGTTCTAAGGATGTAAAGACGAAAAAAGACATGTATCAAGAAGCTTATAATATAGTACAGGGGAAGAGACATGTCAACAAGCAAAAGTTAACATAAGATAGAATACATTAAGTACTTGGATGAGGTCCAGCAAGTGCATAAATTATTTGAAGACAAAAAACATGATTTCTGAAATTGGGGGAGGGGTGGGCAAAGGATCATGAATGAATGATTTCATGATTGAAATGAATGGTTGAAAGATGAGGATGAGATGAAGAATGAGAATGAGTTGAATATGATATAGAGAGAGATGTAGAGAAAGTCTATTCCACCCTTGAGAAATGGCATGTGAAGATGTACCAAGTGGGGAAAGGTCAAGTCGTATGCTGGTAGATGTTTAACAACAGACTGTTTGAAAAAAATACATACACACAATATACTTTTAAGTCTAAGTTGCATCATTAACATTTTCTCCACCACATTCTTAAAACTAGAAAATCACCAAAATGATAAATCAAGCCCTGACTCTCAATATTTTCTGATTTCCAAAATGTAAATGGTCACACTGAAAATTTAACAATCAACTCTCCTTGCTCTAGAGCACCAGCATAGATGAAGATCAAGAGGAGAGACCAGTGAATGTCCAGTTTAGTTGGGATATATTAAGTGTGAATGATAGTAATGTAAAATTAAGAAGGAAAGCAGAATAGATGATGAAACATTTCTCTGCCCTCCATAAAGTGGCCAGGGACTATGGTTGCTGGATGTTGCATATAGAATCAGATGTGGTTTTTACTTTAGCTAGTTTTGCTCAGTTGTTTTTCTTCATTACGACAGAAGATTTATGAATTTGGGGGGAGGAGAAAAAGGGGTGCTGCTAAATTGACATTCTTAAGGGTTTCATTAGCACTTATATAGCACTTAAAGGTTTACAAGCTCTTTACAAACATCAGATCTTATGTTCAGAACAAACCTGGGAAGTAGTGCTCTCAGTATCCTCATTTTACAGATTTTAGAAGAAACTGAGGCAAATAGAGGTTACATGACTTGCTCAGGTTTACACAGCTAGGAAATGTATGAGGCAGGATTTGAATTCAGCTCTTACAGATTCTAAGACTTGAGGTTGGGGTGGAGCCAAGATGGCTACATAGAAGCAGGAAAATGCTGCAGCTTCCATATAGCCACCTCAAATACCAATAAAATATGACTCTAAACAAATTTTAGGGTTCCAGAACTCACAAAAATACAGAAAAACACATCTCCAGCTGAAGGCAGCTCAGAAGGAAGAGCTCATCCAAGCATGCTTGGAGCCAAAACCAGCCCAGCCTGAAACTGTGCAAGCAGTGGGGTGGCCAGGAAAAGCCTCAGCTGGAGCCTTCAGGAGAGGGGATCAGCGGCAGCTGTGGCAGTTTCCAGAACTATCAACCCATAAGAAAAAAGGACAAAGTAAAAGGTCAGTGGAATTCAGATAAATTTGGGGGAGAAAAACAGTCTGGCCAAACTGCTTCCAGGGCAAGGAAGCAGCAGAAGCAGTGGCCCTGCTGCTGCTTCCACATGGCTGCTTCAGAAGCTTCCGGCCTTCAGATTGCAGGGGGGCCAAGTGATGGTAAGTGCTCTTGCATTGAATGGTCTGGATCCCGATCAGTCTTCAGTGGTAGTTCTGGGGTCCTACAAGCCATAGATCAACTCAAGAAGGATTTTGAAAACCAAATAAGAGAAGTGGAGGAAAAATTGGGAAGAGAAATGAGAATGATGCAAGAAAATCATGAAAACAGAGTCAACAACCTGACTGAAGAAAATAACACCTTAAAAAATAGACTAACTCATATGGCAAAATAGGCCCAAAAAGCCAATGAGAAGAATGCCTTAAAAAGTCAAATTTGCCAGATGGAAAAAGAATCTCCAAAGCTTTCTGAAGAGAATAATTCCTTCAGAATTAGAGTGGAGCAAATGAAAGCAAATGACTTTATGAGAAATGAAGATACTATTAAACAGATCCCAAAAGATGGAAAAATAGAAGGCAATGTGAAATATCTCCTTGAAAAAAATCACTGACCTGGAAAATAGATCCAGGAGAGACAATTTAAAAATTATTGGACTACCTCAAAGCCATGATCAAAAAAAGAACTTAGAAAGCATCTTTCAAGAAATTCTCAAGGAAAATTGCCCAGATATTTTAGAACCAGTGGGAGAAATAGAACTTAAAAGAATTCACCAATCACCTCTTGAAAAAGATCCCCAAAAGAAAACTCTTAGGAAATGTTATATCCAGGTTCCAGAGTCTTCAGATGAAGGAGAAAATATTACAAGCTGCCACAAAGAAACAATTTGAATATTGTGTAAACACAATCAGGATAACCCAGGATCTAGCAGCTTCTACACTAAGGGATCAAAGGGCCTGGAATATGATATTCCAGAGATTAAGGGAGCTAGGATTAAAACCAAGAATCACCTACCCAGCAAAATTGAGTATAATGTTCCAGGGGAAAATATGGTCATTCAGTGAAGTGGAGGACTTTCAAACATTCTTGCTGGAAAAAAAAACAGAACTGAAAAGAAAATTTAACATTCAAATACAAGAAGCATGAGAAGGTAAACATGAAAAAGAAATCTTAAGGAACTTATCAAACTTAAATTATTTACATGCCAACATGGAAAAACAATAATTGTAACTTATGAAACTTTTCTCAGTATGAGGATAGGTAAAGGGAATATGAATGTATATATATATGTATACATACACATAAGTCTATATAGGAAGGTTTATATATGAACACATATCTGAGTATGTGTATATATGTGTACATAGAGGGCACAGGATCAATTGAATAGGAAGGGACAATACTTTACAAGGTGAAATCTGAGGTGGGAGAGGATTAGAATGAGAGCACACAGGGAGAGACAGAATGGGGTTAATCATCTCCTATAGAAGAGGCAAGGGATAATTGTTACAATGGAGAAGAAGAACAGGAAGGCAAAAGAGAAAGGGTCAACCTTGCTCTCA
>CM053583.1:126363864-126402972 GCA_028627135.1 Pseudochirops cupreus
AAGGAATGACATAAACTCTAAAATGGGTATCTTGCCACACAGGAGAGTAGGGGGGATGGGGATGAGAGATGGGATGATGGAGGGGGGTCCAGGGTTGGGGGGAAGCTTGCAGGAAGCACATACTTCTGTAAAGGGACAGACACAGGGTAGAGAATAGAACAAGGGGGGGAAGGGATAGGAAGGAGGGACATATAATCAGTCTCTCTCACAATATGTCCACTGTGGAGATGTTCTGCATAATTACACATGTATAGCCTGTATTGAATTGCTTGTCCTTACAGTGGGGGTGGGTGATGAGGGAAGAAGGGAAAAAAATCTAGAATTTAAAGTTCTATAATCAAATGTTAAAATATATATGTATGTATACATATATTATTATTATTATTATTAACTACATGCAACTGGGAATTAAGATATACAGGCACTGGGGTAGGGAGACCCATTCTGCCCTACCAGAAAGTCAGAGGGGAAATAGGGGAGTACATAGGAGAGAGCAGATTGGAGGAGGGGCTATACAGTGGGATGGCTGTTTTGAGGTGGTGGGTAGGGGAAAGATGGGGAGAAAATTTGTAACTCAAAATTTCCTGGAAATGAGTGATGTGAACAAGAAAATAAATAAATAAATAAAATTTTTTTTAATTTAAAAAAAAGAAAAAAGAAAAAAAAGACTTGTGTTCTATCCTCTATGGCACCTAGGATGCCTCTAAATCACATTGTCACTTCCCTATTCAAAAATGTACAATGGTTTCCTATTACATTTAAAATAATTTTTTTAATCTTCATCCTGTCATTTAAAGTCCTCTGTAGTCCTAGTCATTGCCTATAACTCCACATATTCTCTATCACAGTTAGTTTTGTATCTAGGCTACTGGTTATTTCTCATCTCTTGTCTGGGGTAAAGTTTGGTCACTATAATTACACAACTTTCAATTTCATATTATTATTTACTCCATTTGCACTGTTGTGATCACTCCATATATTGTTTGCCTGGCTTTGCTTGCCTCATCCCCTCTCAGTCACCTTTCTACCTTCCTCTAAATTCCTCATGTTCTTCATTTCCTATGATACAATTAGATAATACAATATAATTGTGCTCCATACTTCGTTTAGTCATTCCTCCAAATGATGGGCACCCACTTGTTTTCCAGTTCTTTACCACCATAATCAATCAACACACATTTATTATGCACTGAGTATGTGGGGATACAATGGAAGCTAAGGACAGCCTCTAAGCTCAAGGATCTCACATTAAAGTGGCAGAGAAAACATGGAAGCACAAAAGGTGCTTCCATAAATATCTTGACATTGATGAAAACTTCCTTCCTGTCTTTGACTTCCTCTCACCCTTAGCCTTTGCCTTTCTTCTTTTTCCTCTCCCCTCATTTCCCTGCAAAATCAACATGTATTCTAACTGTTGTTCAGATGTGATCTGGTTCAAAAGTGATTTGGTAAAAAATGATTGGTGGCAACTAATTGATAACAAATGAGGCAAAAATGACATTCTTCCCATTGAAGTAATTATGACAACTGAAGAAAATTCAATCAAAATGAAATGCAATAAAATAAAAACAAACCCGCAAGAAAAACTAGAAAAAAATGGTCTGAAGTCAGGTGGACACTTGGCTTCACCTAAGTTGTTGTTCAGTCATTTCAGTCATGACTGACTCTTTGTGACTTCATTTGGGATTTTCTTGGCAAAAATTTTGGATTGTTTGACATTTTCTTCTCCCGCAAATCCAGTGGATCCAATTTGTCAGGCAATCAGAAGTTAAGTGACTTGCCTAGGGTCACACAACTAGAAACTGTGTTTGAATTCAGGACTTCCTGACTAGGCACAGTGTTCTTTCCACTGATAAGTGCATAAATGCCATAGATGGATTTCCAAAATATACTACTACCTGTACTCTACCCATAATCCTGATACCCCCTCCTCTCCAAGCCTCTACACAACACACCAGAACCTTGGACTCTGCCCTTGGGATCCCAGGACTTTATTTTATCTTGCCTGGAAATGGATCTTCACATCCCTTTCTGGATGCCTTTTCTGAACTATATCCCATATCTCCTTAGGTCCCCTTTTATGCATCATCTTCCTCCAATAGAGCATAAGTTCCTACAGGACAAGAACTAGCTATCTTGCCAACACTTAACAAAGAACCTTGCTCATATTAAGCCTTAGCAAATGCTTCATTGATCTATCTACCTACCTACTATCTGTCTGTCTGCCTGCCTATCTATCTATCTATCTAGCTATCTGTCTGTCTGCATCCATCTGGTTATATCTCTTTCTATTCATCATCATCATCATCATCATCATCATCATCATCACTATTTAGTGATCTATCTGCCTAACTATGCATCCACCTGTCTATCTCTCTCTCTATCCATCATCATCATCATCATCATCAGTCTATCCATCCATCTAGCTAGCTAGCTAGCTATTCGTCTATCTGTCAATAAGCCTGACTGTCTGTTGGCTGATGTATTGAACTGAACTGAAACCAACTTTATTCCAGAGCCCCAGTTCCTTCCATTCCCCAGTTCCTTCCATCCAAACTGCTCCATCAATTGGGCAAATGTCTAGAAGTCATTGTGAGGTCCACGTCCCTTGGAAAACCTCCCTCCTTCACATCTGTTCTCTCCGACGTCCTGTCAGCCCCCATATAAATGTGTACCTGATTCTTTGCTTTACTCAAGATACTGCCTGAATTACCTAGAGGAGAAATCAGTGTCATAAATGTGACTGAGCCATCTATGGGCATTCTTAAAACAACAAGACAGCATCATCAACAACTTTAAAGTTAGCAAAAGGTTTGTAAAGCATTTTACAAATAACATATGATTTTGTCTTTACAAGAACCCTTGGGGGCAGGTGCTTTCACTCTCCCTATTTTAAAAATGAAGACAGCGAGCAAACAGAGGTTAAGTGACTCGACCAGGGTCACACGGCTAATTGTCTGAGGCTCAATTTGAATTCTGGTCTTCCTGGCTCCAGGCCCAGTTCTCTCTCCATTCTGCCCTCTAGATTCTGACCTTGTATCCGTATTGGCCTTCATTCATTGTCACAAGCAGCTAAGTGGCATAGTGGATGGAATTTTGGTTGGACTTTGAGTCAGGAAGCCCTGATTTTGAATCCTGCCTTAGACACTTACTAGCTGTGTGACTTTGGGCAAGTCCTTTAACCTTTCTGGGCCTCAGCTCCTTCTCTTGTAAAATGGAGATCCTCAGCATCTGCCTCACAGGATTGTCATCAAGTCAGATACCACGTGCTTTGTAAACCTTTGTTTGCATGTAACCTTTGTGGGCATTAGACACTTACCAACACATGGCTGATTCCAGTCATGGGGTCATAAAGCCAATCATTTTGGGCACTCTGGGGGTTATACTCCTTGGCAAAGTGTTTTGGCCTGTGTGATTTCTTTTAAAAATGTTTTTCACCTCTGGAGTATTTCTCTAGCCAGGGGTAGGGAACCTATGACTTCAAGGTCAAATGTGGCCCCTCTAGGTCCTCAAGTATGGCTCTTTGACTGAATCTAAACTTCATAGAACAAACCCCCTTCATAAAAGGATTTATTCTATAAACCTTGGACTCAATCCAAAGGCTGCACTCAAGGACCTGGAAGGCCACATGTGGCCTCAAAGTTGTAGGTTCCACACCGCTGCTCTAGACTATAATTCCTCCCATCCCAGCTTCTAGTGCACTGGATGCTACCCATTAACTAAATGTGAAAACCAAATGTAAGTGCAAGACAGAACTAGGAAGATGGCAAGTTATTAGTCACCCAATTCAAATCTTGGGAATTTTAGAAACAGATGACAGGAGGAAGTGGAGAGAGAAGAGGAGGTTGAAAAATTCTAGAACAAAGTCATAAATAAGTCTAGAAAAGCTGCGTCTAGCATTTTTTCTTTTCTAATGACCTTTTCTTCACCAAGTTCTTTGTGAGACACTTTCAAAATTTAACCGTATGGAAGACGCCTTGATAACAGCATCACAAAAATGCCTAAGCCTGTATATTTTTGTATTTTAAAAACGTTTGAAATGAAGTCAATCCCCTGAAGCTTAGAAAAAGATATTATACTTGGGCATGAAAGAGGTGGGGGGAAATGCATGTGGTCAGGATGGCTGAGCAATCAGAGGTGTTGTGTTCAGTTCACAGTTTCCCCAGGAGGTGTGAGTGCATATCTCACTCCTGACATCTGCCCTAGGGAGGCCACATGGTATAGTGGATAGGGTGCTGGTTTTGGTTTCCAGAGAACCTGGGTTCAAATCTTTCCTCAGATACTGCAAGCCACTTAACCCTGAATCTTTGTCTCTGCATCTGCAAAATGGGGGCAGGTTCTTCCCAATACTAAATATATGCTCCCATGAATGTAATATTTTGTCCAATATTGCCTTAAAGCACTGGTCCAAGAAATACATATTAAAGGATCATGGAATTTTTGTGAATTCCGTGAAATGGACAATCTTGCTAACTTAGGGGCCAGGTTCTAGAGAATACTTTCTATGGGTATTAACTCTAATTCTATTGTCCTTCAGAAAGAAGCTAGAAAAGAGAACTCTCAATTATAGATTACAAGGAATATTAAATCCCAGTCTTCTGACTAGAATAGCCTTGTAATTCAAAAGTAATCTGGCAATGTCAGTCAGGGTTTTCTCAGCACTCTGCTTTTTTTCCCCCCTTCCATTTTTAAAAAGAGAGGAAAAGAAAAATGTTTGAAAGTAATACAGCTCCAACAAAGGGATGTCTAACATAGAGGAAATACTATTTCCCCTTGACTCACTAGCATTAACAAGCAAAAGAACCAACTGGAGGTGCAGGTGTTTCCTGGGAAATAAGATAGATTTGTCAGGGAGTTTTCAGGGGATTCTGACAATGGGAAAGCTTTACCTGCGACCAGGGTGGTCTTTTTAATTCATTTCTTTCTACGAGAACCTAATAGAAGCGTCTCTTCTCTAAGCTTCCCCAAAAGAAAGAGTGGGCTGGGCCATGCCTTTCCCCCACAAAGCCCTGTGGGTCAGGGAAATTGGTAGAGGGGGTGCAGGCCTTCACACACACACACAAAGTCCTGCTCAGAGAGTCAGAGCAGTATGGAGCACATCACTGGGTAAGCTCATCAGTGGCTCTGCTTCATGAGTTTATGTTCAGCTGTGGTCCAGGTGGCAACCTGCCAAATCTAAGAAAATGACATTTTCAACCTTGCTCTTCCTCAGTGGCCAGACCCAGCAAGAGCTCACACTCCTTCCTGGCAGGCTCTACCCCAGCTGCTAGGCTGCAATTATGGTGTGCTGGTGAGTATGAGTTTGTTTCCATTAAATCACATTTAATGAAGAGGTGTCTGAGGTTCAGTCAACAGAACAATCCTAAACACTGTTTCTCTCGTTGCTTAGACTTTTGTTGCTGTTGTTATTTTTTGTTGCTGTTAGTTTTTTTTTAATTCTTTTATTAGAAACTTGGTTTTACCATGTCCCTTTTATACCCCTATTCCTCTTCTTTCCAGAAGGATCTGGGAATATACATAGTTCTGAGTGCATATGCTACCCAGGGGTTCAAGCCCTCCTGGAATATGTGTCCTGGAAAAGAAATTAAGTCTCAGATGGAGCAGACATTTTTGACATAAAAAGCTTTGTCTTTTCCCCCTTGAACATCTTTCCCTCTGAGGGCCACTCAGTCTGGCAGCGTCTGGCATAGACTTGGTTGGGCATTGCTGCCTAGAAATCTGTTACATTAATCAAACAGGTTTACAGTGGAGCATGGAATGAGAATACCTTTGTGTTTCCTTCAAATGCATTTCTCGTCTGTCTTCCATGGCATTTCATGTAACTAAAAATCAGATCTTCGGCATTGCTAAATACCACTGGTTCCAGGTATCGAGATGCTGAATATTTAAGTGAATACCAGTATATTTTGCTGTACACTAAGTTAATCCGTTTTCCTGTCATGGACTAGCAACTCTATCCTTATTTTGAAAGTTTGAAAGGTCATGAACACCAAGCCAAAGTTAGCAAAAATTAGAATGTGCTGCTATTTATTGAGCATTTCCCCATTCACGATTATCGATCTGAAATTATACTCCCTCCTCAGATTAGGAGAAAAGGGAAAATTCAGAAACTTGAAATCACAATGTTGCAGTGGGATGGAAAATCCTCGAAGGTAAACATCGGGATTATTTGCTCTGTTACTTGGTTGGTTGGTTGCGTCCTTGTAATCTGACACAGTACCTGGAACATTTGGGGTCTGGATCTATAATTTCATCAATATGAATAACTCTCAGTGTGGAAATGCCATTCACAATAGAACACGAGTTACTCCTCTACAATTTCTAGCCTAGGCAGCCTTGGCAGGGACACGAAAAGGTAAAATGATTTGAACCCATGGTTGTGCAGCCAGCATCTGTCAGAAGAAAGATTTGAACCCAGGTCATGATGACTCCAAAGAAAGCTTTCTATCCATTATGCCATATTTTCTAACACCTTAAGTGCATGTTGGGTTTTTTAAAATTGGGTTCATTTGTAAATGGAACTCCCAATGATGAAATTCCTTATATAAATGAAGATCAGTACTTGTTCTGCAAATCATAGTCTTGGAGAGTTGCTTTTTTTCTTTTCTAATTTGATATTTAAGTAAGTTTATAATGTTTCTTTTTTTATTCTGTATGGAAGTTTATGATTTTTAAAAAAATGTAAATAGTACCTCACAGAGTTGTAGTGAAAATAGATTGAGATAACATATGTAAAATGTTTTGCAAACTGTAGAGTTCTATGTAAATGTTATTTGTATGTAAATACTGGTTATTATTGTCGTTGTCATTTTTACAAGAGAGAAGGCATCATTCATCAGCTACGACACATGAGTATTTTTATCTCTCTACCAGGAGGCTTACAACAATCTTTGTCTCCTGACTGGAACTCAGCCATATAGGAGTTTATGAGTTTTATGAGCTTATGTTCAGCTCTAGGAAAGAGAGGATATCTTTACTGGTTGGTACCTTTTTGAATACATTCTCAATTCAGGATGAGCAGCTATTTGAAAAGCTCGCCTTCCTCAGGTGGTAACAGCACCTACTCATGCTCTGAAGTCCCAAAGGGGATTGCATCAGTAGAAAGTCTTGTATCTTCATAAAGACTGGGCTCATTAGCCAGTTCCCCATGACATGTAATCCACAAGAACAGGATCTCAGAGCTGGAAAAAACATCAGAAGCCTTGGAATCCAACTCATAATAAATGGCCATGCAGCTTTACATGGAAAACTTCCATTGATGAGAAAATCCCCCCCCTACTAAAGCAACCCATCCCCTTTTGGGCAACCCTAATGATTCTAAAGTTTTTCCTCACACAGAACTAAAATCTACCCTTCTGCTACATCCACCCCTGCTCCTTATTCTGTCCTGGGGGATTATCAGAGCAAGTATTTTTCCACAGAATAGTCTTTGAAGTAGTTGAAGCAACTAGTCTGTCTCCCTTGAGTCTTCTCTTCAAAAGACCCAGCTTTGAATTGAAGACAATCTCTTACAACAGCCTCAGATGAAAGAAAGTGAAAGGAAAAACATCAGTAGACCCTGAGATGATCACATGACATAGTGTAAACAAAGAAATGGGAAACGGGTTAGGAGATTGGACTAAAACTACAAAATGACAAGAATCCAAGAAGTTAAAGAAGAATGCAACTCTGAATCTAGATAAAGCCTAATTAAGTGGCTGAGCCATTAAAATGCAGGTGGTTTATTAGGAAAGGACTCTCTGTCAGATTCTGGTGCATTTTTATTTCACACTCTTCCATAGAACCAAGTTACCAGAATGGAAGCTGAGAGTGGAGAGAGAATCATTGTGAAAGATCAAGCAGTTGATGGTTTTTTACCTTGAAGTTAGGTATTGCATAACTGTTTTCTGAAGTGAAAACCATCCCAAGGGTTGATGTGTCATGCTATGGAACAAATGTTCCTTTAGCTATTATTTGAAACTAATAAAATTGAAATTAAATTTAAAGCAGTCTATCACATCCTTTTCATAAAATCTGCCTTGGATTCTCTGAAATTAGTTTAAATGAGTGAAGATTGACTATTTACCATCTCCATATCTTTGTGCAAAAGGTACCTCCTTGTCTGAAATGCCCTCCCTCCTTAATTCCACATTAGAGATTCTCTAATTTCCTTTAAAGCCCAGCTGAAGAATACCCTCCTCATACACCAGGCTTTTCCTGATGTTGCTCACCATCACCACACCACTCCCAGTTGTCAGGAAATCATAATTAAAAATTAATTTTTTATGATTAAGATAGAATTACATATCATATAATTAATATAATTATATCATATCATTATATATAATTTTATAATTAATAAATTACAAGTTTATTAAAAGTGTAACACTGGAGCTTTGACAAAAGAATATTTCCTGCTGTATAGAGTGTTGTATCCCGGCCCCTGCTCTCAACTCAACTTCCAGAATGTAAGTTCCTTGAGGTCAGGGACTGTTTTGTTTTTGTCTTCATACTTCCAGGGCAGAATACAGAGCCTTGCACAGAGTAGGAGCTGAATAAACATGTTAAATTGGATATAATTGATTGGCAAATGTAAAAGTGAATTACTACCAATGTCTACATGAGCATATATCCCAAAGATTCTTCAATACATTTATTTCTTCATTTAAGATCTTTTCCTTGATTCTGAAGTGTTCTATTGACAGTCAGCTGGGTGGCACAGTGGATAGAGTGTGGGTTCTGAAGTCAGGAAGACCTGAGTTCAGATTCTTCCTCAGGCAGTTGATTCACCTCTGTCTGCCTCAGTTTCCTCAACTATAATATGGGGATAATAACAGTACCTACCTCTTAGAATCACTGTGATGAAGAAATGGGATAATAATTGTAAAGTAAAGCACTTAGCACTCTGCCTGGAAATTAGTAGAGGTTATACCCATGCTTAAGGTGGCACAGTGGATAAAGAACTGGGACTTTAGAATAAGGAAGACATCTTCTTGAGGTCAAACCTAGCATCAGACACTTACTAGCTCTGTGACCCCGGGCAAGTCACTTCACCCTCTTTGTCTCAGTTTCCTCATCTGTTAAATGAGATGGAGAATGACATGGCAAACCACTCCAGTATCTTTGCCAAGAAAACCCAAAATTGGGTCACAGGGAGTCAGACACAACTGAAATGACTAAACAAGAAAAACCTCTTCCCCACCCCCCGTTGCACTGTAAGAATCTTTTTCTAAAGATGCTGCATCTTTCACTGTATCTATTTTGGTTGTAGCTATATTTCAGCAGTGGAGTCCCACGGCACTAAGGATAAGAAGGATGCATACATTGGCCATGTTAAGACTATACAGAGCAATCAAGAGAGTTGGGACCACTCTCAGAATGGTGAGCAATCAAAGGTGGGAGAGCATTTGTTCCAGATGATTGCAAACGTATAAAAGTATTGGCACAGTGTTCTTCCTCACAGCTCAGTTGAAATCTGTTTTCAAAATGAAATATGAAGTAGGAAATAGCCTTCCTCCATTATGGTGCCTTTAATTAAACAGAATTAAAGTGTTTCTCTCATAAATGCATGCTTCTTTCAGTTAATAGAAAGATAGCTTGGGGGGTGAGAGGTTGGGGGAGGCATAAAAATGACAGCTCAGTCCTTTGAATGATTTCAAATAATAAAATGCTAGGCCTGTAGGAAACTCTAGAGACAATCCAATGCAAAGTCTTCATTTTATACATCAGGACACTGAGGTTCAGACACTTTGGGCCCCTACTCCCACTCCTAAAGTCTAAAAGGCAGAAATTGGTCAAACCAGGAACAGAAGCCAGGTCTCTTGTTTCCTGCTTCAGACTTCCTTCCACTGCATCTTACTTACTGTCTCTTTGAATGAAATGCTGAAGACTTTGGGTGGGTTTTTCACTCTGTTCCCTTGAAACTGACTATGAGCAAAATTGTGTTGTACTCTGCAGTACAAAACTCCATCACTAGATTGCAAACTAGCCCGTGTAAAAATGTCTCATTTTCCAGCCAACTTCAGCTTCACCAGGAAGTCTTTCCTGGTCCTTCCTACTATAGCTGCTTGGACCTTCTGATCAGAAATTACCTTCCATCTACTCTGTACTTATCTTGTCTGTACCTTTTTATATATTGTCGCCCCATTAGAATGTAAGCACCTTGAGGGTAAGGCCTTTGCCTTTATTTCTTATCTCCAGCACTCCAGTGCCTGGAACATAGAAAGCACTTTATACATGCTTGTTGACTGACTAAAAGAGATATACTTTTGTAAGTGGCATCACAGAAGAGTGAAACCTAGTAGTAGTAGTAGTAGTAGTAGTAGTAGTAGTAGTAGTAGTAGTAGTAGTAGTAGTAGTAGCAGTAGTGGTGGCGGTAGTAGTAGTAGTAGTAGTAGTAATAGTAGTAGTACTAGCAATAATAACAACAAGAAAATGATTTGGGAGTAGAGGAAAATGATCCCGCTAATAGCTAGTTTAGTATATAGATGCTTTGTTACATTTCTGGAAATTCTGGGGAGGAGGGAGAAGTTACTCTTGACAATAATACCCTGTAAACCGGAGAGCTGAGAAGTGGGGAGCAGGGAAGGGTGGAGTTTGGTGGAAGCATTAGACCAATCAAGCTAAGAAACAAACAGAACAGTTCAAACCACTTCTCAGGCCTGCCTGTTTGGGAATTTCTCAGCTACCTACCCTGGATCTAAGGAAAGCTAGCCAATGTCCACACTTTCAAAGTTGCAAGACAAAAATAAAGCCTCTGGAGAAAAACAGAATATTTAAAAGGAACTTTTGAGGATGCAGCTGGTTGACCAGAGAGCACATGAAACCCATAATCTCCCTCAGTTTATTTGTCAAAGTTTTGGAAAGAATTGGATATTCAGGGAAGGTAACTAAGTACCCCCTCTTCTTGAGCAGTGAAGTAATGAAAACATGACAATCTATTTCTGGTTTAGATTTTAAAATAGATTTTGAAATAACAAAAAGGCAGACAAGAAGCCCACTTTGGGAAGCATTCATCTATCACATAGTTCTTAACCTTTTGGAGTCATGGACCCCAGTGGCAGTCTAGTGAAGCCTCACAGAATCATTCTCAAAAGAAAATGTTTTCAAATGCATAAAATAAAAATGTAGGATTACAAAGGAAACAACCTATATTGAAATACAATTATTAGAATGTAAAAAAAAACAAGTTCAGGGATCCCATGTTAAGACCTTATGATCTATAACTTAATTACAAGTATAGCCAAATACGCTGTTGATGGACAGTGCATGGGTAAATTGAGACAGTGCATTTGATAACACTTAATGACACCACAGAGTTCATTATTATCCTGGCTTAAGAACAGGAAAGAATCTGACTGGTCAAGACCAATCCTCTCATTTTACGAAGTAGGAAACTGAGGTCTTTGAACTTATGCTGACTCTTAATTATCATGCTTTCCCTGTAATAGTTTCCACAAAACTCCCAACAATTTCAATTTCCCACAAAAATCCAAACATCTTTATAATGTTTCTCTAAAAGTGAGTCAATATCAATTCCTTTCTGGTTATGTAGTCCTACCAGGACAGCTGTAAGTTTTATAAATCCTAACAAAATTAAATCCCTTAAATCCCCCTCCTGAAGATTAGAGATATGCCCATGAGTCTGGGGAGGTCTTGCCAGTAGCCTCAACAATGTATTCTGATCATTTGAAGGATTTGTGATCTCATCAGTGTGGATGCTCCTCCAACAAGTGCTGATCACAACTCATGCATGCCTTCTCCTCTTATGTGGTTCTTAGTCATAAATCCTTCACAAGGAATCCATTCAACTTATTGAGGACTTTCCTCTAGATCAGGAGTGGAGAACCTGTGACTTCAAGATCACATGTGACCCTCAAGGTCCTCAAGTGCAGCCCTTTGTGAAGTTTGGATTCAGTCAAAGGGCCACACTTGAGGACCTAGAGAGCCACATGTGGCCTCAAGGCCACACTTTCCCCACTCCCACTCTAGATCAATCATTTAACCAATCAATAAGCATACATTTAGACCCTTTTATGTGCCAAGCACAGGATCTCTTGCCATTTCAAGAGACCTGTGCAACAAACAAGATGTCTATCAGTTATCCCTTGCTCTTACTGAATGACTAGCTCACCTGCTTTTGTCTTCAAGTCTCTCTGAAGATACAATTTATATTATTTCCCTGTCCAATTCTTCATGGTTTATACGTTCATTACCTATACTTACCTTCTATCTACACAGTAAATATCTTGTATATTTAAAGTTGTCTTTCCTACTAAAATGTGGGTTCCTTGACAGCATGGGCTATTTTTGCCTTTCTTTGCATACCCAGTCCTTAGAACAGTGCCTGCGCATAGTAAGCACTTAATAAATGTTTGTTCACTAAGGTTGTAGCTTGCTCATGCCCACCATTACCCTTTGGTGATTTGGTGAAGTGAACACAGCATCAGTTTAGAATGTAAATCTGGGCAAAGTCACTAAATCTCTCTGGTCCTCAGTCATCTCGTATGTATAATGATGGGGTTGAACTAAGTGGTTCTAAATCTCCTCAGTGAATGCACTCACCATTAATTCCAAAAGCATTTATTAAGATTCTACTTTGCGTAGTTATAATAATACATCTTGGACTTAGAGAAGAGTTGACAAAAAGTGCTTCTTTCCCTTCATTAGAGAGGTGGAAGACTATGGATGCCTAATACTGCATACACTGTCAGACATGGTAAACATGTTTGTTGGTTTTGCTAAAATGCTTTCCCTTCCTTTTCTTCACAAGTAACAATACAATGAGAAGGATAAAGGGAGCAAGTTATATTCAGAAATGAATATAATTTAAAATAAAAGACATTGATTTTTTCAACATTACAGATGATAAAACATTGTGAAGAATATTTTTCTTATACCTAAGTGGTGCAGTGGATGGAGCACTGGATAGCCAGGAAGACCTGAGTTCAAATCTTCCCTCAGAAGCTTACTAGTTATGTGACTCTAGGCAAGTCATTTAACTGCTTTTGCCTTAGTTTCTTCATCTGTAAAATGGAGACAAAAATAGTACCTACCTTCCAGGGTTGTTGTGAAGAACAAATGAGATTATGATTGTAAAGTGTTTAGCCCTGTGTCTAGCACGTATTAGGTACTATATGAATATTAGTTATTATGATAAAACAGCAGGAAACAGGAGAGAGAACTCAAGTTTAGGGAAAGTTTGGCAGGAGAATCAACTGAGTCAAGTTATCCTAAAGGCATCTAATGAAGAAACTAGAAAGCAGACAATGAACTGATGAAAAAAAATGGAAAAGATCTGTAACTATTTCTGTGACATATTTTTTCCCATCAACTGCAGAAGAACCAAGACATTTAGACTTTCTAAGACATTGTCCAAATGTGCTACACAAGAAAGTAGAAATAATCATAAATAAAGCAAAGATGGAGAAAACAGTCAAACCAGACTAAGTATACAGGAAGGCATTGTTAGAGCTGGCATGATTTTGAGGGAAACTCTGGTATACGATGTTCCAAGAAACCCCACAGCAAACTTTTGGTCCTAGGTCTCATTATTATCTATCTGGATCATGGCGCTGACCTTCTTTCTGGGTTTCCTAACCCTACTCTATCCTTACCTCTAATGTAATTCTTCATGCCACTGCCAGACAACTGTTTCTTAAAATCTGCTCATTTAATTCGTCTGCTTAAAAATCTTCCAGGCATCTCTGTTCCCTAAGGGAATTTCAAGGCCCTCTATAACCTATCATTCTAGCCTCATTCCATAGCACTTACCTCCATGATTCAAACTAAACATCTCTTGACCACAAGAACACACTTGCATCCTTTGATTAAATAGTTCTCTTTGCCTGGAATTCAGTTCTCTCTTCCTTAAATTTTCTCTTTCACTGTTAAATTCCTACCTATCTTTTGAGGTTCAAAAGCTGTCTCATCCACCAGACTTTCCCAGTTGGTAACAATCTTTCCCCACAGACCTCAAACAGAGTTCTAACCAGCAATTTCCATATTGAGCACCAACTGGGTGGAGTAGAACTACATAGGTTCTGTGACCCCACAATATCTCTACAGTGGCAGGGATGGTGGAGGGAGTAGAGGAAGGACAATGCTGTCAGCAACCTTTAAAGATTTTTTTTCCCCATCCCTGAAGCAAAGCCCTGGCCATCCTTCCTTAGTTATGACTCTGTCACATAATACTTTGTTTTGCACTTGTCTAATGAATTTGTCATTTAATTTTTTTGTAGTAGAGCTATTGCCTTAGGTGTCTTATTCCCCATATTAGATGGGAAACTCTGCCTGAGTGTGTGATCTAAACTTTGTATTTCCCCCAACCAACTACCATTACCTTCACACAATACACATTTAGTGTTTATCATACTATAATGTTGTTCCTGTAGCCTTTCTTGGAATGAATTATCATGTCCTTTGCAACTTTTGACTGAGTGTTGAGCTTTGTCTAACTCTTTGAACTTTGCCACCTAGTGCTGCTATTAAAAGATATTTTAAATAATTGTACTCCACAGTCTTAAGTAGACGTATTCTGAAGATTTTTTCCATTTCTATTTTGTGCCAAGTTGATTTAATTTTCTAACTGACTTAGGGTCAATTGTAAGTCAGTTAGCAAATGAAATCAATGCTACCTATTACCACCTTAAGAAGAGATTGGACTGTGAGCTCCTTGAGGGAAGGGGCTGCCTGCTGCCTTTCTTTGTATCCCCAAAGCCTAGCACTGTGCCTGCCCCAGAGTACGCATTTAGTGAATGTTTAGTGACTGACTGGCATGTAAAGGGACATTAGTCCAATCCCCATATTCTTCAGGTTCAGGAAGATAGCCAAAGGTCACACAAGAAACATCGGAGGTGGAATTTGAATTCAGGTCTCCTGACTCCAGAGCCAGTGCTCCTTCCATTGTATCACACTATGTCCCTTATCACCCATCGTACAGATGATGGATTTAAGACCCAGGGAGATTCAATAACTTGCCCAAGGACATGAGGTTATTGCTGACCCAAGCAATGTCTGAAAGAAAGAAGGAATAAAAGAAAGCAATCTGCTCATTGCATACAATAGTCTTCTGTATCTCAACAAAAATCCATCAAAATTATTAAAAAAAAACAAACATGACATCTGTAGATAGCTTGTACTGAAGAGACAGAAAAAAATAATTGTAATAATAATTGATATTTCCATGGCACTTTCTTATTCACAAAATTCTTTATGTGCATGCTCTCCATCTAAGCCTCTCAAGAGCCCTGTGAGTAAAGTACAAGTATCATTTTACAAAAGGGGAAACTGAGTCTAAGGTCAAACAACTTGTGTCAGTAGCATCTTAAATCTAAGTCTACCTTTGCCCCTAGGTTAGCCTTCCTCTCACTACATTGTGTTGCCATGGGAAGTCAAACTCACATGCTATAACAACCAGGGAAAAAGAAACACCAACAAAATGTTTACATTATTTCTTAACAATATCCAAACCTACCCAGCTTTTGCAAAAGGACTCCAGGTGTGAGGACTATAAACCCTGTGTATAGTCTCACGTTTGACATTCTTCTAGACATGTAAAAAGTGTCCTGCTTTTAAAATATGAGTCTTTCCAAAGGCAGAAAGAAATCGTGAGATTCCAGATAGTATCAGACAGCTTCTGAACATCTGGAGAATGACAGTTTGCTCTAAGACTGTCTGTCTGATGCTTCCCCTAACCAACAGAGAACTGTAACTATATCTCAAGCCAGATCTGGTACTGACCAGAGTCAACCTCAATGTCTTAGCTGTCCTTGGATTACTTCCTGAACAGCAACAGAATTAGGCTTAAAAGGGCCTGTGAAAGAAATAGCAAACCTAGCCCTAAGATTGGATCTGGGACCTAGTGAGAGGGAAGAAAAAGAAAAAAAAAACTCCCTTACAGGCAGCAAAGCAGCCAGCTAGGTTCCTGTCATTTTATATAATTCCCTGGCAGACCTAAGTATTAACCCTTTCATAACAAATGTTCACACTGATTTCTCCCTTTTCATACCTAAATTAATTTAGAAATGCCAATGTGAAATAAGGATTATCTTTACAAAAGCACCCAGATTTAAATTTAAATCCCAGGACCGTTTTGAACAGAAAAGTCCCTCTTTGCTAAGTCTCAGTTTCCTCATCAGTAATGACAAGCCTTTAAAAACTGCTTTAAGCTTTGTAGATCACTTCACAAATATTATCTCATTGGATCCTTACAACAACCCTGGGAAGGAGGTGATATCATTAGCCTCACTTTGGGATGCGGAAATTAGATTTAGATAAGTTAAATAACTTTCTCAGGGTTACATAAACACCCAGAGTCTGAAGCCTAATTTGAATTTGGGTCTTCCTGACCTCAGACCCAATGTTCTCTATCCACAGTGCATTCCAGCAGCTTATGGATGCAGTCTGATCTCTGAGGTCTGCCTCAATAATCCTACATGAAAAGAGTGCAAATCTAGCATTTTATCACAAGGCAAAGAGAAGGTACAGGATTAAAGGAGACAAAACAAAACCAACAGAATGAAGGACAAATGTCTAGGAAGAAATCTATAAAAGGCAGAGTGAAAAAAAAAGAGATTGCTAGCCTCTAACAAGGATTATTCATCAATTATAGATAGAGGGCTAGAAAGGACCTTAGTCATCTATTTCAACTCCTTTATTTACACATGAAACTGAGACCCATGAAAGTAAGGTGATTTATCCAGAGTCATACATCTAGTCAACATCTGAGGTAGACTTGGAACCCAGGTCTTTCTTACTCTAAGTTCAGAGCTCTATAAAGTAAATTTTATCATCAACTCCTAATATCTGAAATTTCTCTTAATTACACTGAGGTGCCTCTCTGCCCCAATAAAGGTGTGGGAAAATCTCAAAGAAATAGAACTTTAGGGAGAGTTCCATTTACAAACACCCTGTTTCCTTTTCATAGCATCAGAGGTTTTGCTGTAAGCAATTTTGAAGGTAATCTTTCCATCCCTCTCATATTATAGAGGAGGACATTGAGACCTAGAGAGATTAAGCCCAATGTACCACCGGAAATAGAGATAGAGCTCAGATTTGAACCCAGGCCCTTGAACTATCAAATCCGGCAACTCTCTCCACCATACCACCCTAGAATCAGTCCATGCACTAGGCTTTCTCTCTCACTGACCTACACAGGATATACATCAGCCCCTCAACCCCAGCACAGAAAGATCCAAATCCTTGCAAAGCCTGTAAAAAGGAACTTCTAAAATCTCGAATGACCAAGGGAAGGGTAACTGCAATATTTCTGGAAGCCAAAAGGCAGCTATTACAACATTGGAAGTATTTAGGGTTCAGTTGCCATGAATGGGGCAAGGACAATACCAGCGTTCACCAGATGCATTGTGATAACAAATAAGACTTTAGCCTGGCTCACAGATTTTCTTTGTCTCAGCCAGACCTGCACACCCTTCTCAGCCCCCCACAACTCCCGGGACAAAAGTTAGCTGGCTTTCTGAAGATGAAATGAGCATGTGGGATCAGTCAGGGTCAAGATTTTTCAGGAAGGGCAGGGGGTGAATCCCAACCACCCCATAGCATCCCTAGTCTGCAGCGGAAACAGCAGCCAGAGGGTGCAGTAGGGAGGGGGGGAGGTTTTCCCTGTAAGAGGAAGTCATGTTTACCTTAAACTACCCTCATTTCTGCTTCTAGGAGATGTAACACACAGATTGCCTGTAACCATAGCAATCAGCTCAGCTGTGAGAGCCCTCATTGATTCCAAGCACAGAGGCAGTAGAAACTAACAAATCCTCTGGCAAGCAGGAGCAGTCCAGGCTGGTTTGGGTTTTGCCAAAACCATATCGGTGAGATTTCATAGACCTCTGGGGCACTTTCCCACTCTCTGGCTCTCTCTGGCTCTCTCTTGGCCCTCAAGCGTAATGTTAATCTCATTTTCTTCCAGCAATAATGATTACCTTGTTTCCAGGGCTATTTAGAGAGGTCAATGCAAAACACAGTCTCTCCAATGGCAAGGTATATAAAAGGAGCAAGAAACCCATGCTGAGAACCATGAAGCCCTGTTCTATTCCTCCATCTTGCCTTGGTTAATTTACTAGCAGAGGTGATAGATTAAGGTTCTCTTCTATCAGGTTCAACTCAATTCATCAGACATTGGTTTCATACATACTGGGTGTCAGGCATGCTAGGTGCCAGCACAAAAGATAATAGATGAATGAAAAGGCATTTATTAAATGCCTACTACACGACAGGCATTGTCTTAAGCACTGAAAATACAAAGACAAGCAAACAAGACCATTCCTGCCCTCCAGGAGGTTTCCATTCTTCTAATGGCCAAGGAAGACAATAAGGAAAGGGCATCTACCAAGAGGGAGAGAGGGATGGGTGGCTCATGCAACTTGGAGGGTCTGGTTCTGGTCCAGTATCCCAAGGACAGAGTCCAGGTCCTGGTGGGAGGGGAGATAAGCAGGACAGCTAAAGGGAAATAGCCCCTGCCCTCATGTAGCTTACATATTAATAGGGGAAAGATGATCAAAGGCAACTCCCAAGGGGAAAGAGACGGGTAGGTTACTCTTACAGTCCAGAGAGACCCAGTTCTGGTCCAAATGAGGCAAAGCTCGTCCATCAGAGTCCTGTGTCCCAGGGACAGAGTCTGCCTTGTGGTGGGAAGAGGATGAGTAAGATAGGCAGAGGAAGGCAATCTTTGCCCTCAACTCACTGACTTTCTACTAAAGGGATACATTATGTTAACAAATCAGTAAATAACCGAATTATATGGAAGTGATAGTTAAGTGACAGAGGGGATAGAGCTTTGGATCCAGAATCAGGAAGACCTGAGTTCAAATTCAGTCTCACATACTTAGTATCTGTGTAAACCTGAGAAAGTCATTTAACCTCTCTCTGCCTTGGTTTCCTCAATAATTCTAAGACTCAGAGTTGTTGTGAGAATAAAATGAGATATTTGTGAAGTACTTTGTAAATCATAAGACTCTAGGTAAATGCTAGCTATTATTATCATTATCATAAATAATGTCCAGTGATTTGGAAAGGTGGTAGAGAGACTAACAACTGAGGAAATCAGAGCTGAATGGAGCCTTGAGGAGAGCTAGGGATTCCAAGAGGCAGAGGTGAGAAGGGAGGGCATTCCAGGCATAGGATCTGGGTTCAAACACACACTCCACCAACTACTCACTATATGGTTTGGGCAGGTTAATCACCTCTCTGGGACTTAGTTTCCCTCTCTAGAAAATGAATAAATTGGGCTAAATGACCCATAACGTCCCTTTCAACTCTAACAAAAATGATCCTAAGAAATTCTCTCTTTTTAATAGAGAGGTGGGGACCCACAGGTGTGGATTGTAGCAATAATCATCAGACATAGCTCTAGTTGATCTTGCCGAAATGTTTTTCTTCTTTACAAAGGAGGGCTCATCTGTGTGGTAAGGAAAGGGGCAGGAGTCAGTGTATCCAGAAATGACTGCTATAAAAACAAAGTTTCTTCAAGAAAACTTATTTCTTAAAAAGAATAATAATACTGTTTAGATGGATGTCACTTTGACCTTTTGAAAACTAAATTTAGCATTATGAAAGTTCTTTGCAAATGTTAGCGATCAACCAGTTATCAGGAAAAATTGACTGAACAGAACTAGTGAGATCAAAACCTTTCATTTCTACCAGACCTTCAGCAAACAGGACAGATTCCCCTGTCATTAGATGAAAAGTGATCTTTCATTTAAACCAGCCTGTTTTGCTCTAGTCTGTGCTGCTATTGAAAATGATATTGAAATAATAAAAATTACAGAAACTAAAGTTATTTCACAGATCTCGCCCATTTTCCAAAAACAATGGGTGTTGTATGGGTGATTCAAAGAATTACTAGGATGACCCTATATGAAATAGGTCTCATGTGGTCAAGTTCACTAATAGTGCCAATATTGCTATTGTTGTTCAGTCATTTCTGTCTCTTTGTGACCCCATTTTGGGTTTTCTTGGTGAAAATATTGCAGTAGTTTGCCATTTCTTTCTCCAGCTCGTTTAACAGATAAGGAAACTGAGGCAAATAGGGTAAAGTGACTTGCCCAAGGTCACACAGCTAATAAGTGTCTGAGACCAGACTCAATCTTGGGAAGATGAGTCTTCCTGACTCCAAACCTGGGACTCTATCCACAACACCTCCCAGCAGCCCCAGTACTGCTCTTGCTGTTGCCTTAAGCCCCCAGAGGTATTCATGGAGGGAGGAGGTACCACATAATTGATGGACAAATATTTAGGGGTTAGAATGCCCTGGAAAAAACCATACAATTGGAAAGTAAGCCAGGCAATTGGCGGTTCCAAGCATGGGTAGAAGAGGCAGCTCCAGACACACATGACTCTCTTCTTGCATTAAATGTGGAAAGTTTATCACTTGACTAAACAAGGACTCAGAGGCTGATTTTGCTGAGGTGAGGAAGGGATGAATACACATTTGTCCTGTTTGGGTTTACAATTCCAAATGCAAAGCATTCTGAGTAATCCTTGAAAGAGTTGTATGGGTGGAGCAAGGGATTGCTCTTTTGCGTGTGTCTGTGTGTCTGTGTGTGTGTGTATCTGACTCATGAGGAATTCCCAGTGAGGAAGCTCCCTCTACCAATGCAGGGGAGCACCTATTCTGACAGAGACTTACCCCGTCACACAGCCAGTATATGTTAGAGGCAAAACTGGTCTTCCTGACTTTGAAATAACTCCTCTATCCATTTTAGTCTCTGTTTGTGTATATATGTATGTATGTATCCACATATATAAGTATATGAAGAATTCAAAAAACACCAAAGGAAGTAAAAGAAACCCTTTCTTTTCTGAAAAAAAAAAACTTGGAAATTCTCAGATACAGAATCTTTTGACCTTCAAGCTCTCACACAGAACCATAACTAGCGATTCTGACACCTAGGGAAACGACTACAAATATTCCTGCCCAATGCAATTACTAAGACAAATTCAGTCTTAGTGAAAGATATCTCCAGGAGCGACCTTGGACTTCAGGACACAAGGCCTTGTGAGGACAGAAAACTCAAAAACACTGCCCTGTGGAAACAAAGATTCTTAAATTGCAGTAGGCCATGAGGCCTTTGAGAGGGATGGTATGCCAGGGAAGGGAAAAGTCTTAGGGTGTAGAGCGGAGAGAAGCTCCTACTCACAGGATGATGATAAGGATAAAGTGATACAATATTTGTAAAGTGCTCAGCAAGGGGCCTAGCACATTGCAGGATCTTAATAAATGCTGATTTCCTTTCTCCTTCCCAGATCAAAGCATTTTCCGCCCCTTTTGTTGAATATTTATTTTTTTAAAAAGAAAGCTATAGACAATTGCAGAAAACAAATACCAGATTTCTCTTCTGTTATAGAGGTAATAAAGGGATCAAGTGGTGATTTTTGAGTTCCTGGAAGATACTGAGGGTGGTGGGAAAGATGATACCTGTTGGTGGAATAGGAACCAAGATGGAGAAACTCTATGCATTGACACATATATTACATATTGACAACAGCTAGGTGGCATCGTGGATAGAGCACTGGGCATGGAGTCAGAAAGACTCATCCTCATGAGTTTAAATCAAGTCTTAGATATTTACTAGCTGTGTGACCCTGGGCAAGTCCCTTAACCCATTTTGCCTCAGTTCCCTCATCTATAAAATGAGTTGGAGAAGGAAATAGCAAACCACTCTGGTACCTTTTCCAAGAAAAAAAACCAAAGCTCTCGCCTTTAATTTATTCATGTATGGAGAAAGCTGGGACCATAATTCAAGAATGCCTTGGCTGATTTCACCCACTGTATTATCAGCAGGCATTCTTGTGGTTTTACTCTTCATGTTTATCAATGGGTCTTGAACATAACAGAGCCTGCTCCCAAAGGCAGAGAGGAGGACCTCGTCCTTAAATGTATGTCACGTACTATAAGACGTTTCTGGATTTAGAGGGATTCTACTATTTCCACTAAGAGGAAAAACTACCTGAAGAAAGCGTATGGGCCCAGACAGCATGTATAACCTAAAGTCTCTCCCTCATGTGTTTGCTACCAGAAGGCTTCACCCCATAATCTTTATGTCTGAAAACTCCCCATTGATTTCAGTTGGAATCTTTCCTTGGAAGCATTTGGGCCCAAGTCAGACACTGCCAATAATGTATATGCACTTTGTTAAAGGACTAAATGTCTTTTCTTATTATCAGTTAAAAAACATTTATAAGCAAATAGAAACAAGAAATGAATACAATATTTGTATTCCTGCCTTGCTATAACTATAGAAAATGAGCCATACATCATTATAACAAACACAAAAGTCTCATAAATAACCATGAGTTACTTGCCTGTGGACTGCTATAGAAAAACATGACAAAATTAATTTACAGAGTGTAGAACTGAAACTCATACTTTAAAAAAAAAAGGAGAGTTCATTTGATTTCACAAATATTAGAACTATCTATATGTATTCTAATCCTTACTGGCACATCTATCTTTACTCAGCTTAATCAGTGATAGACAGCATGGTACATACTTTAGAACATTTCCGATGTTCTAAAGAAGATTAGATTTGGAGTCAAAGAACCTGGGTTTGAATCCTGGCTCTGTTGCTGATTACTTTGGGCAAGTCACAGTCATGGTAGTAAGTGACCATTCTCATCTAAGGTCTCAGCTTCCTCAACTATAAAATGAGGGGTTGGAGTACATGACCTCCCAGGTCACTTCCAGATCTAGCTTTCTTCCCATACAGACCCTATCACCTAGTGAGTGCTGAGACTCTCTTCTTTAATATATGATCCCAAACACCTTTTAGGGAGCACTCGTTACTCACTGACCAAGTAACTAGAAGTCACAGAATGCATAGTGTCAAATACAGTCCTAACTTTGAAAGGGCAGAGTAGTCTCACTTAAGATGAAACTGAAAATCACTCAGGATTTAAAATAAAACTTAGTTGCCTTGGACCAGTCACTCGAGTCACTGGCCCTCATTTTCCTCATCTCTCAAACGAGGAAGTTGGATGATTATAAGATTGCTTTTTCCAGCTCAAAGGCCTAAGATCCTGTAATTCAATCCTGGCACTGAAAATAGGATGAATCCAGTTAACCACATCTCAACGTAATCCTCAATTCATTCAAGCCTTAATTTACCTGTAAGATAAAGTAATGATAAAGCTGCTTATGTCACTGAAGATTGCAGCCAAGCACCTCTGGAGAGGATTGGAACAGCCTTAGCAAAAAGCTTTAGAGAGAAGAGTTTGGAATAAGAGATTATAGGATTTATTCCTCAGCTATCCCTTATATTCACAATAACCTAAGATCCCCAAAGGGCAGCTAGGTGGTACAGTGGATGGAGTGCTGGGTCTGGAGTACAGGAAGTTAAAATCTGGCCTCATATACTTATTAGCTATGTCACCTTGGGCAAATCACTTAACCCTGTTTGCCTTTATTTCCTCATCTGTAAAATGAGCTGGAGTTGGAAATGGCAAACCACTCCAAGGTCTTTGCCAAGAAAGTCCCAAATTGGATGAGACACAACTAAAAACTTACCGAACAACAAGAACGAAGAATTCCCAAAAGACATGATTTACCAGTTGTCATTTTTTTCAGGAGCAGTTTCCAGAGGGATGGTAAAGGACATGGTCAAATCAAGTTTCTGTGTGTTCCTTTTATCTGTGAATTGATTTTACCTAAACATTTAGGAGAAATTTACAGTCGGGACTAATGATACCGAAGGTTATGGGTTTACTACCATGACTGTGACTTGCTCAGCAACAGAGCCAGGATTTAAACCTCCACATTTAGAGGCTTGGGTATTTAGAGCTAGAAGGAATTTGGGGGGAATCTAGTCCAACCTCCTCATTTTAGTGATTTTTAAAAAGTCCATGGCCAAAGACTACAGCCCTAAAACATAAGTGCATCTGATGCAACATATTCTATAGGTCATATTAAGGAACAGGCAATCAACATATGATGGACTCAGCATAATCCATTGCTATTACTGGAAAAAAACACTCCAAGTCCTATATATGGGGACTCAATAGCATGATCTTTACATATGGAAATATCTGTTTTTCAATAAAGAAATTGTAGTGAAGCATACAGACACTAGCTATGTTTGTATTTCTAGTAGAGTTAAATCACCGTTAAGATCAGACTGCTCAAATGCACATATCAATCTAAGAGAAATTAGAGAAAGAATTTCTTCTGTCTTCTATTCCTCCATTAAAATACACAGGCAGAAAGACCTAGCAGATAGAGCATTTGACTCCGAGTAAAGAAGACCTGAATTCAAATCCCATCTATGATACTTGTTTGCTATGTGACCAAGAATAAACCACAGACCTCGGAGAATTGTGAGATTCAAGTTAAGTTATGGAGAGGAAGCATTTTGCAAACTTCAAAACCTATGTCAATGTCAGTCATTGTAATTATTACAATGACATGATGGTGACAAACATTGGCAAGTCCTATCAAGCTGGAAAAGATTCAGGTGTAGGCCTGGTGAAAGATTGTGTCTATCATCCAAGGACCAGCCTTGCTCAGTTTGAAGACACTCACCCCAAAGAGTGATGAATAATTTGGGCCTCTGAAACTCTGAAGGGGTGGAGGAGCTGCTATCTGTATCAGCAGAGAGAGTACCCACACTGATAAAATCAAATATACTTAAAGTATTCAAGTAATTCTATACTTCAAAAACATAAGGACATATTTCAGGCCCTCATCATGTCTTACCTGCACTATTGCAAAAGCCTCCTAATTGGTCCCTCCGCTTCCAGTCTCTCTTCTACATAGCTGCCAAAATGATATTCCTAAAACTCAGATATAACCAACTTACAAACTTTCGCTATCACTCTATCTTTCTCTTTCTCTCTCTCTGTCTCTATCTCTGTCTCTCTGTCTGTCTCTGTCTCCCTCTCTCTCTTTCTCTGTCTCTCTCTCTTTCTCTTTCTCTCTCTTTCTGTCTCTCTCTCTCTCTGTGTCTCTGTCTCTCTCTCTCTCTCTGTCTCTCATTCTCTCTAAAATCAGCCAATTATTTGAAAAGTATTGATTAAGCACTTGTATTGTTCAGTTGTTTTCCATCATGTCCCCATTTGGGTTTTCCATTTCCTTCTCTAGCTCAGTTTACAGATGAGGAAATTGAGGCAGAGTTAAGTGACTTGCCCAGGGTCACAAAAGTAGTAAGTGTCTGAGGCCAGATCTGAACTCAGGAAGATGAGTCTGCCTGATTCCAGGGTGGGCAATATATACACTACGGCACCTAGCTGGCCTTATTTGCTGCCAATATAAACATTCAAAAGAGTAGATCAAGGGTTTCTAAAGGTAGTTTCAAAGGAGGAATTCCAGACTTTCATGGGGCAAAGTTAGCATAGTTGATGAATCTAGCCTTCCTTGGTGACCACTTCGTATGGCAACAAGCTTCTTTCAGCTTATGATTTCTTTCAAAAGGAAGTTACATGGCTTCATGGCCACACCTCATGTGTTAGATTAGGCAGACAGAAAAGCAGGATATAGCTTCAGACAGCAGACTCAAGTGGGTTGTCTTTCTCAAAATTTTTATTTGTAGCTTTCTCTTTCTTTTCATTCTTCTGAACAGGAACGTAGGGGCTACTGTGATGTAAAGGAGGAGAATTAAAAGAAGCTTAATCTGCTGCTCTCTCAACCATGCCCACTCAACATGCACCTTGTGACAAAGCTAGATGGTTGCTTGGAATGAATTCCCAAGCTTACCAAAGATCTTGGGAGATGGTAAATTCCCACAAGGTGATTTCTGAGTCCCTGGATTTTTTTTTTCTTTTTAGATCATACGCATATGGCTAAAGAGAAAGCTTATTTTATCTGTGTCACATGGGCTGGCTCATGAGAATGTTCACTCCATGCCCATATAAAACACAGATTGGGATGTAGACAGGTAACCTTTTCAAAGTGTTACATAAATGACTTGCTTGCTGCATGGACCACAATGCACAATTCCACAGTACAGTGGAAAGAATGCTGGATTCAAAGTCAGAGTATGTGGGTTCCCACTCTGTGACTTGCCCAAGTCATTTAATCTGTGAAACTCAGTTTCCCCATATGTACAACAAGGAGGCTTTGACTACATGATCTCTGCCATGTCTTTTAGGTCTAAATCTATGGTCATATATGTTGCTATCCTTTGAGCAATCTAAGAGAAAGCCCCCAGTTCTGTTTCATTCATTTCCCCAAAGGTGACTCTCAATTCCAAGTGTGGGCCTGTGTGTGTGTGTGTGTGTGTTTTGTTTTGGAACTTAACCTTATATATAAATGCATATCTCTCTCTCTCTCTCTCTCTCTCTCTCTCTCTCTCTTTCTCTCTCTTTCTCTCTCTCTTTCTCTCTCTCTTTCCTTCCCTTCCCCTCTCCCTCCCTCCCTCTTCCTCTCCCTCTCTCTCAATATGCATATATACCTATAGATACATGTATATATGTGTATATATATAAGAATAAGATATTTATATAATGTCTTAAACTTTGTAAATTATTTTAATATACTCAAGTCTGAGAACAACCTAGAGAGGTAATTGATAAAGATATTATTTTCTGCATTTTACAGATAAGGAAAATAAAGGTTATGGGGGCTAAATGCCTGACCCAGGATCATACAGCTAAATCAGTGGCATGATTTGAACCCAAGTCCTCCTGACTCCAAGTCCAACACTCCAGCGTTTCTCAGAAGGGAAACCCCAAATTCGGCCCACAGCCTGTTGAAATGAAACAGTCACAGATTTCTCTCCCTGTTACAGTTCTAAAGTTAAGAGCAGGACCTGGCCATTACAGCTGTCAAATATATAATCCTCCCTTTGAGTTTCCAACAAGATCATGTGCTAAATTTAAAATGACAAACACATATGCATATATACATACAAATGTATAAAATAAAACATATACACGCATGCAAGCAAATATACATTTATACACATAAACACATAAAATAAAAACATATACATATACATACAAACATATATACATACATACACACATGCAAACATATGCACATAAATATATCATAAAATATATACATATACACATGCAAATATACATATATACACACAAACATATATAAAATAAAAGCATATGTACATATACACATATGCAAATGTACCCATACACACAAACATACATAAAATAAACACATACATAAACACGCGCACGTATATTCCCTTTCGACTCCGGTTTTTGCTCTGTATTTATGTTTCTGTTTTCGGTAGGAGGCAATGGGGGGAGGTAGCTTTCCAAGGGAATCTGCGCTAGCTTGCCAAATTCCCAGCTCTAAAAAGACTACAATGAGAGAAGCCCTCACCCCCAAGCCACCTTCCCAGCAGACAAGCCTAGGCTTGCTCTCGAATTCCAGTGGAGCAGACCCAAATTTTTAAATGTCTTCATCTGGTCCCTCCTACTTTCATGGTTGCTCTGGGGGTGGTGAAAAGCAGGGCTCACAGAAAGCTGCTGGGACATCTGACTCCCTGTTTTCTTGGCTCCACAAATCTGAACTCCCTAGCAGTCCCTTGTTCCTTCGAAGAGGGTGGCTTTGGAAAGCATAGGAGCAGGCAAAGCATGGCTATGACAGTATGTCCTTTGGTGACTGGGGCCATGGTCCTATCGTCTGAAAATCCTAAACTAGGAGATGTTCCGAGCTACCCAGAGCTGCTGTTGGACTCGCATGTAGAGCCAGTGATGAAATTCTTGAAGAGGGGGTGGCAGGGGCAATGTGGTTTTAGAGATTGGCTTCTTACCCTTTTCTGTGCTGTGGACCCTTTTGGTGGCTTGGTGAAACCTACTGACCTTTCTCAGAATAAGGCTTTAAATAAAATATATGGGACTAAAAAGTAAACCAATTATACTAAGGTATAATCTCAAAACAACTTTTTGAAATTCAAGTTCACAGACCCCAACGTTAAGAAATTTGGAGTCAGAGAATCAAAATCCATAACCAACTCTACAACTTACATAAATAACCTTGGACAAGTCATAACTGCCCTGTGCCTCAGTGCTCATCTCTAAAACAAGGGTTTGGACTAGATTCAGTGGTTCTCAACCTGTGGGTTATGTTCAATTTGTTATTTACATTACGATTCATACCAGTAGCAAAATTACAGTTATGAAGTAGCAATGAAAATAATTTTATGGTTGGGGGTCACCACAACATGAGGAACTCTATTCAAGGGTTGGGGCATTAGGGAGGTTGAGAACCACTGGACTAAATACCTCTAAGAGCACCTTCCAGTCCTAAAGCTACAATCTTACCTGTGTGACTCTGGGCAAGTTTTAACTTCTCTAAGCTGCCCACCTGTAAAATGGAGGTAATATTTGTAGGCCGTTTCACAGTGGTCTTAGAATCAAATGAAATAATTGACACATTCTTATTAAGCGCTTATAATACATTTCAAAACTGGGCTAACTACTGGGGATAAAAAGAAATAGCAAGAAAGTTTCTGGTTTTAAAGTAGTTTATTTTCTACCATAGGCGAAGAGTAGAAGATAAAATACAGTCATAGATAGGAAAATACAAGATTTGTGTATTTTTAAGTGATTTCAGAGTGGAAGGACACTAACAGCTTTGGGAAATGGGAAATGCCTCTTGAAGGAAGGGACACTTAACCTTGCCCTGAAATGGCGTTAGTCTCTTAAAGTAACCACTGAGTTGAGAGAACTTTGCAGGTACAGGAGATAACTTGCTCCCTAAATATGGTATATGATGTATGGGAATTAAGTCAATTTGGCCTGAACACAGAATAATGTGTAATAAGCCTGAAAAAAGTAGGGAGGATCCAGATTACGAAGGACTTTAAATGCAAAATAGAGGGAACAGAAGGGGAACAAAATATGCATTTATCTTAGCTCCTCCTATCCTCCCCTCTCCTCCCCTTACCTGAGGTTGTACTCCCCAAAGGAAGGTACATTTTGCTGGCTAAAAGCTGCCTAGTTAACCTGGGGTTTACTGGCTAGATTTCTTTCTCAAAGACCAAGCCTCATGCCCAATTCACTTTGCATGTCTAGGATTGGACAACAAAAGGTTCCTGCCCAGGCACCATTTAATGGTTGTTTTTTGGGGCCTTCCTAGCTCAGAGTGAATGTAAATAGTAGCTGTTTCTCTTTTGCCCAGAAACCCTGAGGGTCTTCCCCCTCCCAGTTTGATTTTTTTTTTATTAAAGGGACCATCCCTTGACTCACTTCTTAAAAAGGCCTATTCACTAAATGGGTGTTGCCTCACTCAAAGACAGAACCTGGAAAGATCCTAGCTTAAAAGGGCCAGGTCTCCCACTGCATCCTGGGCCATCTCCAGTTATCCTGATCTGTATCTGGTCACTGGGCCCAGATGACTCTGGAGGAGAAAGTGACATCAGTGACCTTGTACAGTCTTCCTTCACTCAAATCAAAGTCAATTGCAAGTCATGTCATCATCTGCCTGATGTCATGGTCCTCTTTGAGAATGAAGAACAAACCACAACCACACAACAGTGAATCATTGAAGTTTCTTGAGCAGGTGGATTAACATGAACAGACTTGCAATTTAACAATATCAGTTAGACAGCTATGTAGAATACGGATTAGAAATGGAATAGACTGAATTCTGAGAGACAATTAGGAGGCTATTACAGTAGTCTATTTGAGGGGTAATAGGTGTTCAAAGGAGTGTAGTGAATTGTGAATGAAAGGAGATGAATGGGAGAGATGCTATATCTGAAGAACTTACAAGACTTGTCAAATGGATAGATGTGATGAGTAAGTAAGAGTGAAGAGTCAAAGATATGGAGTATTCCTGGAACGTGTATCTGACTGATTGGAAGAATTGTGACCTCCTCAACAGAAATTGGGAGATTAGGAGGAAGAATGAGTTTAGGAAATAAGACTAGTTCTTTTTTATAAATGTAAAATTAGGGTTAACTATGGGACATCCAATTGGAAATGTCCAGTAGTAGGAAAAGGAGGAGGAATAAGAGGAGAAGGAGGAAGCAAAGAAGAAGGAGAAGGAGAGAGGGGGAAGGAGGGATGGAGAGAGGAATAGGAAGGAAGGAAGAAAAGAAGGAAGGAAGGAAGGAAAGAAGAAAGGAAAGAAGGAAGGAAGGAAAAAAGGATAATGATATCACCAAGGAGATTTGAAAGTATAAGTCAGAGAGGAAGGAGTAGAACCAAGAAAGAACAACATCACCCTAGGGATGAAAGAGTATCCAAAAAGCTTGGGTGGCCAAACGGTGACCAGCACTAGGAAGAGGTCAAGAAGAATGAAATTATTTACCTATAACACTTCATAAAACCTTAAAGTACCCTATAAATATGAGCTACCATTATTGAAGATCTGATCAAACTCTCTTCTTATTTTCTAAAATATCTAACTTAATCCTCACCAATAGCATGAAAGGGATAGATGGTCTGAATGAACAGAAATCCTCTTTTTTAATGGAATGTGGAATGTAAGCTCCATGAGGGCAAGGTCTATTTCCCTGTCTCTGTATCCCTAGTACCCAGTCCTGAATCTTACTCATAGTATGCATTTAATAAATGCCTCTTTGATCAAATTCAATTTTCAGAAAATACTCCTTGGTTTCTTCTTCCCTTAAACTTAGCATCTCCCACCCTTCCTCTTTGTAAAGCCATGCCTGTGTAGTCTCAGCACAGGCCATGTCAAACTTCTTGTTTTCTCCCCAGCCTAACACATTCTTGGCATTCAATCACTGTTTACCAAGTATAAAAATACAACTAAAATTTCCACCAATTTGCATTACAGTTCCAGGACTGAATTTAGCCTTTGGTAACTTTGGCCTCCATAATCAATCAGCCAAGGTGCTTTGGGACCTACTGGAGAAAGTGTAAATACCAAATAATCCCCAGGAAGAAGTAATGACTACCCCAATTAGACTGGCTTTGGTAAATACCATCTCCTGTAGTTACCATGAGTCCCAAATAAATAACAAACATGCTCTTTGTGTCCTTGGATAGAAAGTGTTTCCTTACCTGGGGGAGGGAAAAAAAAATTTTAAAACTATGTTTCTTAAGAAACAATTCTTGTTTGATTTCTGATACCAGCAAGATCAGGAAGCATGGAAAGTATTCACAGAAGAGCCAGTTTTTACTGAGCTGTACAGACAGACCAATGAGAAGGAAGATTAGCTCAAATAAACTTTGGAATGCCAGCCAAACCCTGGAACCTTTTAAGCATTTCACCCAGTGAGACTGGCTAAGCTGTTTCGGCAGTACGATGAGGTATCCTGAAATGACCTGATGGGGAATCCAGGATCATATGACACAGAGTGTAAAGTATAATGTGCGTCTTGCTGACGTGATGATGTATCTACGTCCCCGGGCTTTTTTTTTTCTCTGCCCAATGTGATAGCCAGGGGATAAATAACATGCATGTTCCATTTCCAATTAAACCTAAATTGAAATCCCAAATAAAATGATACTCTCTTTGCAAAGGACTCCAAAAAATGTTCAAATAGGTTGGTTTTTGCTTTGGAAGTTGTATATTTCTGGTTTAGACACTCTTATCTTTACCTATGGAAAACATATGTCTATAAATTTCACCCTCACCCAAGAGTAAAGTCTAACTTTCCATCTCATCTGAAGACATGTCTTCATAGCCTCCTATGCTTAGGATAGTGCCTGGCATACAACAAGCACTTAATAAATTCTTGCTATTGATTAATTGATTGATTGGAGTTCATGACAAGTCAAGACCTCGGGTAAAAGTGCTTAACTGGGTGGCTCTCTTCTCTCCTTCTCCCAGAAAACATTAACTTTGCACACCATTCTACTTGTCTTTTTGAGTATAGTATTTTATAGCATCTTGAATTATGGCAGGGCATGTATAAAGGTTATATCAGCATTTCTATTATAAGGCCATATTTTTCATGGGTTTATAACTAAGCCATAAAAATTAATTCTAGCTGAAACTTGGCTACAAAGTTTCCAACTTAGAACACAAGTATGTTAATTGGGGGTGCGGTAGGGTCTAAAATAGAGGAAGAAGAGGATATTTCCAATACTATCTAACCAGCATTGAACATATGCCATTTAACATCTCTATCAACTACTTCTTTAGAAAATATATTAATCTGTTGGAAAACATGCACATTAACACAGTCTTGGTGGAGCTGTGGATTGGTGCAGCCTTCCTGGAAATTTGGTACTAAGCAAAAAAAAGCTACTAAAATATTTATACCCTTTGATCCAATGGTCCTGCTGCTAGGCATATATCCAAAGAAAGTCAAAGGAAGAAAGAAAGAAAGTCCTCATATATACCAACATATTCACAGCTGTACATTTGGTGGAAATAAGCAAACAAACAAGAACAGGGATCAAAGTAGATGTCCATTGATCAGAAGATAGCTGAAGAAATTCTCATACATCAATATAAAATATATCATTGAGCCAAAAGAAGCAACAAATGCAAGGGACTCATAGAAACATAAGAACAAACATGGACAGGCACATAGTGAAATATGTAGGGCCAAGAAGTAAATATACATAATGAATATTAGAAAGAATGCTGGATCTGGAGTCTAAAGACCCGAATTTGAAACCTTGCTCTGAGACTTGCTGCGTCATTGATGTTATTTAGGCAAGTCAATTTGTCTCTCTGGCCCTCAGTCTTCTTATCTGAAAATGAGGAAGTTGAAGCTGACAATTGCTAAGGACTCTTCCTGATCTAAGTCTCTGATTATGTGATCCTAATATAAACAAGAAGAGGTCTAAAAGTTAGTGGAAGTCAAATTAAATGTAATGACCAATCTGGATCCTGAAAATAGGGTTCTGCAGTCATAGAATGTGACTTGTACTGTGGGATGTGGTCTTTGGGTCAGTTCCTTTTGTTTAAATGTCTTTGTTCTTGATTACAAGGGAGGGCTTAAAGGTAGAGAAGGAGGCAGGTGTATAGGAAATGAGTGCTGTGAAAAATCAAAAAGCTTCAATAAAATATCGTTAAAGTCATTCAACATGATCCCTTAAAGACTAAAATGAAAGAAATCTGAGACCATAGCATGAACACATATAATACTGTTGATGAATGGGAGGACATAGATAAGAAAGTAAATTTGATAGGAAAAGAATGGACCGTATAATTGAAGGACAGACTCATTGAGGTCTCCACACTTCTGTTCATCAACATTTATGCAACATGACTTTGACCAGAAATATTGGTAATTTTCATGCCGTGGAGTCGATGGGCTCTAATTGACTTTGCAGCTGGGATCTGATATCCTTGGACCTATTATTGCAATTCATCACCAACATAGCAACAGCCCTGGCCATGCTCATAAACTGGGCCTGGCACTAGCTCTGATAAGTCATTAAGTAAACATATCCTCTTGTCATTGGAGCCTGGTGGGTTAGCCACCTTCGTATAAAGAGAAGCAGTACTTGTGATACAAAATTATTTTCCAGAGCATGAAAATTTTATGGACTTGTTACTTGCTCATTTCTCTATATGATATTGAAAAGGATGATCCTTCAGCCTCAAATATCTTGCTACAGCTTTTTTTTTCAATGTTCTTATTTGGGGTGTTTAACAATTGGTTTGTTTGCATATCACTGAAATGTATTACCAAATGCATTTGGGCAATCTCTTCAGAGATTTTTTTAAAATAAATTTGATAAATTTTCTGGAATAGATTAAATGCAGTCCCTACCTAGGTGCAGTAAAATTGGCTAAATGACTTCTGTAGTTCTTTCTAGTTCTATTTTAATTCTGCATTACACACATACATACATGCACATATACATACACACACACATGCACATACACACACACACATCACAATCCACCCCTTCCTCCCCCCCCAAAAAAGCCAATTCCTTCACTTTAAAAATCACTAACTACTAGTTTCCTCCTCTATCAAATGAGGGGATTAAGCTAGACGCTCTCCAAGGTCCCTTCCTGCTCTGACATTCAATGACTCAATAATTTACTTTTGCAACTTATGCATGCAAATGAGACCAGGGTGAAAAATATAGAAAGTAATTTAAAAGAACTGATAGTCTTAAGTAAATGACTATGGCTCCATCTTAGCTGGAGAAAAAACTTAGAAGAGAAGGCTGAACTAAAATAAGAGTACTCTTCAGTGGGGAAGGAGAAGAAGGTTGAAAAGGAACAAAAGAGTGACACTTTGTATGACAAAGCCATATTGTATACACGAATTCTTAGATTAAGAAATTCAGGACTGCCAATAGAATGCCAAGTCAAAAAAATGATCATAGGCTCATAGACACATATGCTCATATATTTAAAAGTAGAAAGAAATTTGGAGCTCTGGTCCAACCTGCTTTTTTTGACAGATGAGGAAACTGAGTCTTCATTATATTTAATAAAAATTTTAAACCAAAATAAGAAGGAAGACTTGTTTGTGAAATTTATAAGTAGGCAACACTTGGCATTCACTGATGTTAGCAATGTGAGAAGCAGCAGTCCAAAAGGCAATGGGGGATAGTGGAAAGAACACTGGATTTTAAGTAAAGGAAGTCTGTGCTCTAACATTGGCTTCACCAATTATTGCATACGGGACCTTGAATAAGTCACTTAACCATTAGACTGTGAATTCCTTGAGAGCAGGAAATTTCTTTTACCTTTCTTTGTATCTCCAGAGCTTAGCCTATAACGTAGTAACTCTCAACAGCCTGGTCCTTGAAACTCTTGACTTCCCCACACCAACAGTCATTGAATATCTTAAGTCATTGAAGGATGTTCTTTAAAAACTACAATTTTTGTACATTTCTTGGAATAATAGCCATTCTTAAATAGCATAGAATTTAAAACACAGGAAAGAAATGAAACACATTTGTAGGACACAAAATCTAGCACTCAGCTGACAAAACGAAGTAGTTCAATGGAGTTTCATCTGGCCAAGGAAGGTCTAATGTTCCAAGTCAGTCTAGTGTCAATAGAAGCACATATAGCTGACCACTGCAGTTCACAAAATGAAACCATATGAAAATGACTGCTTAGCCCAAGTAGTTCATACACCACTGTACATGCAAAGCATGGCTTTAAGCTCTGAGAATACAAATAGAAAAGAGAAACAGTATCTGCTTTCAAGGAGTTTTCAGTCTAATAGAGAGAGACAACACATACAGGAGGCTTCCACCGCCAAGTGGAAAGAACGTTTCAGGAATCCTTAGGGTGCAATGGCAAAGCTAGTATTAATATCTCTTTTAGTGTCATTTCCAGTAATAAAGTCATATCTCTTTCTGAAGTTGAATCCTTTGACATTATCAAAGACTTTCATGACAAGAATTTTCTTTTCTGTGCTATCAGTAGCTGTGTCTAATTGACAGGATTTCATGATTCCACAATTGGTTGCTCCTCTGGATGTTGGTTTTGAGGGCTAGCTTAGATGCAGGGCCTGTCTACTGAGGAGATAGAAGGGTTGTATTCCCAAGACTCTTGATGTTTGATGTTGGTGGTGATGGGGATGGCAGGATCCTGTTTCCCCAGGGGTTGCTCTCTTAGACAATGACACAATATAAGTAAGTTCCTTTTCCTTTCAAAGAAGTAGAATCCAAAATGTATTTCCTTCAGCCAGGGGGGTATGATTAAAAACTATGAACTAAAATGGGTTTGTGACCATATGCCAGATGAATGCTGAACTCATCAATGGGAAAGAATGGAAGATCAAAGGGTAGATGTGATTTTAGCCTGAACCTGTGATCTTCTGGAAAAATATTACACCATAAGAAATGATGGATATGAAATATTCATAAAAAATTAATGAGTGAGACTTGTATGAATGAAGAGAGAAATAAGCAGAACCAAAAGAACAATTTACACAATAATCAGAATAATTGAAAGAAAACACTATTACAAAATTCAGAACTCTGAATTCATGGACCAGTTATCATTTCAAAGGAATGATGGTAAAATATACTTCCCATCTTTTGGCAGAGGGGTGTCAAAATATATGTGGAAAATGAGGCATACATATTGAGACATGACTAATGCACTGATGTACTTTATTTAAATAATACTTATTCATTACAAGGTAAGCTTCCATTGTAGGAAGGGGAAAACCAATGAAAAGTGGTACTGATATCAAAAAGAACATCAATAAAACTTTTTAAAAATGTATCACAAGGGAAGCAGTGCTGAGAGTAAGGCAGGCTGAGACACGAGGTCATTTCACTTCTCTTCAGGAGAGCCTGACACATCCTAATACTCTTTTTTTTTTCAGAAGTAAAGCATAGGACATAGGTGTCCTTATTTCCCCAACTGCCATGGCAGCCAGGCCATGTCATTTTCCCTTTTCCTTCACTTCTATTACTTAACCAACCCAAGTGTCAGTGGAGCCCCTTAGTGAGAGACAGGAGCCTAAGTAATTTTTTAGTAATTTGTTCCATGATATTAAACAGAGGGAAGAGTGATTCGTAAGTGAATAGTCTAAATCAGGGTTAGCAAATAAATGAGGGAGAGTAATGAGCAAAACTGGGGGGAGTAAGGGAATGTCTGTTGTTAATAGCTCAGTCTAGTTCTTGCTCCTAGGATTTAGGGACTTTATGACCTCAGAAAAATGAGAGCCAAGAAAGGAACCATCTAATACCCATGTTCCATTTCGCATGTAAATAAGTGACAAATAATCTGACATTTCCCTTGTTTTTAGGACTAAATTAAAACAACAACAACAACAACACATCTGTAAGATACAAGACCCACATTACAAAATGCAAAGGTGCCTTTTTTTTACAACAGTAGAACTTATAGGTGATTTTTTTAAAGAAAATGCAGAGATAATTGATTTGATCTGAAAGGTGCTAAGATAACAGATTCTTCATAGGCACAGGGTGGTTTGAAGGCAAAAGGAGAAGATATTTCCAGTATTGTTGTTCTTTGTCCTTCATTCCTGAAGAGGACCAACATCTGGAGGGTGATGTCTTGACTTGTAAATAAATTGGACTTAAGTGAGATAGAGCTGTGCAAAGTCATCAGCCTCACTCTCTCCTCCAGAGTCACTGGGGTCCAGAAACAAGACATAGGTAAGGATGACTGATGATGGCCCCAGGTGCAGTGGGAGACCTTGACCTTTTTAAGCTAAGGTCTTTCCCAGGTCTCAGTTTGTCTGAAACAACACCCATCCAGGAGTTAAAAGCTAGGTAAGAATTGAGGCAAAAATGGCTTAGTCTGCCTTATAAAAGAATTAATCTGGGAGGGAAAGACCCTCAGAGTTTCTGGTCATAACAGAAACAATTGCTATTGACAGTCACTCTGAGCTATCAAAACCCAAACAATGAGCAAGTAGGGCTTGGGTGGAGACCTATTACTGGCCAATCACTGAAAACCAGAGTGATTTGGGTATAAAGGTATAGCTAGCAATGAGGATTTTTTTTTTTGGTGGGGATAAAGTATGCAGATAATGGTATGAGGAATTCTATTATAGTTACATACTTTTTTCTACTAATTCATTTTTTCACAAGACTATTCATCCTATATAGATGATTCCTAAATCTAAATATCTAGCTCCCATCTATCCCATCTATCCCTTGAATTCTAATCATGCAGCAACTACCTGCTAAATATCTCTCTCTTCATAGATATTCTATCAGAATCTCAAACTCAACATTTCCAAGAGAGTTCAAAACATTCTCCTAAACAGCTCCTCTTCTAAACTTCCTCCATTTCTTAAAGATATCATCAGCCAACTTTGTGACTTCAGAGTAATCCTTGCCTCTTCCCCATCCCTCATCCCTGAAATCTGTTTAATTGTTAGGTCTTCAGAAATCTATTTCTACAATTGTTCTTGTGTCCATCTCCTTCTCTCCATTCACAAAGACACCTCCATTGTTCTAGGTCTTTTCCTATATCTCTTAGAATATTACTATAATTTATTAGTTGTTCTTCCTGTTTCCAATCTCTCTCCTCTCTGATCCACCCTCCACTCAAGAGGTACCAAATATAACCTTACTAATATACCAAAATAACCTTCCTAAGTGACAGGTCTGATCATGTCACTCACCTGCTTAAAAAATTTTAGTGACCCTTTATTGCTTCTAAGATTAAAAAACAAAGAGAGGCTTCAGACTTCCTTCTAAGGCCTCTACCATGTGGCTTCCATTGACCTACAAACTGACTAGGTAATCCTAAAGTTGACCTTCCTTTTCTCCCTTCCAGGCAATCGCCCCATTCATCTCCATGCCTGGGATGCTCTTCCTCCTCAGTTCTGCATCTGAATCTCCCTTTAAGGTTGGATCCAGGGGGGGGCGGAGCCAAGATGGCAGCATAGCAGCAGCAACATATCGCACCTCTCACACAGCCACCCCAAAATACCCATAAAATAGGACTCTAAATCAATCCTAGAACTCCAAAACACACACAAAAATACTTCCCACTAAAGTCAGCTCAGCTACGAGGAACCATATCAGCACTGCAAACCCAAACCAGCCTGGCCTGAAGCCTCTGCTGAGCCCCGGGAGCGGCCAGAGGAGAGGAGCAGTGAGCGGATTAGCGGCTGCTCGACAGCTGCAAACAGCATTCAGAACTAGGTCAGTGGGACTTGCGAAGTTGGGAGGGGAGCAGTCTGGCCGAAAGGCCTCTAGAGCAGAAAGGTGAAAGGGAGAGGTTTTGCACCCACCTCCGCATTGCAGCTTCCCGCCCGTGGCCTGCAGACTGCAGGGGACTAAGCGATTTTTCTGAGGCCAGTGCTCTCGCGTTGAGCGGCCTGGATCCGGATTGCCGTCTTGGGCTTCGGTCTTGGAGTCTTCACTATCCAGTCAGCCGGAAGTAAGTAGGAATGGTTCCAGCACCTTCCTGAGAGCTAAGGCAGCCGGGAGGACCCCAGCGATTTGGGACAGAGCTTTCCCTTCTGGAAGCATAGCCCCACAGAGATTTTAAAAAAAATCACAGACTGAACAACCATGAGTAACAATAAGCATAAAAAGCAAAGTAAGAACAGCTCCCAAACCCCCAGATTCCTTCTTTGGGGAAAAGAAAGATCATGGGAGAGATAGGGAGGAGGAGAGCGCAGCCAGAGCGCCCCCACCAGGGGCCTCCAATAAACATGAAGAATGCCTTGAAGCTAGAGATGAGCTGAAGAAGGATTTTCAAAACCAAATGAGGGAAGTGGAAGAAAAATTGGGAAGAGAAATAAGAATGTTGCAGGAAAATCATGAAAAGAGAGTCAGCAGTATGGCTGAAGAAATCAATACCCTAAAAAATAGATT
>CM053583.1:126403472-126419513 GCA_028627135.1 Pseudochirops cupreus
TATATATATATATATATATATATATATATATATGTACATATGCTATTATTATTATTGACTACATCCATCTGGAACTTGAGATACACAGGCACTGTGGTTGGGAGATCCATCCTGCCCTACCGAAAAGTGACATAGGAGAGAATAAAGTGGGGGACGGGGGACACACCGGGATGGCTGTTTTGGGGCAGTGGGTGGGGGAAAGAGGGGGAGAAAATATGTAACTCAAAATCTTGTGGAAATGAATGATGCAAACTAAAATAAAATTTAAAAAAATAAAATAAAATAAGATTGGATTCAGGTGTTACTTCTTCTGTTAAGCCTTTCCTCTTACCCTCAAGGGTTGGCCATCTCTCCCTACTCAGTTTTCCTTGTACTCTACTTAAAAGTGTACATGGCAAAGACCATTCCATACTACAATGTGAACTCCTTGAGGTCAAGAACTATTTCTTGTTTCTCTTTATATCATAGAAGTCATCATGGGGCCTAGCACATAGCAGCACTTAAAAAATAATGTTGGATTTAGTTGAATTATATTGTATCCATTATACAATAAAATCAATATAATAGACAGTAATTCTAACAGAAGCTAAAATACTGAATAGCTCAGCAGTGGTCTTATTAACATATTATGACCATTTTGTACAATTTAATTCCTAAACTTTTTCAATATTTTTTTAGAAATAAAATTAGTCTACAATATTTCCTAATCAGTTTAGGTATATTTTACAATGATTTATTTTTTGGTCATTATGATATGAAATTCTACAGAGCTTTTGCTGAATATATAAAATCAGAATTTTAAGCATTTTCTTGTACATACATTACAATTCATTTTCAGCATCGTTGATAGGAAAAATGAAATGTGCAGATGATTTTTAATTTGGAATGCTTATGAACAAGCTATTTCGTTTTCTACTCAAATTTTGAACATAAATTAGTAACTGACAATAATCAAGAAAAATTATGTACGCTTCTCTAAAAAGATCTAGTCAAAGTGAGCATTGAGCTCAGTTGGAATGATGCTTCAGGGTTTAAAATGCACTTTTTAATTAGAATTTCTATAGATTTTATCTGTACCTGACCCTGTCTAAAGATGGAGGCCTTAAAAATCATCTATTCCACTCCCTTGATCTTATTGATAACGAAATTGAGACCCAGTGAGGTTATATGGCTAGCCTAAAGTTAGAAATAGTGACAGATTTATGCTCTAGGAAAACTGGACTATTTGTTAGCACCTATACACATTCCCTGCTTTACTACCTTCAAGCATTTACTCATGTTATTCCTTACACTTAAAATTCTTCCCTGCCCCCAATCTGCCAAAATTTTCATCATCCATTAATTCCCAAATGTTCTCTTCTCTATGATTGCTTTCCCTGATCCTACCTCACAGAGTTTGGGGGAAGAAAACATATTGTAAATCATAAGGTGCCATATAAATACAAATTGATGTGCCTCATCACATGATAATAATAATATTCCTTCCTTAAGACCTCACATAGAACTTTGTCTATAGCTCCCTTAGGCTCTAAGAATGATTACAGTTATGCACATTTTATATACATATATAGTATATCTTCTACATGAAATGGTAAGTCTCTTGAGAGTAGAAGTGGTCTCTCATTTATCTTTCTCTTTACCACAAAGAATTTGACAAACAGTAGGCACTAAAGAATGTTTGGTGAAATGAAGAACTAGTTTCAAATCAATTCAATTTAGCAAATATTTATGAAATATCGAGTATCCCTCCATTCATTTAGAAAACACCTACAATCTGAAGTAGAGATGAGAAAATATTGTGTTCCAGACTTAGGGAGTAGTCCATGTGAAGGCACAGAGATGAAGTAGGGAATATTCTGTATAGAGGATATATGCCAATTTTGTGGGAAAGGGAGTCACTGTAGAGAGAGGCAGAAGATGTCCTACTTGGGATGGATATACATGGACACTGATACAGAAAGGGAGTCTGAGAAGAAGCAGTAAGATAAACAGGAGAAAAATCAGGAAAAGAGAGAAGTATTTTGAAAACCAAGGAAGAAGAAAGTCTGTCCTCTGAGGGGAGGACAAACGGCCAATAGTGCTTCAGAAGGGTCAAGGAAGATAAGCACTGAGAAGAGACCACTTATTTGGTAATGAAGAGATCCTTGGTGAACCTGAAGAGAGCAGTTTCATTTAAGCAAGGAGGTTGGAAGCCAGATTTGCAAAGTGTTGACATTGAAAAAAGTGGAGGCAATAAAGACAGATATCACATGTGATGTTCTTTTGACAGCATTTTTTCTTTTCAGTATTAATCATTAATAATTTTAGTAATTAGTAATTTTTCCCATGTCTTCAGTGTCTTCCCTTCTTTCAGATACCTTGTGTATTGGTCCCTCAAAGCGCCCACAATTGTTATGCCTTTTGTTCAACTCTCTCTTCTATACAATTGGTCTAAGCCAGCTACTTATTCCATTTTTGTTCTCTTTGTTGACTTTTCTGTCTTCTCTATGAGCATATCCAGGGCTGTAATGAATTGATGAATATAACAGTTTGTTTGAAAAAAACCAATGCTTTCTACTTTTCTTCTGTTTATAGCCCTCCTCATTTTATCCTCAAATGTTCTTGGGATGTCTTTTCTCTGTTGGTTATTTTGCTAAACTTTCTTTAAGCTTGTTTTACCCTGAAATGCTTTTTTTTTTTGCTTTATTAAATTATATTGCTCAGAATTGTCCATTTTCTATCTTTTGTAAGATTTAGCAAATGATTAAACATTCTCACCATGGCTTTTACAGTTATCTTTCTTCATTTGTCGATGGAGAATGTTTACTAACCAAGATTTTGAAGCTTTTGTGTTCTAATTATTGTTACAATTTAATGTTGGTTAAATTTCTTTAGAAAATTATTATAGTTGATATCAATGTCATTTCTGTTGTCCAGTTCCTATATTTTATTTTCAATTACTTATTGGGTTCATGGTTATTTCAAATGTACATCATATTTTTTTCTCATTCTTACTCTTTCTTCTTAGTATCTGGTCTTAGGTCTAACATGTTGTTGGTCTGGCTGTATACAGACAGCCTAATCCTATAGAACGTCACATCCAAAAAAAAACAAACTTTTCCTGGCAGTTAAAATAAAATTTATTTTGTTTTTGACAATATTTTTTGGTGCTCACAATGTCTAGCACCTCACGATTCTTTTTTTGAATAAAGTATTCATGGTGTGGGGGTGTGAGGCTTCAGGATAACATGGACATCACTTGCTTCTCATTCCTTCTACTTGATCTATGCTTTATATATAAAGTATATAAGGCCTTATATAAAAGGTAATTTCAAGAGGGAGGAAAAAGAAACAGGTATAGAGATCAGGTCCTTTCCAGCTCAAAATGCTAAAATGTGATGATTCACTTCCTTGAGTTGAATTGAACTGAACTGAATTCAATCTGGTACTGGAATCACCATTTCAATGCCTATTCTATTCTAGCTACGTTGATGTCTGGTTCAAATATTATCTCCTAGTGAGTAGGTCTGATGTATCCATGTTTACTTTTTCTAAGAAAGCTATAACTATGGGGTAGATTCTACATTATAGGCATTTGTTTTTTAGAAAAACAACAAGGTACCTCCCATCCCTATCAAAAATCATTCAAGATTCCTTGAAATATTAAGCAACAGAAAAAAAGAAACTTTATCTAATGGCTCTCTAATGATAAACATCAACCCTACTTCCTGTTATTGCACAATCCTTGAGCTAAGTATGGTTTTTTACATTTTTTTAATAAGACAAAACTTTATTTACAAATGTAAGAACCATTCTTAGCTCGCTGGCAATGAGAAACTGCCAAGTCAATAATTTGCTGACTCTTGCTGAGTAGAATGTTCAAAAGATTACTTTATAAATATTTGTGTGCTTGGATAGAGACTGGGCCTGTGATACCACTGATATGGAAAACCCCTAAAAGAGGGGAGCCCTACCAAAGTAGATCAGCAACTCCTCTGCCACTTATACTGATTTAGAGAGTTGCCTTGAGAACTGAAAGTTTAAAGAACTGGATCAAGGTCACAAAACCAGTGTATCTGAGGTAGGAATTCAGGACTTCCAGGCTCCAGAGTCAGTTCTCTCTCCAGTATGTCATGATGTCAATGTTAATATGGCTTTGGTTCAAAAGCATAAGCCTACAGGCATGCTCATACTACATGCTGTCACATAGAGCTTTATGAGAGGATGATGCCAAGAAATTATGGTGGCAAAGAACAGGAAAGCAAAGGAGACCCCATCCATCATGGAAGAAATAAACAAATTATGGTACACGCATACAACGGAATACTACTATGCTGTAAGAAACAAGAGATGGTTTCAGAGAAATTCGGGAAGATCTGTATGTACTGATGGAGACTGAAACGAGCAGAAACAGCAATTTATACTATGATATTATATTCATATGATGTTATATTAATGTTATAAAAATGAACAATTACAAAAGACTTAAGAACTCTGATCAGCGCAATGATCTACCCATGATTGTAGTGGATCAATGACAATGAATGCTTTCCACTTACTGAAAGAGAGATAATGGAATAATATGAAGATTGAGAAATACATTTTTTGAAGTGGCCAACATGGGAATTTCTTTTGCTTGACTATGTTTATATGATATAAGAATTTTGCATTTATTTATTTCTTCTCTTCTGGTCTTTCTATCTTTATCGTCAGCAGGTGGGGGAGGTCAGAGGAATGAAAAATAAGTGCCTGATAATTGAAACAAATTATTTAAAGGAAACAATGCATGAAAAAGTAAATTTTTATCTGTATGTTCCTCTTAGATTTATCCCTATTTCATGTAAATAGAACTCCAGGTCTTCTGTCCATAGAAAAGTTCATCATACTATGTTTATACTGAATATAATGATAAAATTCACACAAAGAGCATCAGAACATATTCATAAAGCTTTCTGGGAGATTCCTTTTTGTACTATTACTATTCAAATATCTAACATTAATGTGTACTTCAAAGTTTGTCATGTGAGTGGCAGACATTACTCATTTGATCCTTACAACAAACCTATGAGGGAGTTACCAAGATCATAGATTTAGGCCTGGAAGGACCTTCGAGGACATTGAATTCATTCCCATTATTTTTCATAAGAAATAACTGGGGCACAGAAAGATTAAGTGACTTGCCCAAGGTCACGCAAATAAGTGATAGAAATGAGTTTTGAACCCACGTACTCCAGTTCAAAATTAGATATTCTTTTCACTGTATCTTGCCACTGTAACTTCTCATTCACATTTGAGGAAATTGAGGCTCAGCAATCAGCCTTTGATCATGCAGCAATTATGTGTCTAAGGATCATAAACCCTCAGGAAATTCTGACTTCCTGTCAGGTACTCCTTCTGATGTGCCAGAAGGCTCAGAAATGTTTCCAGGGTGAGCAGGCCATTGCAGCTGCTTCTCTACCTTACCTCTGCCTTCAAATCTGGCCTCAGACACTTAACACTTACTAGCTATGTGACCTTGGGCAAGTCATTTAACCCCAATTGCCGTGCCTTCCCCCTACCAAAAAAAAAAGAAAAAAAAATTTAAAGGGGGAGGCTAGGTGACGCAGTGAATAGAGCACCGGCCCTGGAGTCAGGAGGACCTGAGTTCAAATCTGGCCTCAGACACTTGACACGCTTACTAATTAGCCATGTGACCTTGAGCAAGTCACTTAACCCCAATTGCCCTGCCTTCTCCCTCCAAAAAGTAAAAAAAAAAAAAAAAAAGAGGAGTCCCTAATCTTTTGTGTTCCTGTCAAGGACCCCATCAGCAGTCAGGTGAAGCCTGTCAGCAGCAGCTAGGTGGTGCAGTAAATAGAGCCCCTACAGTTGACTTGTACAACTTGGTATCAGGGAGGGGCCACAATTAAAATAGGCTAAACTTCTCTGGGACACAGATAGGTTTTTGGTGTCTCGCGTTGGAAGTAAAGGTGTAATTAACAATCAAACTATTGTGCACATAAACCGTATTAAAAAAATATAAAATATAAAAATATAAAAAAGGGGAAATTTTGATTAATATCAATTAATTATACTTATTAAGATTTTTGTAAAATGTTATAAAATTCCATTAATGTTAAAAAAATTACTTCGCTAAGTGGTACTAGTTTTAATATATTTCCCAGGTTTTGTCATTGTTTATATTTAGTTAATGTGACCTATTACACTTCTTGTCAGCAATCAGTTTACCCAAAATCATTTTTAAAATCAATTTCTTCAGACATTTGAAACCTAACCTTAGTAGCTGCCTCATTTTCTGAGTCTACTTTCTTAAAAAAACCATTGTTCCTCACTAAGAATTTTCAACAATTAGTACACTGTTAATTTGTTTTCCATTACAGTCCAATTTACTTAAGTCAAGATCTTTTGACTTAAAATTGCGACGGAGATTGTATTCCTTTGGAATGGCTATTACTTCTCTGCAAACAAGGCACAATATTTTGTCTTTCATGTAAGTAAACAAGTACCTATTTATCCACTTTGCATTAAAAACTTTACGTTCTGATTGAATCTTCTGTTTCTTTTTATCACCCATTTTACGACGTCACCCCCAAAACTTTAATGTTAGAAAAAATCTCCACAGCAACTGCTTATATACAAAGAAATACTGAACTGAGTATCTGACCTTGGAGAGAGCGCCAGACGCTCATGTGACTTAGAGGGCGGCTGCACATACCACACAGTGAAGGAGGGGAAGAAGCCCTTGCTTTGTTGCCACTCATCACATAATGGCCATCAGCGGCATTGGCAGGTGGCTGCACCCATTTTATCCCTGTCCAACACCCATAATGACCAAAAACACAGGGAAAAAATAGGACTCTCACTCTTCACAGACTAGAGACAGACTGAGGACAAACAAGAGTGAGCACAGTGGCAATCCACCTGCCAAGTTACATGATGGGCACAATAGTGACTAATGCAAGAAGGGTTAAGTAAGGCGCAGACGAAGCATTCTTTACATCTTGACCTTTTCCGTCCTCTACATTTTTCGTGGACTGCCCCAAACCCTTTGGCAGGGTGTGGGTGGCCCACAGGCTGTGTTGTACAAGCTTGCCTTGCAGTCAGGAAGGCTTCAAATGGAGCCTCAAACACTTACTAGCTGTGTTATCCTGGACAAATCACTTAATACTATTTGCCTCAATTTCCTCATCTGCAAAATGATGAGTTGGAGAAGGTATTGGCAAACCACTCTAGTATCTTTGCTAAGAAAACCCTAAATGAGATCACAGAGAATTGGACAAAACAGAAAACAACTAAAACCAACACAACAATGCCTTTGGACTCCTTCTCAGAATAATTAAATGCATAAAACAAAATATACAAGAATACAAAGGAAACCAACTATTTTGAAATACAGCTATCAAACATTTGTTTAAAAAGCCTATGGGCCCCAGGTTAGAAAACCCCTCCTCTAAAGAGATAAAATGATATCCAAGTTTTTCCCCTTTCTCCACCCTATAAGCCAAGAAAAGAGCCACCAGATTTACCTCTGGGCTGTTATATACTAGTGATAAAACAGGAAACAAAGCCAGACCTAAAGAGGGCACTGCCAGGGCCCTGATGACACACTAAATATTCTCCCATTTGTGAAACAGAGGACACTAACATGCTCTATCGTGGTTACTTTCTTGCATCATTTTAAAAGCAAAATAAGAGGAGTCATTCTGCCAAGGCACATAGTAGATGTCTAAGAATCACCAACTAATTTAAACCTCCTCCTTTTACTTCTCCCCTCTTCCCTAACCCCCTAAAAAAGTTTTGGAGAATTTCTGAGCCCAAGAAAGAACACTGGGCCCACTGTCTCTGTTCCAGAAATAAATGATTGAATACTATAACGCTTTGAAGTTTGTATCAACTGAACCCACTCAAGACTTAACTTATTACTACTTAACACTGGCAGGCTCCCAATACATTTTTTTTTAATGATCTACTTTTCACTTTACTCAAGTGAAAAGATGACCAGGGTCAGGGAGGGGAGTGTCAGCAGCTGCCAGACTTACATACTTTTTCTCATTGGCATTAATATCCCTCACTCTTAGGGAGAAAGTATATTGACAGCAAGCAACCCACAATCCATCAGGTAAGCCTTGAATATCTGTGGGCTAATTAAGACTGATTCATTCTATACTCATGAGCTAGGATGATAAAAATGAAACCTAAGAATATAGGAATTGCCCCCACTGGTTCATAACTGTGTTCTGGCTGTCCAATGACTCTGTTACTAATACAGGCTTCCAAGCACGTTCAAGTGGGTGGATATGGCTGGTCTTGCTGCCAATTTCAGAAGCTAGAAATATCTCAGCCTGTCTTTGTGACCATTTGTGCCTCTTTCATTCAAAAAGTGGGAAAATTTTCCACTGCCTCATACCAGGAATTACTCTTAAAATGATTTCTAGAGGATATGACACGTCAGCACAATCCACAAAGAACCAAACATCCCAGAATTGCAGAAAAGAAAAGATCATGGGATCATAGATTTAGATCTGGAGAAAGACCGTATTTATCATTTAGTACAACTCCTTCATATTAGATGAAGAAACTAAGATCCCAAAATTGGAAGTGACTTTTGAAGGAACTTGAAATGTCTCTAGTCATTAACTAAATAAGAATCTCTTCTACAACTTTTAATTTAATTCAATTCATTTACTAACTTCCTACTCTATGTTCAATAAGAAGCCATCACAACTTTTTAACATTTTATTTGTTTTAATTTTATTTATTTTATTCTGAACTTAAGAAATAAAACAAGCATTTCCATAACACAGTAGAACAGACAAAAAGGATGATTGCATATGAAACTGCAAATCTATTATGTACAACTTGCTATTCCTTTAAATATAGAATAAAGTTATCATGTAATTTTTTTTTCTTTTTCTTCCCTCACTGTTTCTATATCTCCCAGCCCCTCCTTGTTTCGGTGTTCATATCAACTGCATTCTTTCCTATCATTTGCAAGCATTTGAGGTCACATGAAGTTCCAGTGAACCTACAACTAATAACCTGTAAGCTGGTTTTCAGGCTGCAGCAAAGAATAAAATGCAGAGAGTAACATGGGGTGGAATGTGCCTGACGGAAGTCTGGCTTAGAACCAGAAAGCCTTCAAAAAAAAAAAAAGCTTGTGATGACTTGTATGAGATCTCCCTGTCTGTACATACTGTTTGCTAAAGCACTTGCTCACAGGGAATAAGTAGTGCCCAAGGGCGTTGACTTGAATCAGATGAGAGCTGGCAACCTGTTGAAAGCTGGGAACCCCCAGAAGAGTCTTGGTTGGGAAATCCAGGAATTCACCCCGGGGCAGGACTCATCCTTTCTCATACCTGATGAAGATTCACTGGGCCATCTCCAGTGGGTAGAATGGTTAGAAAGGGATACTGGCAGCAATTTGCCATCTTGGGTGCCAGGCATTTGGTTGGCACTCCATGGTCAATCTCTACAGGTCTTCTTGGAGACGTGATGAGTAGAAAAGAGATTCCTTTCCTTTTCTTCTTCAATATCTCTGGTGTCGTGGGGTAAAGTGAAATGTCTCTTATATGTTACATTAGCCTAGGGTTTCACCTGAAAATTTTCCTGCGACTAGAAATCAATAGCCTGTCTCTTTGATTTGACCTTCCTACTTATTTCTTTGGTTGAGGTTTTTTTGTTTGTTACATTTTTAGTTCTGAGCTGTCTCCCTCCCTCCCTCCCATCTCCATATTAGAGAAGGTCAACATTTGACACAGATACATAAGTGTGTGTGTGTGTGTGTGTGTGTGTGTGTGTGTGTGTGTGTGTGTGAAACTATACAATACATACTTTCATATATCAGTTCTTCCTCTGGAGGTGGATAGCATCTTCCTTCATAGGTCCTTTGTACTCAGAATAGCTCCGTCATTCACAGTTACTTTCAAACAATATTGATGTTACTATATACAACATTCTCTTGGTTCTGCTCATTTCACTCTTCATAATTTCATGCAAGTCTGCTCATCTTTTCTGACAGCATGGTAGTATTCTATCACAATCATATATCACAGCTTATTAAGCCATTGTCTAAATGACACGCATCTTCTTCTAGTTCTTTGTCACCACAAAGAAAGCTGTTACAAATATTTTAGAACATATAGGTTCTTTACCCTTTCCCCTGATCACCTTAGAAAATAGACTTAATAGTGGTATTGCTGGGTCAAAGGGTATACACAGTTTGATAACCCCTTGGAAATAATTCCAGACTGCTCTCAAAAATAGTTGGATCAGTTCACAGTTCTACCAACAGTGTATTAGTATCCCATTTTTTTCCACATTCCAATCCTAACATTTGCTATTTTTTCCTTCTATCGTTTTAGCCAATCTGATAGGTATGAGGTGGTACCTCAGAGCTGTTTTAATTTGCATTATTATAGTCAATAATGATTTAGAGCATTTTACATGACTATATGTAGTTTTGATTTCTTCTTGCCAAAATTGCCTATTCATATCTTTTGACCATTTATCAAATGGGGAATGACTCATATTCTTATAAATTTGACTCAGTTCTCTATATATTTGAGATATGAAACCTTTATTTGAGAAACTAGCTATAAAAAAATTTCCCCAATTTTCTGCTTTCCTTCTAATCTTGGCTACATTGGCTTTATTTCTTCAGAACTTTTTAAATTTAACATAATCAGAATTACCCATTTTACAGCACAATGTTCTGTTTATTCATAAATTCTTCTCCTATCCATAAATCAGATAAGAAAGATGTTCCATGTTCTTCTAATCTACATATGATATCTCCCTTTCTATCTAGGTGATGTATCAATTTGACCTCATCTTTGTAAATGGTGTAAGATAATGGTTTATACTTAGTTTCTGATAAACTGCTTTCCAGTTTTCTCAACATTTTTTACCAAATAGTGAGCAAGTATGCCAAATGCTTAAATCTTTACCTTTATCAAACAAAAGGCTACTGTAATAATTTATTACTATATATTATATACCAACTTTACTCCATTGATCTACCATTCTATTTCTTATCCAATAGCAGATAGTTTTGATAATTACTGCCTTATAATACTGCTTAAGATCTGATACTGCTAGAACCCTTTCCTTTATATTTTTTCATTAATTCCTTCATATTCTTGACCTTTTCTTCTTCCAAGTAAATACTTTTATTATTTTTTGTAGCACAATAAAATAATTCTTTGAGATGGAACTGAACAAGCAGATTAGTTTAAGTAGAATTGTCATTTTTCTTATATTGGCTCAGCTCACTCATGAACAATTAATATTTCTCCAATTATTTAAATCTGACTTTATTTGTATAAAAAGTGTTTTATAATTATGTTCATGTAATTCCTGAGTTTGTTTTGGCAGGCATACTCCTAGGTATTTTATATTGTCTATGGTTATTTTAAATCTCTTACTATCTCTTCATGGAGGGTTTTGTTGGTGACACAAAAATACTGATGATTTAGGTGGCTTTATTTCATATCCTGTTACTTTGCTAAAATTATTGTTTCAACTAATTTTAATTGAATCTCTAGAATTTTTCAAGTATGCCATCATATCATCTGCAAAAAAGAGATAGTTTTAATTCTTCCTTGCCCATTCCGATGCCTTCAATTTCTTTGTCTTTTCTTATTGCTATTGCTAACATTTCTAGTAAAATATTACATAATATTAGCAATAAAGGGCATCTTTTTTCACCCCTGATCTTATTGGGAAGGCTTCTAGCTTTATTCCTATTATAGATAATGTTTGTAGATATTTGTTATCATTTTAAGGAAAAATCCATTTAAACCTTTGTTTTCCCGTGTTTTTGTAATGGGAAAGAGTGTTGTATTTTGTCAAAATCTTTTCATGCATCTATTGATATAAACAACATATTTTTGGTTACTTTTATTGTTGACACAATCAATTATGTTAATAGTTTTCCTTATATTGAACCAACCATATATTCCTTATATAAATCTCACTTGGTCAGAAGGTATAATCCTTGCGATATATTATTGTAAGTAGTATTTTATGTCAGACTTTTGCATCACTATTCATTAGTGAAATTGGTCTATAATTTTCCTTCTTTGCTTTTACTCCTCCTGGCTAAGGTATCAGCATATTTGTCTCATAAAAGAAGTTTGGTAGGACCCCTTCTTCGCCTACTATTCCAAATAATTTATTTAATATTTGAATTAGTCAATCTTTAAGTGTTTGGTAGAATTCACTTGCAAATCCACCTGATCTTAAAGCTTTTTTTCTTAGGAAGCTCATTTATGGTCTGTTCAATTTTTTTCCCCCTAAAACAGGTTTATTTAGCTATCCTATTTCCTCATCTGTTAATCTGGACAGTCTATATTTTTACAAGTATTCTTCCATTTCACTTAAGTTGCAAATTTTATTGGCATGTAGTTGGGTGATATAGCTCCTTGTAATTACTTTAAATTCATATTTTTTAGCAGTAAATTCACCTTTTTTCATTCTTGATACTAATGATGTAATTTTTGTCTATTCTTTTTAAAAATTATATTAATCAATACTTTGTATATATTATTTGGGTTTTTTTCCCCAATGAAACCAACCCCAGGTTTACTTATTAATTCAATGGTTTCTTATCTTCACTTTTATTAATCTTACCTTTAATTTTCAAGATTTCCAATTTGATGTTTAATGGGAGATTTTAAATGTTTTTTCGAATTTTTTAATTGTATATACAATTCATTGATCTGTTCTTTCTCTATTTTATTGATGTAAACATTTAGAGATATAACTTTTCCTCAAATTATTGCATTTGCTACATCCCTTCAGTTTTGGTATCTTGTCTCACTGTTATCCTCCCCTTTAATAAAATTATTTACTATTTCTATGACTTGTTCTTTGGCCCACTCATTCTTCAATGTTAGATTTTTTAGTCTCCAATTGATTTTTAGTCTGTGTTTCCATGATCCTTTATTAAATGTAATTTTATTTCATTGTGACCTGAAAAGGATGTATTTACTATTTCTGCATTTAATTATAAAGTTTCTATGCCATAATATACAGCCAATTTTTATAAAAGTGTAATATACTACTCAGAAAATGGCATATTATTATTGATTTTTATTCAGTCTCTACAGATATCTATCATATCTAATTTATCTAAGATTTTGTTCATCTCCTTGTTTTCTTTTTTATTTCATTTTTTGGTTAGATTTATTTAGTTCTGAGAGGGGAAGGTTGAAGTCCCCCTGCCATGGGCTGCTCAGTGTCCAGCACTAAGCATGATTGGAGATGTGAATAAGAAATGACCAGACCATGTGGGTAGTTCAAGGAAGAACTCTGAACTCCTTTTATTGATTCTTAGGACAAAGTTTTTATAGAGCAAATGAGATAAAGGACTCCAGTTTTCTTATCATTATCTTAGTCTGTCATATCCTGGAAGTAGCACAGAATAGATCATTTGATAAGTATTTGTTATCTAGGAGACTAAAGTCTTAGGGAAAAGTCTTTGATCTAGTAGTCAGGTAACCCCTTTTCATATGCAAGAGCATCACAAAGGATGCTCTCCAGAGCAGGCTTCAAGGCTGAAGCTAAAGCCTTGCTCATCAAAGACATCTACATTGGAATCCACCGCCCAGGAGTCATCTGAGTCCGAATCAAATATTTTGGCTCTCAACATCCCCCACTATGATAGTTTTGCCATCTTTTTTACCTGTAATTCATTTATCTTTTCCTTTATAAATTTGGATACTATAGCATTTGGTGCATATATGTTTAGTACAGATATTACTTCCTAATCTATCATACCTTTCAACATAATGTGGCTTCACTACTTATGTCTTTTAATTAAATCTCTTTTAGCTTTAACTTTGTCTGAGATCATGATTACTATCCTTGATTTTTTTTATATATTACCTGAAACATAATAAATTCTACTGCAGCTCTTTATTTTTACTCTGTGTATATCTCCCGTTTTTAGATGCATATCTTGTAACAATATATTGTTGGGTTCTGGGTTTTGGTTCATTCTGTTATCCATTTCTGTTTTATGGGTGAATTTATCCCATTCACATTCACAGTTGTAATTACTCTTGTGTATTTCCCTCTGTCTATTTTCCCCTACTGTTATCCTTCTTTCCCTCTCCCTCTCTCCCTCCCCTCTCTCTCTCTCTCTCTCTCTCTCTCTCTCTCTCTCTCTCTCTCTCCCTCCCTCTCTCTCTGTCTCTCTGTCTCTCTCTGTCTCTGTCTCTCTCTGTCTCTCTCTGTCTCTCTCTCTCTCTCTCTCTCTCTCTCTCTCATCCTTCTTCAAAAGTCTCACAACAGCCTTCTTAATCCACCCATGCTTCTGAGAGTCCCTCCCTTATCCTGTCTCTTTGGCCTCCTATTTCTCTGTAACTTAAGAAGACTTTTATACTCACATGGATGTATGTATTACTCACTCTTAACCATTTTGATGAGAGTAAGGTTCCTATACTACCCATCCTCTACCCCATCTTCCCATTCACTCAGTTCAGTTCTTCCATTCATGCTTTTTTTTGGTATTATTTGCTCCATTTTACCTCTTCCTACCCAATTTTATTTTTTATGATCATCCCATCATAACCAACTCAACCCCAAGCTCTCTACCTCTGTGTACTCTTCAAACTATCCTAGTAATTATAACATTCTTAAGAATTACAAATAACATTTTCCCATATAAGAATTAAACAGTTTAACCTCATTAAATTCCTTTATGATTAGTCTTTCATGTTTACTTTCTTATGTTTCTCCTGATTCCTGTACTTGTAAGTCAAATTTTCTGTTCAGTTCTGATCTTTTTCTCAAGAATCCCTGAAAGTCCCTTAATTAAATAATCATCCATTTTTCCCCCTTGCAGGATTATAGTCAGCTTTGCTGGGTAGGTTATTCTTGATTGCAACCCCAGCTCCTTTGCTCTTTGGAATATTATATTCCATTCCCTTTAATATTTTAATGTAGAAACTACTAAAACCTATCTTATCTGACTGTAGTTCCACAATATTTAAACTGGTTTTCCTAGTGGCTTGTAATATTATTTCCTTGAAATAGGAGCTTTGAAATTTGGCTATAATAATGCTGTGAGTTTTCATTTTGGGATCTCTTTCAGGAAGTGATCAGTAGATTTTTGTAATTTCTATTTTACTCTCTAGTTCTAAAACTTCAGGACAGTTTCCCTTAATTTCTTTAAGTACAGGGTCTATTCTTTTTTATTATTATGAATTTCATGTAGTCCAATAATTCTTATAATATATCTCCTCAATCTGTTTTCCTGGTCAGTTGTTTCTCTAATGAGATATTTCACCTTCTCTTTCATTATTTCATTTTTTTATTTTATTTTATTATTTCTTGATGCCTTATGAAGTCATTAGCATCCCTTTGCCAGATTCAAATTTTTTAAATTAAATTTAATGTTTGTTTTTAGTTTACATCATTAATTTCAACAAGACTTTGAGTTACAAATTTTCTCCCTGTCTTTCCCCTACCTACAACCCAAAACAGTGATCCCACTGTATACTCCCTCTCCCAATCTGCTGTCTCCAATATCCTTCCCCATACCCCCTCCAACTTTCCAGTAGGGCAAGATGGATCTCCATACCTCAGTACCCGTATATCTTATTTCCAAGTTGCACGTAAGAAATAATGATGATAATTATATATAGATATATATATATGTAGATATAGATATAGATATAGATATATAGATAGATACACATATATATATTAAACATTTCATTTTAAAACTTTGAATTCCAGATTCTTTCCCTTCCTCCATCATCACCAACCCTTATTGGGAAGATAAGCAACTCAATATAGGTTGTACGTGTGTAGTTACTCAAAACATTCCCATAGTGGATATATTATAAAAGATTGACTATATTTCCCTCCATCCTATCCCACCCCCCACTTGTTCTATTCTCTACTTTGACCCTGTCCCTTTTCAAAAGTGTGTGCTTCTCACTATCACCCCCCCATAAACGTCCATCATCCATCATCCCCCCTTCTCATCCCCTTCTCCCCTACTCTCCTGTAGGGCAAAATACCCAATTTAGTGTGTATGTTGTTCCCTCCCTAAGC
>CM053583.1:126420013-126448753 GCA_028627135.1 Pseudochirops cupreus
GGCTTCAGGCCAGGCTGGTTTCGGTTTGCAGTGCTGATACGGTTCCTCCTAGCCGACCTGACTTTAGTGGGAAGTATCTTTGTGTGCGTTTTAGAGTTCCAGGATTGGTTTAGAGTCCTATTTTATGGGTATTTTGGGGTGGCTCTGTGAGAGCTGCGATGTGTTGCTGCTTCTACGCCGCCATCTTGGCTCCGCCCCCCCTTCCCCCAACTTCTGAGGATCAGAGAATTTGACCTAATCATTAGCATCCTAGCAGTGGTTCTGGAACAGGAGTAACTGGCATTAGTGTATGCATCACAAACCAGGGACAAACAAGGAATACACCCTGAGAAAGAGCAGCTTCAGAACTCTACAAGGAGCTTGGCATGAAGCTATTCCAAACCTAAAAGAAAAATCTTGAGGACTCCTGCAAAGGGACTTCCAGGAGCTGTGAATTATTCAGTTTTTTGTGGCTCTGAAGTCTGTTCTCTGGCCATTAAGCTATGTTACTTCTCCAGTTTTATAGATGCCTTTTGTTTTTATGTTCCTGTCATTTCAGGAAATCAGGTCTATATAAGAAAAGCATTGTGTTCTTCTGTTACTCGTGGGTTGATCAGTAATGTTCAGTTCGGACAAGAATTTTGTTCTTTGGAATAGGTTTTTTTAAATACATCATTTATATATGTATATATAATTGTATATATAATTTGTATATGAATAATTTTATGGTATAATAAAATGATCTATATGCATATATCTTAAGATAACAATTTTTGAAAATCATACTCATTTTAAGAACAGCTATCAAAGGTACTTGTCATTCAAAGAGAACATTATCAAAATACCTTGCTTTCTTTGAACTTTAAAAAATATTAGTTATGCATGAGTAATGTGAAAATATATTTATTAGGAATATATATATGTAGAGCCCATGTCAGATTCCATTCCATCTTAGGCAGGGGGAAGGGAGGGAGGGGAAAAAAATTGAAAACTTATGGAATGAATGTTGAAAACTAAAATTAAATAAATTAACAAAAATATCAGTTATGCTAATGAGTCTGAGTTCCTTGAATGAAACCTCTGTCTTTAAGCCGCTGGCCTCTTTCATTCTGTTCCTTTATACTACTCACTTCCAAGATTCTTCCAAAGGAACTTGGGATCTGATCCATTTCTCATGGTTAAGTTTCTCCCCATCCCTTGCATGTATAGTTACACACTCAGACACTAACACACCTGCTTGACTCCCCTATAGCCATATATTCATGGGATCTAGAAGCCCTGATGGAGCAGGAGGTGAAGATGGTGAATGGAACTGGAATGAGAGAGTGGCAAGTGAAGTATGAATACAAACAGTACTGCAAAAGGGTCGGAGGCAGGTGACTGAGAGGTGTCCAGGACAGCAGCTCTCTGGGCTCCACTGAGCTTTAATTTAAAATGGATTTAGAATTTTCCCTCAGCACGTTGGTCTGGGACTCAGAGGGTCTGGGTTCTGCTCCCGATTTTGCCACATTTTCTAGGTGTGGGACTGGATAGGTCGTATTATCTTTCTCAGGCTCACTTCATCTCATCCATAGAAGTGGAATATTACTTATGTTCTCTCCCCACGAGGTGGTCGTAAGGATGTAATGGGATAATCTATGTAAAGTACTTTGTAAAGGTAAACTACAACACACATGTGAGTTTAAAAAGGAATAAAAGATCAACATAAACCAGAGACAGCCTATTTGTGCTTTCATTTTTTTTGTCTCAGAAATGGGAGAAGGGTGTGTGTCAACCTCCTAAAGTGGTTAGTATTTACATAGATATATCTTCTGGAAATAGTTTGTAAAAGTCTGAAGTGCTGGATAAAATCAGGTTTCAATATTCATGAGAGGTACAGGGTACAGGAAGTCAGGAAGATCTGAGGTTTAGTCTTACCTCTGACACATATTGGCTGTGTGATCCAGGGTGGGTCACTTACCCTCTCAGTGCCCTAGGCAGCTTTGAGTGTGGCAGAGATGGTGTTAACCTTTGCTGGTGATGGTTATGGTTGTGGCAGAGGGGTTGAGCGCCTCCCCTGAGAGTTACCTATTAAAACGAAGTCACAGGGCCAGGTATAATCTTTATAAATTTGTCATTTGGTCATTCAGTTTTCTAGTTGTGTCTCACTCTCCATGACCCTTATTTGAGGTTTTCTCTCTTTATTTTTCTTACTTTTTTTTTTTTGGAGGAGGGAAGGCAAGGCAATTGGGGTTAATTGATTTGCCCAAGGTCACATAGCTAGTTGTCAAGTGTCTGAGGCCGGATTTGAACCCAGTTCCTCCTAACTTCAGGGCTGATACTGTATTCACTGGGCCACCTAGTTGCCCTTATTTAAGATTTTCTTGGCAAAGATCCTGAAGTGGTTTGCCATTTCCTTCTGCAACACATTTTACAAATGAGGAAACTGAGGCAAACAGGGTTAAGTGACTTGCCCAGAATCACACAGCTAATAAGTATCTGCAACCAGATTTGAACTCAGGAAGATGAGTCTTCCTGACTCTAGACATAGCACTCTGTCCACCAAGGCTCCTAGGTGTCCTATCTTTATTAATACCAATAACAGTTTGAACTTAAAATGTCTCCTAATTGCCTAAGATAACACATAGCATCACATATTTAAAGTTAGGAGGGATCTTACAGGCCATCTAGTTGAACTGCTTCATTTTTCTAATGAGGAACAGAAGTAGAGATGAGGTAACTTACTTCGGGTAACATAGGAACCTGGGATTTGAATCCAGGGCTGTTAACTCAAAATGTCCTATCAAACTGTCTCCCATTTTGTTGATATTAATGGAGGCATGGGTGTGATTAGGATTAAAAGTTGGTTTTTGTTTTATGTTCTGTTAAAGTATTTCCTGAGTTTACAGTCCCAAGCATGATTTATAAAATAAAAATGTTCTGGTAAGCACATTCCACTTGGGCATGAAGGCCACTTATTATGCTGATCACGCGGAAATTAAGTTTTGAAATTTATGATGAAATCAACTTTTGCTGAGGATGATCTTGGCATAAGCCACAAGGGAATCAGCTGACGATTGTACCTAGGAAAAGACCTGCTGTGGCTAAAGTCTTCAGCAAGCACCAAGCACCGGCAAATGAGAGAGCTCCTCAGGAACCAGTCCATCAGGTGGAGGGCCCATAAAACAAAGCCTGAAGGGACACAGTGTTCCCAGGGACAGTAGTAAATCTATTTCAAATAAAATGAACTGTTTGTTTAAAGTTTCCTATGTTCTGTTACACCTTTGACGTGAAGAGCCCAACACACTTAAGAAATTAGCCCCAATGCAGCCGGAACCAGGGGAGAGATACTCTCACAATGTACACACTTTCCTCATCAAAATCGTATTAGGAAATGCGTCTCCAATGTCATTTTTGGCATATTGTTCTTTAGGTGTCACTGGTGATAAAAAGAAATCTCCCTCCTTATACCAGGGATTATACTTTTTCTCTTATTCAGGATGAAAATTTTGACCAGTAGCACTTATCTGGAGATGCACCCATTGATTCACCTCTCCCCCAAATAGGAAAATCTTTCTGGCCTCATATTTTTCTATTAATAGTGCAATACAGTATCTATTTGACTTCCCCATAACATAGTTCCTTATTAATTTGTGTTCATAGTACATTTCTGTAACATTTATATATTTTTTCTAACAGGATTTTTTCCCCCACCTTTCCATTTCTCTGGTGAAGGTTCCCCGCTTCCCCCCAATAAAGCTGTCTGGTATAGAAAGAGTTGGTTGCTAGGAAGCCACTATCAGGGTAGCTGAAGGTACCAGTGAGGCATATAGAGGTGAATCCCTGATAAGAGAAGAGATCCATTTTTCATTCTCCTTGAAAATGAGCCTTCTTTCTATACAGATGACAAGTTCACCAACTCTGTAGGAAAAAAAGACATCAGGAAAAAAAAAAGATGGGATTTTGATGCTTTTCTCAAGATGGATATAGACTTAGAGAAATTGACTAAAGGTACTATATGTGAAGGATTGGGGTGGGGCAGGACTGCCTCATTCTTAATTTGGAGAAGATGCTTTATAAGAGACAGTTACAGTGAAGGGTTTGGAGTCCTTTAAGTTAGATAAGATGCTTTATTTTACTGGGCCTCAATTTTTGCCTCTGTAAGAAGAAGGGGTTTCTCTCAGTAGTTCTCAACCTGTGGGTGGCAACCCCTTTGGGGGTCGAACGGGGTCACCTAAGACAATTGAAAAACACTTATTTCCAATGGTCTTAGGAATGGAGACACTGCTCCTCTATCTGTCTCCAGGTGGGTCTGCCCACATGCAGATACGCCCACATAGAAGTATTAAAGGGTCCCTGCATTAGGAAATTGGCAAAGGAAGGTTGGGAACCACTGAATGGTCTAGCTGACCTGTAGCAATCCTTTTCAGCTTTAACATTTGGTGGTTTAAGAATCTGTGAACATTGATGGGCAGGCTAAATAGAGACACAACAGCCACCTCCAATTTACTTCTGTCACTGTACGAACAGCCACCTCCAATTTACTTCTGTCAAATTTACTAGTATTGCTGAGAAATCCACAAACTAACAACATATTTGGCTAAATGTCTTTTAGGTGAGAATTCTGGATTTCACCAAAATGGACCCATTTGAAGTGGAGGATGGGGAGCATCAACACCTACTCTCACTCAAGTTTCTCATGAACAATTTGATTATGGCTTGGGGTCCCTGCAGCATGATCTATAAGTTCTTTGCATAACTCTTCTTAACCATGGAGGATTAAGGGGAACAGATTTCTCTCCTCTCAATAGATAGGAGAGGAACAATGGGTGTGGAATGCTGTATATGTGATTACTCTGCTGGTTGGTGTTGCTTTTACATTTTTCTCAAGTTACAATTACCATTTTTCCATGTAGGCATGTAAATAGTCCAACTTTGATAAGTTCCTTATGATTTCTTTTCCCTGTTCACCTTCTCATGCTTCTTGTATTTGAATGTCAGACTTTCTGTTCAGCTCTGGTTTTTTTAATCAAGAATGCTTGAAAGTCCTCTACCTCATTGAATGACCATATTTTCCCCTGAAACATTATACTCAGTTTTGCTGGGTAGGTGATTCTTGGCTTTTACATTTTTCTTTGTGAAGAGGTAGGATTCAATATTAGAAGGTACGCTTCTTGAGGGAAGGAACTGTTTAGTTTTTGCCTTTGTATCTTCCATGGCTTGTGGTGCTGCTGTTTTGTCTGGACCTGAAATTTTTTGTTGTAGAGAAACTCTCTGGCATGGAAACTTACTCCAAAATAATGAAACTTCCTCCAAAATATTTAGTATTTAAATAATGATTTTTTAAGGTGTGCAAAGCACTTTAAAATTTTATTTCATTTGATCTTCACAACAACCCTGGGAGATAGGTGTTATTCCTATCTACATTTTACAGATGAGGAAAGGCAGTGATTTACAGATGTGCCCAGGATCATGTAACTAGTTTCTGAGGCTGAATTTTAACTTGAATCTTCCTTACTCTAAGTTCAGCTCTCTATGCACCCATCCATGTAGAATAACAATTCATCTGTAGTTTGCACTCAGAGAATTCTATCCATCTCTGAGAAGAGCTGGATATAACTGGCTCATTGTCACATAGCCTGCATGCATGAGAAGCATTGTCCATCTTCTCTGGAAGCTGGATGCAAGAAAAGTCCAAAGCTACTGCTGAGCACTGAAGAAGAGAGTCTGCAGAGCAGTGCATCTCTCTTCTCTCCTACTCTCGCCAGCTCCAGGTGGCCCCTCATACCAGTCAGGGGACTGGTAACCATCAATGAGGAGAAAGTCCCACACTGATTGGCTCTGGTGCTCAGGTTACACAGAATTACAGATTCCCAGGATCATAGAGTTGGAACTGGGAGGGACTTCTGGGATCATCTTCTCCAGCTCCTTTCCTTTTTGACCAATTGAGATTCCCAAGAGAATGCTGTGGGTGTGTAGCTGAGCCAAGGTCTAAAGCTAGTTGTTAATGCTCTCCTCTCTGTCCCCTCCCATAATTTGTATTTCTTCTATGTATATTTTGTAGATATAGAGGCAGCTAGATTATGGGCAGTGGATAGAATACTGGCCCTGGAGTTGGGGAGACCTGAGTTCAAATCTAGCTTTAGATACTTACAGGGTGTGTGATATAAGCAAATCACTTAAGTTCTCCCTCAGTTTCCCTATTTGTAAAATGGGAAAAATAAGAGCCGCTAACACTCAGTGTTGTTATGAAGATCAAATGAGATAATAAATGTAAAGTACTTTGTAAGCCATAGAGAATTACATAAATTTTATTTATTATTACATACTTTGGGGAGTATGTTACTCACATACACATATGTGTGGATATATATGTATTTACATATGTGTATAGATTTATGTACATATACGTATAGACACATATGTGCATGTGTATGTATATGTGTATATATACATATATATATATATATATATAGAGAGAGAGAGAGAGAGAGAGAGAGAGAGAGAAAGAATTGTTATTCAGTCTTTTTCAGTCATGTCTGAAACTTTGTGACCCCATTCAGTGTTTTCTTGGCAGAGATATTGGAGTGGTTCATCATTTCCTTACCCAGACCTTTTAACAGATGAGGAAACTGAGGCAAAGTTAAATGACTTGCCCAGGATCACACAGCTAGCAAGCAGCTTCGGTCAGATTTGAACTCAGGTCATCCCGACTCCATGCTCTGTAGCTGTTCGCCAAGTTCCCTTTCTTCACACTTCTCCCAAGGTACTGGTGCCTTCCAAGGAACTGCCTTTTCTCTCTCTGTCTCTCTCTGTCTCTCTCTGTTTCTGTCTCTGTCTCTCTCTCTGTGTCTCTCTCTCCTCTTTCATTATTTATGTACATAGAGACATATATGTGCATTATGTATGTATATATGTATATTGTTTCCCCTAAGAATATTGTAAGCTCCTTGAGGGCCAGCACTACTTCATTTTTATCTTTATTTTTAGTGTACAACACCTTGCATATATAATTGACACTCAATCAATACTTTTCAAGTTTTGAATCCAAAGTTCTTTCAGCTATACTGTGCTGACTCTGATTAGGCTAATATACCCAATGACAGGATCTAATCAGGGGGACCAGGGAATCAGAAATGAAAAAGACCCTCATTCAACACTTTGAAAAATAGAGTTTGAATGCCTAACTCGCACATCAAAGAAGGCCTGCCCCATTCTGGGATAATAAGTGAGTCCCCTATTTACCTTAGAAGTCACATCCTATAGTCCAGACTCTTCTTTTAGAAAACCAAAATGGATTTTAAAAAAGAGAGAGAGAAAGAAATGTTCTTGTTGGTGAGCAAGTTGTTTGACCTGAGTGAGATTTATTGAGGCAATTATTGTGTCTGGGTTTTCAAAAGTGCTGGATAATTGTATGATCACTGCTAGCATCTGTAGCCTGGTCAGTGGAGGCATAAGGGAAAGGTTATTCAAACCTCTTGCTTTGGAGCCCAAACTCCACAGGGTTGGTTGAAGGCAGAGAACTCTTTTTGTCAAAGTAGTTTCTTCTGCATTTACATGATTATTCTTCTAAAGATGATTTCATCTAGGGGAGATGCTATTTTCTGAAATTCCTTGTAGCTGGCTCCCTCGGGGAGCAAATAAATGCCTAGATAAAGCCATGGTTAGCTGGATTCTAACAGACCCTCCTTTCCACTGACTTTCCTATACAGTTGCCTGGTAACCCAATGTTTGAGTACTACTAACTTAATGACTATCTTTACATTTTACACTGGTTAATCTCTTATCCAAGGAGAGGCGTGGGCAAACATGTAAATGACTCCAATTCTAGAGATTGTGACACTAAATATGGGACATCTGCCTCTGGGGCAGATCTGAGCCCAGAACACTGGGGGAGATAAGAGATTTATTTCAAAGACAAGGCTTGTTTCTCCAACCACTTGGTACTCATAAAACAAGGCAATCAGATAAAGGTCTGCCTTAGTTTGAAACCTGGGAAGGGAAGGGAAATGTTCCCTCATCTTTAAAACAAGATCAATGGTTTTCTACCTTTTTGAGTATAGGATCATTGTCTTAATGTTCAAAAGATGACTCGGTTTCTCACGTGATAGTACTATTATTCATATATGTCAATTAAGAAACAAACAATTATATAATATTCCAGAGTTACTTAGTTCAGTGAAGCTTGGAAATGAATTTATATTTTATTAATCCAATCATTTCATTGGGAAGTAGCATAGTGGATAGAGGGTCATCCTTGGAGTCAGGAAGTTCTGGATTTGTGTTGCCTTTGGTATGTAAAAGCTGTGTGACTGAGTAATTCATCAAATGCAAGCCCTAAGCCAATTAACTACAAAGGGCTTGGTCTTTTGGAGGATGTGGCCCCAAAGGGTGCACCAACCAAAGGGTGAGAAGAGGAGACACATCTCACCATTCTTTCAAATAGCCAGTTGTGAGGACTGTCTCCTACAAAAGCATACTGCTACCTTCATATGGCCTACATTCTCTTACAAGGTCCCCTCAAGTAATTGTGTGAGTCCCCAGCCTTTCCCATTCTGTCTTAGATTAGTGCCCTTATGGTGAAAATTATATCCTAATTTTAAGGATATCCACATATCCAGTCAGTTGCCCAGTCTAGTAATTTTTAGATCCACATCTCCCACATCTGCCTCTTTCTCGCCACTCTCACAGTCACCAGCCTAATTCAGAGCCTCCTCATCTCTCATCTGGCCTAATTGCGATAGTATCCACATTGGTCTCTCCCCACATCAAGTTTTTCACTACTCCAGTTCATTCTCCACACATCTATCTAAGTGATTTTCCTACTATTCTGACCATACTATTCCCCTACTCGATAAATTTCAGAGACTCCCTATTGACTCTATGATTGATGACTATTTCATCTTTAAAATTTTTTAAATTTCTATTTTGTGCACAAAGAAGCAAAGAAAAGCTGGGCAACTTTGAAAGGAATGTGTAGTATTTATAGGTTTTCTTGAAATGGAAATTTATCGTTTGATGTTGAATCCTCTCTTATGTTCTGCTGTGTACATGACAATATTTTTTTCTCATTTTATATTTAAGTTTAAAATAAATTTTAAAATATTTACAAAAAACTTAAAAAATCATATTTTGTTCAAGTTTTATAATGTATATAACAGTATAAGAGAACATATATTGGGGAAAAGGATGGAGAATAGATTTGTGATTTCACAGGTGGAGAAAATTGTGTCTAGAACAGATTAAACTGCAGGGGTGGGAAACCTGGGGGGCTCGAGGCCACATGTGGCCCTCTAGGAGCTTAGGTGCAGCCCTTTGACTGAAACCAAACTTCATAGAGCAAATGGGTCAGTCAAAGGGCTGCACTTGAGCATCTAAAGGGTCATATGTAGCCTCTTGGCCACAAGTTCCCCACTGATGGTTTAGAGCTTCTCTGCAATTTTTAGTCTTAGAGATGTGCTTGGGACAAAGAGAAATTAAATTACTTGTTCTGGGTCACAAAGCCAGTACATGCCAGAGTCATGATAAATTGCGTTGCAATTTATTTTATATACATATATATATATATACATATACATACATACATATATACACACACATATAAACATAATACATACATAATCTTTTGAATGTTTATACACACATCTATATTTTACTGATTGAGTTCACAATCAAAAAAGTTTTGAGCCAATTGCCCTAAGAATTACTCAAGTAATATTAAGTGGAAAGAGGAGTGGGTTTGAAGTCAGAGGGCCTGCGTTCAAATCCTACCTTTACTACCCACTAGTTGTATGATCCTGGGTAAGTCACTTTTTCTGAGCCTCAGTTTCTTCATCTGTAAAATAAAAGGGTTGGACTAGATGACCAGAGATTCCATTCAGTTCTAACTTTCTATGATTTTAAGTTTCAAAGCAATGGTCCACCTGAATTCATGGAGAGAACTTCCACACTGGGCATTCCTTACATAGGTGAAGCCATAGGTTCAGAATATGAGAGGATTCAATATAAAACAATAAATTTCCATTTGAAGAAAACTTATATAATAAATATCGCACATTGTTTTCAAGCCTTCTAGCTTTTCTTTGCTTCCTTGTACACAAAATAGAAATTAAAAAAAAATTTGAAGATGAAATGGTCATTGATCATAGAATCAAAAGGGGGCCTCTGAAATTTATACACATATGTATATATGCATTCACACAATAGTAATACACATATGCATGACAGTATTTATTTAATCTGTGGAAGGTATTTGCTTTGTTATGGATTGGCATGAGAATTCATAGTTAATTTGCAATAATTCTGTAGGACTTTTCAGAGCTTCTAACCCCATAGATTGGAACCACTGGACTTGATGCTTCTAAGGGTTTCTCTGACTCTAACACTCCATACTTGTCCTCCATCAGCTTTTCAGGAAAAACCTCAAACAATCCAAGTCAGATTTTTAAAAATCAATTTAGTTTCACAAAGGACAAACAGTAACATTCAATGCAGAGGCTGTATCTACAAGACAAACCAAGGTGATTGCTTGACTGGTTTGATTAATGTAGACAATCAAGACAGTCCATCTGGTCTGTGTGTGTAGCTGTAACTTTAGGTATGTGCAAAACAAAGCACAGCAAACGTATAGGAAAACAAAATACAAAAATAGCACACTGAATAAATTTCAACCATTTAAAAAATCTTTATCATCAAACCAGAGTTGCTAAAAATGAAATTGCTTGGTTTGAGTTCTAGTCATTTTTACTCTTCCAGCTGGACAGTAGAATGGAAAAGGGTCAAGGCAGTAATAGAGAGAAAAACCATAAATGTGAATGATTTACAAATTATTTAAATAGGAATCACCTCTTCAGCACTTTGACAAGGGGTCAGCCAGCTTCCACTTACTAGCTTCCAGTAATGGGGACTCATTGCCTCCTGAGCCAACTCATTCCATTTTCAAGCACATCTACATATTAAGAAGGTTTCCTTTGTATTGTGCAAATCTTCACCTCTTGCAGAAACTTCCTGTTAGTCTTAGATGTTTTGTGGACTCACAAGACAAATGTTGTGTTGTTAAGTAGTCCATATAGTTCCTAGTCAATAACATTACAGACTCTTCTGGAGTATTCAGGGATGACAGACTGAATTGAGGAGAATTGACTTAGATGATGCCTCACAATTCCCCTTATGCCTGATTAAGGAAACATGAAAATGGAATGAGCTTTGCATACTGCCTATCATGTCGGTAATAAATAAAATAATAAACTGGAACCACATTATAGCACTCTTAGCTAGAGAGTGAAATTCAGCATGTCATGGCTGCGATGGATTCCACCCAAAGGGAAATTTAGTTAATGATGTACCAAAAAGACCAGGAGCAAAGAGATCTTCATTCTGCTGTAGGTTTAGCTAATCTACAAACTTTTTATTTTTCTTTAATTGTTTTATTTTGGTTTAAGTGCCCATAGTCACACAGCTAGTAAGTATCAAGTGTCCATATTTGAACTCAGTACTCCTGACTCCAGGGCCAGTTGCCCTATATGCTGTGTCACCTAGTTGCCCCTAGTCTGCAGACTTTTATAAAGCACTGAGTATGTTCCAGACACTTCTAAGTGAATAGGATACAAAGAAAGCAAAAACAAGGTCCCTGCCTTCAAAGAGCTTATATTCTAACTAACTAACTGTGTGACCTGGCACAAGTCATTTTAAATCTCAGGACCTTGCTTTTTTTTTCCAATAAAATTTAATCTTTTCTCTATAAAATGACAGCTTTGGACTGCATCTCAAAGGCCCCTTCTGTACTAGAATTTTATAATTCTCTAAAATGACTTGATATAAGGCAGTTTTTGCCTGAAATGAAATCTCTCTAGGGCAAGTAGCATCTTAGTATTGTTCAACATAGTAGTTAAATTAGATGAAAAATTTAAAACTAGATTTTACAAAAGTAAAAATTCAATGTTGTACAAGCTCAGCATGACAGATTGGTCAAAGGGAAGCAGTAAGCCTTTAGCTGTGCCTCTATCAGAAGAAATAGAATGATATCCCACAGTAACAGAGACCTCAGAAAGATGTGTATTTTTAGCTTATCAATCATAAGAAATTAAACAACCCATTTCATGAATATTTAATATCTTCTGTGATCTTCACACACACACACAAATACTTGATGCTGGAAGTTTTTTCTTTCTTTCTTTCTTTTTCTAGCAGGCATAAACTACAAGTGATTCAAAATTACTCAACCAGAATAGTTGAAAATCTATTCGCTTTGCTTGATATTAAAGGAAATCTGTTTATGCGAGGTGAACAGACTGATGTCATAGTGACTTATATTTGAGAATGAATCTATGAAACATTTAAATAGCGTAACTTGCCCATTATTTGGTATTTGATTCAACATTTTGGTTTTCCTCTCTGGTTTAAGGATTTTGTTGTATTCTCTACATTCCTTTCATCTGCCTCATTCTCTTGATGATGAATATGTTGTATACTTAGAAATTTTATGTAGTATGAGTGTAGAAATGGGGGTTTCTTGTGCACAAGTCACAAAACTTGTCATTTATTGACCAGCACAGAGTTTGCCTTAGGTAGAAAAGATAGCCAGTATAGAATAGTGGAAAGACCTCCAAAAGTGGAGTTTGAAGACCTGGGTTTGAATCCCATCCCTATTATTTACTACCTCTGTGACTTCGGACAAATTATTTAACCTCTTTGGGACCCAGTACTCCTCTATGAAATAATGAGGTTTGATAATATGGCCTCTCAGATCTCTTTTAGCTCTAAATGTATAATACTATGTTAGAATGTCAACTTGTTGAAAGGAGGGAATATTCCATATGTTCTCTACTCTCACCCAATATAACCCAACAAGCATTTGTAAAGGGCTTATTATGTGTCAGCTACTGTGACTGGTCCTGAGAATACAATAGCAAAACAAAGACAGTCCCTAACTTCAAGGAGCTTGCACTCTACTGGGGGTGCTAGTGGTAAGAACATGTAAATAGATAATTGTAGGTATGATTCTTTGCAGCAGAGGGCTCAAGTATTAACAGCTGAAGAGGCAATGAAAGGCTTCTTAGAGGTATGATAATGTCTGTGAAGCAGAACTATAGAAAGAAAGAATGGATTTATCCTGAAGACTTTTCACTGAGTGGAAATTAGAGCTAATATATTTTTGTTTGATGTTTCTGCATTATATCTGTTGAATATCTATACTCAGAAAAGCATGACTATTGCTAAAAAAAAACAAAAACAAATTGTTATGTTCACTGACTCTTCTATTATTTGCTGGTTACAGTGTGGCTTTCAGTAAAATGTATCTAAGAGTAAATTTACCTGCTTGACTAGCTACATTGACCAAATAACTGAATAATGAATTACTAAACAAGCAATTATTCAAAGTTTGCTATCTATCCACTAGGATATAAACTAAGAATTTTTAAAAATAATAAAGCTTTTTGGGTTTTTGAGAGCAAATTTTTTTTGATTGCTAGTAAATAAAAATTTAAAATCCTTTAAAACTATTGTTTAACTTGTTATTCCCTATTTTTGTGTGTTTTATAATAGCCATAATATATTAGAATAAGAATGTATATAAATTATAAATAAATCAATATGTCTTTTTTTTTTAAAGAGAAGATGAAATGAATTGAACCTTTAAGGATTTCAAGAGGTGGAGGTGAGGAGGGGTGCAATTTAGGAACAGGAATCAACCTGTACAAAGACAGGGAAGTAAAAACTGTGTTGCTGAGTTTGGGGAACGAGTTTATTCTAGCTTAGCTGGAATGAAGAAGGTGTGAAGACAATGTACAAAACATCTGGAAAGCTACTGTAGGTTGGAGTCAAATTCTGGAGGGCTTTAAATGCTAAGCTAATGCATTTCCAGTTTACCCTAGGGGTAACATGGAACCATTGAAGTTTGTGAGAAAGGAAGTGATAAAGTCAATATTGTGCTTTAGGCAGATTATTTGAACAGCTATGTAGACCATGGTTGGAAAGAAAAGAAACTTAAAGTCAGGAATATAATAAAGAGGTCTTTTCTCCCCAGTGCCTAGCATAATACCTTGTGCTTAGGAAGTACTTAAATGGATGTTGAATGGAATGGAATTAAGTTGATCAGGTTGTTTTCCTGCATTAGAAAGGAGCACAGATTATCAAAAGATTCAAATCTATGCCTACATTATGTATATGAATCTCCTTTTTTCCTACCACAGGTGAATAATCCCCATTCCCACAATCACTGAATGGGAGAGAAAAGTATAGGCAATTAATCACCTAAGAAATTCTACTATGAACATGGGGGAAGGGGGGGGGAGGGAGAGGAAGGTTGGGAGGGGTCATTAGTTATAGTTGGCAAGATTCTTGCCAGAGTCCTCCTTAATAGACTGATCCTTCTCCTGGAAGATAGTCATCTACCCGAGAGCCTATGTGGCTTCAGAAAGGGCCAAGGAACGCTCAATATGGTGTTTGCTGCCAGATAATTCCATGAACAATGCTAGGAGAAGAGCAGAGGTTTGTACACAATATTCATTGATCTGACCAAGGCCTTTGGTACTATCAGTCATGAAGGCTTGTGGAAAATGATGGCAACACTTGGTGGCCTGGAGAAGTTTATTACTATTGTACATCAGTTTCATGACGGCATGCCAGCATGGGTTCTGAATAATGGACAATGCTCCTGTGCTTTCCCAGTCACCAAGAGTGAAGCAGGACTATGTGCTTGTTCCTGTGTTTCTTAAGCATAATATTTTCAGCCATGTTGTTGGATATTTTCAACAAGAATGAAAATGGCACCAAGGTCAACTGCCTCACTGATAGTGAGTTATTTAACTTGGAAAGGTAACAAGTCAAGAGTAAAGTGGAGGGAGACATGGTGTATACTTTTTTTGTTTGTAGACGATTGTGTACTCAATGCAGCCTTTGAGCTTGAGACGCAACAAAGTATGGATCAATTCTCTGCTGATTGCTGATTGTGGCCTAACAAATAACAGCAAGAAAACAGAGGTTCTCCACCAGCCAGCGCCATACTATCCATATATGGAGCCATCAGTTATAGCAAATGGAGAAATATTGAATGCTGTGGATAAGTTCACTTACCTTGGGAGTATACTTTTTCAGGATGTAACATAGACGATGAGGTTGATACTTGCATAGCCAGAGCTAGCTCAGTGTTTGGGAGGTTCCAAAAGAAAGTGTGGGAGAAAAGAGTTATTAGACTATCTACCAAACTAAAGGTCTACAGAGCTGTGTTGCTGATCTCACTGTCATTTGCCTTTGAAACCTGAATAGTCTACTAGCATCATGCCAGGAAACTGAATCACCTCCATTTGAATTATCTTAAAAAGATTCTGAAGATCCTCTGGCAAGATAAGGTAAGGTACTTGATACTGAACTCATTTCTTGAGTTAAATTGCCAAGCATTTAAACTCTACTTATGTGGTTGTGGTTTATCCTTTGTTCTTGAAGAGGACCATGACATCAGGGAGATGATGACATGACTTGCAATTTGGTCACATTGAATGCCAAACACATTTGCCTAAAAGACTACTTTATGGAGAAGTAACACAAGGTAAGTGCTCACATGGATGTCAGAAGAAGTGATACAAGGATATTTTCAAGGTCTCTCTGAAGAACTTTGGAATCAATTGTGTGACACGGGAGACACTGGCAAAGGATGTTCTAGCATGGCATGCCTGCATCAAAGAAGTTACTGTGCTCTATGAACAAAGCAGAATTGCAGTAACTCAAAAGAAATGTGAAATGTGCAAATTTTGAGTCATCTCCACTCCAAATGTTCATATGGACTTTTTGTGCTTGATCATCCACAGTTGGACACACTGTACCTTGACCATGACATAGTGGTATCATTTTGGTCCTCTTCAAGCATAAAGGACAACAACCCACCAACCAACCACCATAATGAATATAGGTACAATTTGTTCCCCACTTTGGTTAAGTGAACCAGTAGATTGTGTCTGAAACAAAATTCCCATTTCCCAAATAAATTCATCCCTTCTCTCTAAATTAATTTCATTCTCAATTCATTCTTTGTTTCTTGAGTGGTTCTCTACCTCACATTACATATGTTGTTATTGTCTTTTGAGCATTTCTATGGCCTCTTCTTTGGGACCACTCCCCTAACCTGCACTGACATTTGTAGGCTGGGTCTTCAGAGGGTAGTTGTTTTTGCTCAAGGTTCTGGGGGATAACTCAGAGGGCTGGTTTTCTAATACTGTCAGTCAGAGGCCCCAGCCAATGTACCTCTCATTGTTACCTAGTAATATCCAACAGCTTTTAGAATGGGTATTTAATAAGTAGGGATAGCAAGGACAATTATGTCCCTATCCCTTTTTCCAAACTAGGATTTCACTCTCCTCTTATACGAGGTCCTTGGGGGAGAGACATTCAAGTACAAAGACAATGAGGCAGACATGCAAAAAATACACGTGGCAATGGATTTTGGTGGTGTAGTGGATAGAGTATTGGGAGGACTTGAGTTTAAATCTGATATCAGATACTTACTAGCTGTATGACCCTGGGCAAGCTACTTAACCTCTGCCTCAGTTTCCTCATCTAGAAAATGGTGACAATAATAAGACCTAACTCATAACGTTGTTGTGAGGATCAAATGAGACAATATTTCTAAAGCACCTAGCATAAAACCTGACACAAAGTAAGTGCTCTGTAGAAATGTCACTTATTGCTGTCATTTGCTTCTGGTTCCTAGGAGTCCTTTTTTCTGTTCATAGAACCTTCACAAAGTTTCTCATAAGGTGTAGTTCTTGGCTGGACATTGAGGGTCTTTGTAGGGGCCATAGCTAGCCCTCCTCCCTGTCAAAGAGGGTCATACTTCCTGATGTTGTCTTTGCTTAGAGTGTCTAGTCTGTAATTGGTGTAAGAATTACAGATCTTCAGACTTTTGGAAGTTCACAAGATCATCAGCTGGTCAGAGTTTACCACCATGCCCCCAGAGGGTACTTTCTCCCTTCCTACCCAGTTTAAACTTCTTTTTGTGTGCTGTTTTCCCCATTAGAGTGCAAACTTCTTGTGGCCTGGAACTGTCTTTTTTTCTTTTCTTTTCACTACATTTGCGTCTTCAGCATTTAGCACAGTTTCTTGCACATTGCAAGCATCTGATAAATGCTTATTTCCTGCCAACACACACGGAGAACTGCCTAGCTTTAATCTCTCTGGAGCTGTTTGCCCATCTGTAAAATGGGTGATGACAATATTTGTACTCTCTAACTCACAGGGTGGCAGTGAAGAAAGCCCCCTGTAAAGTTCAAAGCATTATAGAAATGCAAGTTATTATTACAGAGATGACTGTTATCAGCCATCCAGATGCAAGAGGTGTGCACTGGAAGAGGATGAGTCTGTGAAAGATTTTCAGGTTTTGCCTGAAATGGCTCATTCAGACCCATCTGGAAGTTGTTTGCCATTCAAACCTTTCAGCCATTGAAGGGCAATTGTTTTAGATAGAAAGCTAGCATTGGCAGTGCTGCTCTAGATGATGAAGCTGGTCTATGGACACCCTGATTGAATTTAGGTCACAGGGGGATATTGTGATGATTAAAAAGTTAATTGCCATGAGATTTTTTTGGTGCCGTTTGGGGGCAGCTAAGTGGCACAATGAATAGAGCACTCGGCCTGGAGTCAGGAAGACCTGAGTTCAAATCCGACCTCAGATACTTACTAGCTGTGTGACCCTGGGTAAGTAACTTTACCCCATTTGCCTCATTTTCATTTCTGTAAAATGAACTAGAAAGGAAATGACAAACCCCTTCGATATCTTTGCCAAGAAAATCCCCAAAGGAGCCACAAAGAGTCAGACAGGACTGAAATGACTGAACAACAACAATCTGATTTTTTGCCACTTGAACTTAAATATATAATTTTTAACAGACCGTGATTTATAATGACTTCTTTAGTGGCTCCCTTTCTTGGAGTCCTCTTTTGTTGTCTTTGTCATGGAGTCATAGTTTTAGCATTGAGGGCGATTTGGAACAATCATTGTCAAAACTATGTAAAGCAAACTGAAGAGGAGAGACTGTGTCAGAGGAAAACCCATTGCCCAATATGGGAGTAAACAGTCCAGTTCAGTGGAACAGGAGGTGGATTTGGAGTTAGAAAGTCTGGGTTTGAATCCTGACTGCAATTTACTGCATCTATGACTTTGGATGAATCATTTTCCTGCAGTTTTATCATTTGTACCATAATAGAATCAGACTAGATCCCATGGTCATGGGATCATAAATTTCAAACTGGAAGGGGCCTTAGGTTTACTCTAGTCTAACTTTCTTATTTGATAGATGAGGTATCCAAACCCAGACCATCTGACTTCAAATCCAGTGCCTTTCCCGCTATATCACACAATTTACCCCAGTGTTCTTCCTAGTAATTTCCAAACCATGCTATCTCCATGCCAGCCATTGTCTTCATGTCTGTGATAGGAAACAGACTCTGTCCCTGTGATGCTGGCATTTGATAGGTGAACTTTCAATGGATTTTGCCCTGAACTAGACTTCCACATCCTGGACGTTTTTTTTTTTTTTTTTGCTTTTTGAAGGGGGTAAGGCAGGGCAATTGGAGTTGACTTCCCTAAGGTCACATGGCCAGTGTTAAGTGTCTGAGGCTGGATTTGAACTCAGGTCCTCCTCACTCCAGGGCCAGTGCTCTATTCACTGTGCCATCTAGCCACCCCCGGGACATTTCTAAACCATGCTGCCAAATGTGCTCCCCCGAGGCACCTTTCTCCCTTCTGTCTCTCTTCAATATGTCATCTTTATCCCATTAGAATGTAAACTTCTTGAAGGCAGGGACTTTATTGCTTGCTTATATATGCATCCCTAGATGCATATATCCCTGGCATACAGTAAGTGCTGAATAAATGCTTTAAAGCTTTATTCTCCTCGTTGATCATGTGTTTTCCTTTAACACTGTCGTAGTAAATGTGTTCTGTAATATCTTCTAATTAGGACTCTGTTCTTTCCTTGAATAATTTAATTGTCCTTAATTAATAATAATAAATTATCCTTGGCATAATTTTGTGTATTTTGTAAATACTTGCATACAGTAAGTACTTAATAAATGTCCTATCTTTATCCATCCATCCATCCATCTCACTCTCTCTCTCTCTCTCTCTCTCATTATCTATCTATCCATCTCTTTAGGTGGAATGTAAACTTTCTGAGGGCAGGGACTGATTCACTTGTGTTCATTTCCCAAATGACTACCACAGGGCTTTACACAGGGTAGTTGCTTAACTAGTGGACACTGAATTGAATTAGATTTTGTTTTCTTCATTTTTCATTATTTTATATCTTCCTATTTCTTGATCTTTCTGATCTTTGTCATTGTATTACATTATGCTTTCATTGACATACCACATTTTCTTCAAACTTTCCCCAGTTATTAGTCATTTAGTGTGCTTCCATTTTTTGTCATTTTTAATAAAGTGTTATGAATCTTTGAATAGCATTTTCTCTCTCTGTCTCTGTCTCCTTTTTCTCTTTTTTCTCCTCTATTCCTCTCTTTTTCTCCTTTATCTTCTTTGGTCCCCTTCTCTCTTTCTCTCTCTCCTTCTCCCTCTTTTCCCCTCCCCTCCCCTCCCCTCTTCTCTTCCCTTCTCTTCCCTTCTCTTCTCTTCTCTTCTCTTCTCTTCTCTTCTCTTCTCTTCTCTTCTCTTCTCTTCTCTTCTCTTCTCTTCTCTTCTCTTCTCTTCCTCTCTCATTTAAAAATGTTCTTGGAGATATTCCCAATAAAAAAGATGTGCCTTCAACTTACTAGATACTTAATAAATGTCAAGTTGAGGCAGAGTTTGATTATTTTTATGATTCTTACATCACAGAGTCAGAGTTTAATGATTTTTTTTTTTACCATACCATAGTCATGGAATATACTGGTCTCAGCTTCCTCTAGTGATTTAATCTTTCTCAAAGACAAGATTTTCTGATACCCCACTCTCATGGTCCTCAGTCAGTGCTATGGATAACCCTATTTCCAGTTGATTTTTATCCTACATTTAGTTTTTAAACACATAGTTCATATAGCTTTAGATTTGGGAGGGGGCTGTAGGTAAAGTACATCCAGTTGGGATGAGTTTCAGTGCTTAGAATGCATAGAACTGATAGAATCAGGAAGTCCTGCCTCTGACAAAACCTAGCTATGTGACTCTGGGCCAGTCACTTAGCACCACAGTGCCCCAGTAAAACCCTAGCACTATAAGTTAAGACAGCATCAGTGCAGGGAGTTTCCTAAACAGGAATTTTACTCCTCTAGATGATGGAAATCACAGGTCAAGGACAAACCAAGCCAAAGAAAAAACCCTGAACAAATCAGATAATGTTTCTCCTTGCTTCACTTTTCTCATCCATGGTGCTTACCTTGTAGAGTGATTATAAATATAGTGTCCTCTAAGTTTTAACATGCCATATAAGTGTTAGCTATTACTGTATACTTCCTTGACAAATTCATTAAACATTTATTGGTCTTAGTTGCATTATAAAATTTGTGCTGGGGTTACAAGGAAGCATCAGTAAACCTGACCAACATTAGCAGTTTTAAGAGCAGTCATTCCTCCACCCTTGGAAAATGATAAAACATTATTTTCCAGTTTGTGACATGGTTTTAATTTTGTGTTCTTTTCCATTTTTTTCCTCTGGCTTGACCCTTTTTTGAGGATACCAGTTGTGTCAAGCTTTTGGTCAAGAGAAAAATAGTCCTGCGTAATTGTTAAGAAAAATAACTACCCTGTTGTAACGATACCACAGCCTTTCAAAATGCGAACTATTTGCTTCACTTAGACCTTGTCGAAGATTTTATTTGTTCATTTGCTGTAAGTACCTATTTGAGTAGCTTTTCTTGGCAGAAGTGATACAATAGAAAATAGACTTTGATTGCAACTTGAAGGTTATAGATGAACTAAAATCTTGAAATCATGTTATCATCATCACTAAATTTGGACCTGTTATTTAAAAAAAATGGTGGGGAGCTCTTGGGTGTAGAAATTGTTTGCACTAATGCAGGTTGATAGCTCATTTGTAATTTATCATCCTAGAGAATTAGCAGGGCAAATGAGAGGGAGGGAGGGAGGAAGGGAGGAAAGAAGGAAAGAAGGAAGGAAGGAAGGAAGGCAAGAAAGAAGGAAAGTAGGAAAGAAGGAAGGAAGGAAGATAGGAAGGAAGGAAGGCAGGAAAGAAGGAAAGTAGGAAAGAAGGAAGGAAGGAAGAAAAGAGAGAAGGAAGGGAGGGAAGGAAGGAGGGAAGAAAAGAAGAAGGAAGAAAAGGAAGGAAGAAAGAAGGAAGAAAGGAAAGAAGGAAGGAAGAGAAAGAAGAAGGAAAGGAGGGAAGGGAATAAGTATTTCTTAAGCATTATGTGACAGGTACTATGCTATATTTGTAAAGTGCTTACAAGGGTAAGTGACTTAATCACACAGCTTGTATGTGTCAGATGTGAGACTTGAACCCAGGTATTCCTGGCTCCTAGACTAGTTAAGTGTCCATAATGCCACACTCATCTAGTCATTTTATTTCAAGAAACTTACTTATTTTTTCATGAATCTTGAACACAGCCTCCTTCTGAAATTTTTACAATTTGAGTATTATCTTCTCTATTATATAGACGAGGCTTTGGGACTCTAAGAGGTCACTTTGTAAACTTATTATCTAGTTAGTAAAACAAGTTGCCTAGTTAAACAGATATCACTACAGAAATTTATATATGACTCCATATACATATATATGTGTCCTGCCTAGTCAATATAAGCATTTACTGAGCGCTTACTGTGCGCCAGGTACTCTGCTAAGCACTCTACAAAATACAGCACAGTGAAAGGAAAGTGAAAAACAATTCCTATCCTCAGACAGTTTACAATCTAATGAGAGAAGATTATTTTTTTCAATACTCTCATTTGAATGTTTCCAGAAATGCTCAAGTATAAAATTATACAATATTAGACTTAAAAAGGAAATGGCATCATATAACTACTTTATTACGCAAATGAGGAAACTGAGTGTTAGCTAGATGAATGTTTTACCCAAACTCACACGGTAAATAAGAGACCGGTGTAGGCATCAAACCTAGGCCTACTGATTTCCATGATCAGTGAGATAGTCTTTTGGTTGACTTTTTTTTTAATTAATTGATTTATTTACTTTTAGTTTACAAGATTCAGTTCCACAATCCCTTGAGTTTCAAATTTTCTCCCCTCCCCCCCTCCTCCCCATGGTGGCGTGCAGTCATGTATAGGATCTGCAAATACTTTCACACTGGACGTTAGTCTGGTTGTATAGAAGGGTTGTAACCAATGGAGTGAACAGTGGGAAAGAAGAAACAAAACCAAACATGGAAAAGAACAAGAGCATGTAGATTGCTTCAGGTTCCATTTAAACTCTGTTCTTTCTAGATTTTTCTCTGAATGTAGATCTCTCCTTCCATCCTGAGACTTGTAGAGTTGTCTTATAACTGTGTGTTGCTGAGAAGAGTCCAGTTTATCAAAATTGATTGTCACACATACGTTGGGTCTGTGATTATGTACAGATTTCTCCTGGTTCTGCTCTGCTCACTTAGCATCAGTTTGTATAAGCCTCTCTAGGTAAATATCAAGTCTATCTCCTCCCCATTTCTTACAGTGCAATAGTATTCCATTACATTCATATACCACAACTTGTTTAGCCATTCCCCAATTGATGGGCATCCCCTTAATTTCCAGTTTTTTTGCCACCACAAAGAAAGCTACAATAAATATTTTTGTACATATGGGTCTTCCTCCCACTTCTATGATCTCTTTGGAAGTAGAATTTGAGATTCTTTAAATAAAGTAACTTGGAGATATGTAAAGTTTGTAGTCTAAGAAATCAGAATATAGCACTGATGATTATCAATTATAAACTCTTTATCTTTTAGTTATTTGGGATTTAGCTGGCACAATGTTCCTGTTTACCCCCTTAGCCCAGGAGTAGTAGTAGTAGTAATAGTAGTAGTAGTAGTAGTAGTAGTAGTAGTAGCAGCAGCAGCAGCAGTAGTAGTAGTAGCAGTAGTCATAGTAGTAGTAGTAGTAGTGGTAGTAGTAGTAGTAGTAGTAGCAGTAGTAGTAGCAGTAGTCATAATAGTAGTAGTAGTGGTAGTGGTAGTAGTGGTAGTAGTAGTAGTAGTAGTAGTAGTAGTAGTAGCAGTAGCAGTAGTAGGCGTAGTAGCAATAGCAATTGTAGTAGGTGTAGTATTAATAGTAGTAGCAATTGTAGTAGTAGCAATTATATAGTAGTAGCAGTAGCAACTATAGTAGTAGTAATAGTAGTAGTAGTAGTAGTAGTCGTATATAGTACATAGATAGAAGTAGTAGAAGCAGTGGTAGTAGTAGAAGAAGAAGAAGAAGAAGAAGAAGAAGTAATATAAATTGTAGTAGAGGTAATGTTTATTTAGCACTTAAAGGTCTAAAAGATGTTTTACATAAATATTACTTCAAGTGAATCTCACAACAACCTTGGGAGGTGAGTTATATTATCATCCTTATTTTATAGATAGAAATGTTATAGTCCAATTCCTCTATACTAAGGATGAAGAAACATATAGTTGTATCCCACCATTAGTCCCTTCCCCCTCAAGATATCACAGTAAATTGGGCAGGCAAAGATACATTTTTTTTTTTTGCTTTTTGGAGGACAGCTGGGGTTAAGTGACTTGCCCAAAATCACACAGCTAGTAAGTGTTAAGTGTCTGAGACTGGGTTTGAACTCAGGTCCTCCTGACTCCAGGGCTGGTACTCTATTCACTGCGCCACCTAGCCACCCCAAAGATACAATTTTTACAGAAACCTTAATGCTGAACCTGGTCCAACCAAGCACAAAGCTTGAGATTCTGGGCTAGTGGATACAGATACGCTTACATGTGTATAGCATACACACATATGTATGTCTCTTTTAGTATAATATATACATGTACACATATTTACATATATATGTGCATGAATATGAGCAGCAAGGTGACACAGAAGAAAATGTGCTGTGTCTGGAGTCAGGAAGACTTATCTTCCTGAGTTCAAATGTAGCCTCAGGCACTTACTAGCTGTGTAATCCTGGGCAAGTCACTTACCTGTTTGTTTCAGTTTTCTCATTTGTAAAATGAACTGGAGAAGGAAATGGCACACCACTCCAGTATCTCTGCCAAAAAAAAAAACCTGAAATGGATCATGAAAAGTCAGACATGGCTGAAGTAACTGAACAACAGCAATGCATGTGCATATACATATATGTGCACGCACTCACACACACACACACACACACACACACACACACACACTTTGAATTTACTTATGTATATGTTACATCCTGCTGTGGAAATATAAGTTCCATGAGGGATGGGGAATTATTTATTCTTTGTAACCCTAGTCCCTAGCAAAGTGACTGAAATATGGCGGATGCTTAATAAATATTAAGGTGACTTCAATAATAATGATGATAGCTAACACATGTATGTGTGGGGAGTGAGTGTGAGAGAGAGAGAGAGCAAGCGAGAGAGAGAGAGGAGAAGGAAGGGAGGGAGAGAGAGAGAGAGAGAACAAGCTGTGTTCCAGGCACTGTGCTTAACAATTATTTCATTTGATCCCCACAACAACCCTGGGAGGTAGGTGCTATTATTCCTCCCGTTTTATACATGAAGCAATGAATACATGACATAGTTACTTTAAGGAGTGTTCTTTCTTTTATATATAAATGTGATCCTAATGAGTTGATGCTTGGAAATCATATTCTATAAGTTTTAAAAAATATTCCACTAGCAATAACAAATTAGGAGCGATCCATCTATGCTCTCTCAGACATATAGTCTGTAAAAATATAACAAGCATTTCAAAAAGTGCTGAGGGACTGGGCCAAGTAAATGTAATTCATTGACCCAGAGCAACAGATGCAGCAGATATACGAAATAAAGGGAAAATTTTTAATTCTGAATCCTAAATGCTAATAGTACATGGCTGGATACTTGCGGTCTAATTCCCATGTCATCTGCTGATGAAATAATTTCCCCAAAGAAATAAACAAGCTGAGCTGACCAAAACCAGTTCTTTTAGAATCAGTGAATTAAATTGCTTTCTTATGCTATACCCCTGAAAACTTGCAGGAAGATGGTATATATTTCTAAGTCTAGACAAAGAGGGAAATGAAACCTAGATTAGATCCAAATTGGAAAGGAAGCATGGCACACTGCAACAAGAGTTGGGCTTTGAGTCAGTAGAGGCTTGGGTTCAAATTTTGCTTCTTGTTAACAAGTCATCATCTATTTTCACATCTATAAAATGGACGTACTAATAACAATAGCACTTACCTTATGGTTCTTTTGATGAGTAAATGAGATAAAATTATATATAGTATTTTGCAAACCTTAAAGCACTATATAAAGGTCAGCTTTTATTATTATTAATCTTGCACTAGGTTTTGGATGGTTGCTTCAGGAATGAAAAAAAAAGCTACTTAGTTTGTAACAGAATTGCAGAATGATATAGCCAGATTGGACCTTTCCAACTGTCTTCTCTAATCTCCTCACTTTATAGATACTTGGTCACAATTTTTAAAGCATGGTTTGTATCATGGGGTTAAATTCAGACATGGATATGTGTTACATTTGGATAGTAATTTCATCATGCCAGATAAGTGGAAACATAGATCTTGAAAAAATATTTTTTTAATTAACAGGCATTTATTTTCTCTTCCTCCCACTTCCTCCCCTCTCCCGTCCTTTAAAGAAGAAAAAAAAAAAAGGAAAAACAACCCTTGTAACAAATAGAAACAGATCTGATATTGCAACTTGCTTGGGTGCTAATTGTAATGTCTTGACAGCAAAGAAATTAGATAAGAAGAAAATTGTTATTCCAATGAAACAAATTGTTATTCTTCTCCTAAAATCAAATCTTTTTGTTAGTTTAGACATATATTGTTCTAGCGGGCCCTGTGAGGGTCTTTTTTAGCACTTGGGGAAGCAATGTAGGGCAGCAGGAGCAATGGTGGATGGAGTTTTATCCCTTAGGACTGTATAAGTTTGGGATTCAGTCTAGGCTTTGTTTTCCTGCTCTGCAGAATGAGAGAACTGGACTCCATGACCTCCCAGATCTTTTCCAGCCCTAAAACTATGACTTCAAGAAAAGAGGAGAGAAGGAAATTGGGAGAGCCTATAAGTAGAGCAGTTAATTGCTCTCGACTCTTTCAAGTCTTATTAGATACTCCCTTCCCCCCCAAAAAATCTTCCACAAAGGCTAAATACTTCTTAATCCATAGCTCCTTAGAATCATTAACATTTCAGGGTTGGAAATGACTTATTATCTTTGCTGGTTTTTTTATTCATTGTGCTTAGACTAAAGAAATCATCAGGAAGCTTTGGCCAGTAGCTCCTGCTAATTGACTAGCTGTAAACCAGCTTCCTGTTGTGTTGCTATTATTTGGGGGGAGCAGATGTTTGTCACTCACCCAATAATGGTTATTCTTGTTTTGTGCTTCCAGAAAATCCAAACTTTTCAGCTGCAAGAAAAATGCAGCAGCGTTCGTTTGGTGAATATGAATGCCCTGTCAGGCTCCCCAGAGCCTTTTTCTTTCTGAGGTAGATGGAGAGAGAGGTAAAGACATTAAAGAAAAGCTATTGAAAGGTCCCTGGAGGAAAAATGTTCTAGGTCATTTGAGGTTAGTGGGAGGCATAACCTTGGCTCTTTTACGATGGGACTATTTCAGAGAGACCCACTGGTGAGACACGTGCACCAATTACACTTTCATTAGTTACTGCGGGAAGATTCAACTTCATGTGGATTTCATTTATGAAACCTGAACCGATTTCCTCTTCTGTGGCTCAATTAAGAAGCCTGCCAGTTTGCAGAGGTTCGAACAATGCATTAAGAGACAGATTAGGATGTGGATTGCATGCTGAGAGCATAGTGAAGGGGCTGTTGACTCAGGAAGACCTCAAATTTCAGCCTGTTGTTGAAATTGCAGTGTCTATGGAAACTGCAGCCAGAGATGCAGGCATGATTTTCTACCATAAGGCTCAAAGATAGAAGGGACATGCAAAGAAATGATAGCATTGGAGAGGAGGTGGCCAGAGGTTGGGCAAGCAGAAACACAATGCTGGGGGGTGGAGGGGTGGGTATTACTGAATGTGGCATTTAAGCTGCATTGGGTAGAAGGCATAACTGACCACTGCCATTTTTTCAGAAGTTCAAAGGGAAGCATTTTCAATGAGGGAGATGAGGAGGGAGGGAGGGAAAGAGAGGGAGGGAGAGAGGGAGGGAGAGAGAGAGAGAGAGAGAAAGAGAGAGAGACAGAGACAGAGACACAGAGACAGAGAGGCAGAGAGAGAGACAGAGACAGAGAGATACAGAGAGAGAGATATGGGAGAGAGAGATGAGGAGACAGAGAGGGAGAAGGAAAGAAAGAGGGAGAGGGAGAAAAAAGGAGAGGGGGAGGGAAGGAGAGGGAGACTGAGAGACGGAGGGAGACAGAGACAGACGAGACAGAGAGAGATAGAGACATAAAGAAGCAATAAAGAAATGCACATTGTAGAGACAGAAAAGGAGGACTATTTTGAGAAGGGCAAGAGATCAACCATATTAAGCTTAATCCTATTAAGAAATAGGGACACTAGTTGGAACTGGATGAAATGTCCCAGAGAACCTACACATGAAATATCAGATTTCAGACAATTATAATTCATTCTAGTTCACTTTATTTCAATAGAAATATTGAAATATTTATTGAATTCCTACTGTATGGAAAGCCAGATGAAAAAAACTTTTAAATGTTAAATTGAGAAGTTTTTTCTTTGAAGCAAGATTGAGCCACTGGAGATTCTTGCAGTATGTGGTCTTCTTCTCCTACAAATTACTTTGCATAATTTGCATATGTTGCATATACTCAGCTGTTGTAGCTTCTCAGTAGACTATAGACTCCTTGAGGGTAGGAATGATTTTATTTATATCTTTGTACGCCCAAGCACTAGCACAGTACTTGGCATGTAGTAGGCACTTAGTAAAGGTTCAATTGGTTGAGTGTTTGGAGGAAGGGAACATCTTCTTGGAATAGAGTACATACATAATAAATGTAACCTGCTAAAGAAGGCACTGGGGAAGACAAAATTTAGAAAAATCATGATCCCAACCCTCATGAAGGTGCTCCAGGCATATAAAGGCACCAGTAGGCACTCCAAAATATGGAATGGGTGGATGGAGATGTAAGTAGTAGTAATATTGAGCTTTTATCTTGGGAAAACATTCTTCTTCTAGTGATCAATGTGTTACATTACACTGAACAGTTAGTATGGTTTTCCATTTGCAAATCTTAAAGTGCTATATGGTTGGCAAGATTTCCATGAAAGAAATGATGAAATAAAATGTTTTGGCTCTTGAAAGTATATATTTCAATTAGCTAGAAAATTTAGGGGGAAAAGCTCATTCCTAGATAATGCCAGACAAGAGAGGTGTCACTGTACTTTGGGTTTAAGATAGAGCTTGTGCAGCTTAAGTCTGATGATTCTGCCAATGACTCATTACATTGGGGAGGACATAGACTCCCCTCCCCACCATTCTTTAAGGTAATGCCAGCTGAGTGAAATCATAGGTGGGTGGTATTAACTTTTCAGTGAGAAGACCTGGGTTCAGATCCTGGCTGACCAATACCTTTGTGACCTGGGGAGGTGTTATGGGAATCTGAAGATCTTCCCTGCCCCTAGGCCCTTTGCTAAAGTGGCTACGTGACTCTGAGGACCCTTGGATATTTGAAAGTATACTCTGTTCCCTAATAGGCTGAATGTGATCATGTGGAGCCTGTGGCG
>CM053583.1:126454423-126487036 GCA_028627135.1 Pseudochirops cupreus
TATTATAATTATGTCATAATTTATAATAACATAATTAGGACTTTAACAAAGAAGACTCAAGAGGAAGATTTCCCTCTTCTTGAAAGAAATGCTGATTATTAAGATTATTTTGAAAGACTTAAGAATACTCTGTAATAAGAGGAGTGTATCCTTTGGACTTATCTGTCAGAAAATACCTCTAAATGAGAAGATTCCTGGCAAAATAAGCTTGATGCTCAAGCCAAACAATAGTGAGCAAAGCAATTTAGTGAAAGATCAAGGAAGGAACTTACAAGAGAGAGGGAGGGAAAAGTAGTTGGCTATTTTAGGGAAGAAAAAAAAACCTAACATACTAACACGTAGAACCAAATTCTCCTCAGATTTTTTTTCTTTTTTTCCATCCGTTGCTCATGAAAGAGTAGGAATTTAGCCCAATAGTCTCTGTATCTAACATGAATAATCAATTGACTCCCATTGTTCTTTGCAAGCCTTTGGGGAATGGTTTTCAGCAAGTAGAAGTTCCTAGAAAGCCAGAACTTTTTTCAGTTTGTATTTGTATTCCCAGCACTCAGATGTAGTAAGAGATTAATAAATGCTAGTTTGTTGAGTTGGATTGAATTTGTCTCATGATTTTTAAAGAGCCTCAGAATCCTGGAGTTGGAAGAAACATCAAGGGCAATCTAATCCAAGCCATACACCAAAGGAATCCCCCATGAATCTATAGCTCTATAACCTCTAATGATATTTAGCACAACTCTCACCAATGAATCTTGAGTCCTGGAACAAGGCTGCCTCTTTTCTTGGAGCTCTAGGGCACAGTAGAACAATATCCCAAGCTGTCCCCCCTTGCAAGTTTGACCAGTTTTTCCCTTAAGAAGTATTGAAACTGGGGGCGGCTAGGTGGTGCAGTGAGTAGAGCACCAGCCCTGAAGTCAGGAGGACCTGAGTTCAAATTCGACCTCAGACACTTAACACTTACTAGCCGTGTGACCTTGGGCAAGTCACTTAACCCCAATTGCCCTGCCTTCCCCCCTCAAAAAAAAAAGTATTGAAACTTTCCTTGAGAGTTGACTGATTCGGGGGACTAAAGTCTCAGAATGTTGATATCACTTCCTTAACACCTGCCTCCAAAGCAGAACCAGATGGATGCTCTGTATATATGCTGTGTATAATAATGGGTAAGAGAATTTTGCTCAGCTAAATCCACTTGGGGGCATCCTCAAAGCCTATTCTTGATGAGCACCTTTCTCCTGCTATGGCTAAATAAGTATCTTTTTGCTAACTATTGCGTGACATACAAACATCTCATTTTCTTCCCATATTGAACCTAAATTACCAAGAGCTTGAAGCAGGCTCAACTTAGAACTTAGGAGTTCTCCTGAAGAGTTTGAATGATCTATAACACTATCAGCTTGAGCCGCCCCCACCCCCGCCGTATATTTCTCCCCTCCAAGATTTTCTGCTGAGGGTCAGTTTAGTTAGCTAGTCTTAAGTACCTTTTGGATAAGTATATTTAATAAGGTGGTAAAATATAAACAGTTTATAAAAAACTTCCCCCCCAAAGTCAATAATACACTCTTCCTGGTATATATACAGGCTTTAAGAGGAAGTAGGTATAAACTTAGAGAACAATGTAGCAAAGGGGTAATTCAAAGCTCCTGATTGTTAAAAGTCTTTTTCCCCCATTCTTGGGGTAGTCAGAAAGCCCCCCATAAGCTTGCTGTGGTTTCTTTATATCTAAATTTGTATCTAATTTCACCTTGTATCCTAATGAAAACACTGTCCTGAGAGATTCAGGGACACTATAACCTAAGGCAAGATGAGAGATCCAATATCTTCCTGATCCTTGGAGGTTTGCAAGGTCCTCCTCTTGTCAAGAAGGAGTGAGGGCAAAGAGACCTAGCGCAAAGGCAGAACCAAGGCTTCTCCTCCGCATCTACCTCATCCCCATTCCTGCCCTAATCCCCAAGGATTTCCTTCTCGGGGAGTTTAGCTTAACCCCATGTTTGCCTCAACTTCTTGAATGAATCAAGTCCTTACTCAGCTTGGTAATATAGATGAACCCTAGAGTGGAACCACATATTCTCAACCTATCCAAATTCTTATGCAATGTCATCCCAGTTGAAAAAACTTTTGGGATATAGTCAAATGTATGATTATTTGATTGACTGAATCTTGTTTTTTTCTAAATAAAAGTATCAAGGCTAAAATATCAAATATGCTGACATATCAGGTAAGAGCCAGAAAAAGACTACTAATACCTGAGTGAGCACATTTGGTCACCTTGAATTATGAAATTTTCCTTGACATTAAGCACTTTGCAGCTTTCACCCATTATTTTTGGTTCTACCATCTGGGGCCAAGCATAACAAGCCAAATCTCTCTTCCATGCCATCAAATTTCAGATATTTGAAGCAACTATTATCCCTGACCCCACCCTACATACTCCCTTCTCCTTGTCTCCCAGGATAAACATTTGTATTTCTTCCAAATGATCCTCATATGTCATTATCTTAAGGCCACTCATCTCTTTTGCTGCCCACCACTGAACATTCATCAGCCTATCAATGCACTTCCTAAATTGTGACATCCAGAACCAAAAGCACTCTTTTCTTCCTCTTAACATGAAAGTCTGGGTAAGAAAATGAGGGTTTCCTGCTCCCATAGGCAAGAATCTGTTTACAGTGCTTGGCTTTGGCTTCCTCCATCCCAACTGCTCCCTAACTGGAGCACTGATCATTTCAGCATCTCCTAATGGTGCCAGCTGCCCCAACTGCCCACAAGCTCAGACAGACAACACTGCCAGAAATGCCCATATGCTTGGATCATCACATACATATGGTGGCCCAAAGGGGAGCATGTATATTATCTTCCATAAGCAATAAAGGTCAATTTTCTGAAGTTCAACAGCATTGATCATTTAACAAAGTATTTTCTCTGGACTTGTACATGTGGTCTGATATTTTCTCAATGTACTCAGAATCCTAATCAACTAGAATCCAATTGAACTCGCTTTTAAATGTCATGCATGAATATACAAATTAAATTTTATTTCACTTGTCTTTTGAATCATGTCCAATCTCTTTTTCATTCATTGTTATTACAAGATATAATCAGTGATGTCATTGGTGTAGAGAGGTTACATTGAGGAATATCTTTAACCAATGTAGTTTAGCACTTTTTCTGCAATTTATAAGCTGATTGAATTAAGTGACTTGCCCAAAGTCACTTAGCCCATATATATCAAAGGCATGACTTGAACCCAAATCTTCTTGATTTCCACTGTCATTTTATAGGTGAGAAAGTGGATGAAGGTTACAGATCTCTGGATATTTCAATTTAGCTTGAGAATTATGGAAAATTTTATAAGGAACAGGGTATAGTTGTGCCAAAAACACATTTTTTTCCATTTCATTTGACTTTATGAAAAATCCCATCCATATGTTTTTTTTTTACTCATCTACATTATTTTTAAGAAATTATTTTGTAAGAGCTATTTTCCATTCAAAAAGCTTTGGAGGACTTCTTTCTGTCTCTTTAAGCTCTTTTTCAAAAAACAAAACAGGAAGCAATGTTTTGCCAAGTGTAAACAAGCTCAGATGCCAGATGAACCAAATAAATTTTTAAAACTCTGAATCTGTGAATTTGGATCTATTAGGTGCTTTAACCTTTACTCCTAAATGTTAAATGTACACTAACACCCCACCTATGCCAACTTTACAGAATTTACCCAATGTCATTGTTATTAATTAATCATTAGGGAAAGAAAAGAACACTAGATTTGGAATCATAGGTTCTATGTTCAAAACCCAACTCTGCTCTGGATCTATCTGTGTGACCACTGGCAATTCTCATAATCTCTCTGGGCCTCAGTTTCCTTATCTGTAAAATGAAGAGGTTGGACTTAATAATGAACTCTGAGTTTCCTAACAGCTCTAAAATTCATGAGCCTCTGTAGGACAACCATATCTCAGAGATGACTCCAATGGGGTTCTTAAATCTGCTTTGGACATATACATAATTACATCAGGGAAATGACATGAGAGGAGGTAAGAAAATGGAGGGAGACTTGAGTCAAAGGTTACAATGACAGAAGAATTGATCTACAATGATTTAAACGTTCTTTGTTCTGTGCTAGGTACTAAAGATACAGGGGCATAAATGAAATAATCCTTGCCCAACTCTAGGCATTTTCAATGGCTGTCCCCCATGTCTGGAATTCTCCCCTCTCTCATCTCTACTTCCTGGGTTCCCTGGCTTCCTTCAAGTCCCAGCTAAGTCTCACCTTCAGGGAGTGTTTCCCAATCCCCCTTAATGCTAATGCTTTCCTTCTGAAATTATCTCCAGTGTATCCTGGATATATCTCATTTGTAAATAGTTGTTTACACATCATCTCTCTCATTAGACTGTGACCTGCCTGACAGCACAGAACGTAATTTGCCATTCTTTGTATCTCCAGCACTTAGTATAGTGCCTGACTCCTAGTTGGCATTTATTGACTGACTGACTGACTTCCCTCAATGAGCTTACACTCTAGACATGAAAACAACTTAGAATCATAAATCAGCAACTAGAAAGAATTTCAGAAGCCATCAAGTCTTACCATCTCTTTTACAGAAGAGGTAAGTAAGGGTCAGAATGGCTGTGATTTGCCCAGGTTTAAACAGATGGCATTTGTCAGAGCTTGATTTGGAACCCAAGTCTTTAAATCAAAAACCATGTCACAAATGAAAACCAATTGATGAACCGTTAATGAAATCATTCTATCACCCCCTACCAGTCATTTTTCTTTCCTTCTCTGAGTCTTTCTTTTGTGTTTTCTTTCTTCACTTTTTTATTTGAACTTTTTTGCACTCCTCTTCACTTCTTCAAATCCCTAACTTCTTTTAATTAACAAACATCACATGTGCCATTTCCTGTGTGGCACCTTTCCTGACACCTCCTCCCAGCAGTCTGGTTCTCTCCTCTTTACAAAATCAGGTATAAATTGTATGCATTCCCTCACCACCACCACCCCATATCAAGTAGAATGGAAGCTTCTTAAGGACAGGGATTATTTTTTATTTTGTTTTTGAATCTCCAGGACCCAGCATGATGCTTCCTAGATTGTTGGATTCTTATTCTACTTTTTTTCTTTTAAAAAAATTTATTATTTATTTTTTAACATTTAAAAAATTTTGAGTTCTAAATTCTTTTCCACCCTCCAGCCCCTCCTCCATTCATTGAGAAGACAAGCAATATATCACTTACACATGTGAAATTATGCAGAGCATATCTCCTTATTAGCCATGTCACACACAAAAAAGCAAGAAAAATAAAGTGAAAAAAATTATACTTTAATCAACACTCAGAGTTCATTAGTTCTCTCTCTGGAGGTATATAGCATTTTTTTATCATGAGTCCTTCAGAATTGTCTTGAAACATTGTATTAATAAGAGTAGCCAAGTCTTTCAGAGTTAATCATCTTAATATTGCTAATACTGTATACAATGATCTCCTCGTTCTGCTCCCTTCACTCTACATCAGTTCAAATAAGACTTCTCAGGTTTTTCTGAAACCATCCTGATCATTTCTTATAGCACACTAGTATTCCATTACAAACATATACCAACGGGGGTGGGGAAGCATTATCCTAAGGTTTAGGCTTTTTCATGCTGCCATTCCCAGAACTAGTTCTGGGGGTCTATAAGTTTTTGGTGCTTCCAAGATGGTATGATTTGGGGAGAGGTGTTGTCACTGTTCTCCTGGTCTGAACTCTGGCCTTGACCCAGGAAGGGCCCCTGCTTCCCTGAAGCAACTAATATTAGTGCTCCTCTCTGCCCTGAAATTGTGACCCAAAACTTTATATAGGCAATAGAGTTGCCAAACAGTTCCTGGTCCCATGCCCAGCATCAGTTTAATGTTCCCTATAATCTCTTTCTGACCAGTTGTCCAATCCCCTTACCGTCTTTGAGCTAAGAACTCCTGTTGCTGCTGCCACTGTTGTGGCCTCTCCAAAGCCCATTGTTGGTGTTGCCACCATTAGGCTCCAGGCTAGCCCCTACCCAGTCACAGACCTCTCTTGCCAAGCTCTTAAGCTGTTTTAGACTGGAAATATGTCTCACCCTGACCTTTTGTTGGGTCTGTAACTTCAGAAATAGATTTGAGGCATTCATTATTTCAAAGCTGTTTGGAGGGGAATGTTCAGAGAGCTCCCCTGGTTGCTGCCTTGACTCCACCATCTTGGTGCTGTCTCCTCCCATTCTATTTCTTATGCCTTAGACGTGCCAGTGACACTCAGAGGCATAGTTAAATCCACTGTTGGAAATTGGGGATAAAAAGGTAAAATGAGGAAGAATCAAGATCTTTAATCTTTCTTTTTTTTTTTAAATGGGTTTTGGGAATAGTGCTTGAAAACTCCACTTCAGCTGCTCAGGGAAACAAATTTTGATGTTTAGCCCTTGAGCTGATGCCCAGTTTCCCAGCCTGGTACCACCTAAATTCAGGGCTGCTTTTCAGCTTCTTTTGCTAACTTTATAGACTGCTTCTAAGAGGTCCTCAGGTTGAACCATTCTGTCCTCATCAACAGCATGTCAGGCAAGAGCAGTTGGTACTTAGCCAAATGTAAGAACATGGATTTCCTGAACTTGGATTTCATTGGCCAACCCAGATGGCAAAGCAATGTGTTGTATGAGCAATTATTCAATTCAGAAATATCATAAGGACATATGATGTACCAGGTAGTGTGTAAGGCACTGGAGAGATGAAGAGTGGAAACAGCTTTGCTCTCATAGAGCTTATAATCTAAGGGGGTACGGGGAGTGATGGTAGGCATGTACACAAATAACTGGGATACTATGTGGTGAGTATACATGAGAGACACCTAGAGGAACCTGAGGAAGGAGAGACTACTTCTAGTTATGACAAGCTTAAGACATTTATTAAGCACCTACTATGTGCCAAGCATTGTACCAAATGCTTTTACAAATATCACTTCAATTGATCCTCACAACAACCCTGAAAGATATCATTAACCCTAATTAGTAGTTGAGAAAACTGAGGCAGACAGATTAAGTGACTTGCCCAGGGTCATACAGCTAGTAAGGGTCTGAGGCTGCATTTGAACTCAGGTCTTGCGGACACCAGGCCCAGCATTCTATCCACTGTGCCAGCTAGTGACCTCTGGGCAGCTCGACAAACAGGGTTGCAAAATATCATAGTGACCAGAGAGGTGGTCTTAGAGTTTAATGGGAGGAGAAAGTGAGGCTGATGACCTCACACAGCCCTCCCTCGCTCAAATCAAAGTCAACTGTAAGTCATGTCATCATCTCCCTGATGTCATGGTTCTCTTCAAGAGTGAAGGACAAATAACCTGTGAGTATTCAAAGCTGCCTGAATGGGAACCCAAGCAGTTGGGCAACTCAGTTCATCCTTCTCCTCTCCAAAAGAAGGCAAATTTTGACGGCTGGAAGCTGCCCACTTAAATCGGGGTTTACTGACTAGATTTCTTCCTTCCTTCCGTCCTTCCTCTCTCTCTCTCTCTCTCTCTCTCTCTCTCTCTCTTTCTCTCTTTCTCTCTCTCTCTCTCTTTCTTTCTTTATTTATTTCTTCTCAAAGACCAAACCTTGAACCTATCTCACACTGGAGCTCATAGATTGGACCACAATGGGTACCTGCTCAAGAAGCACTTAATGGCTGTATTTTGGGGCCTCCTGGCTCACAGCAAAGGTCAGTAGCAACTATTTCTCTTTTCACCAGCAACCTCCAGGGTCTTCCCCTTCCAGTTTGAGGGTTTTGTTTTTGTTTTTTAATTAAAGGGGCCATCCCTTGACTCACTTCTTAAAGATGCCTATTCATTGAATGGGCATTACCTTACTCAAAGTGAGACCCTGAAAAGACCTTACCCTAAAAGAATTGGAGTCTCCCATTACATCCTGGGCAATCTCCAATCATCCTTATGAATATCTGACCACTGGATGCAGATGGCTCTGGAAGAGAAAGTGAGGCCGGGAACCTTGCACAGCCTTCCCTCACTTAGATCAAAGTCAACTGCAAGTCATGTCATCATTTCCCTGATGTTATGGTCCTCTTCAAAAAGAAGGACAAACCCAACTTTAAAGCCTGTAAGATTCAACTCCAAATCCTGCTTTTCATATTTACTTAGCTGTGTGACCTGCAAGTGAAGTGGATTAAAGTGAGCAGAATTGTGCAAAGTCATTGGTCCTCTTCAAGAATGAAGGACAAACAACCATCTGTGAACAGTAGTAGCTGCCCCCCTGGGGATGCAAATGGCTGGTTCCAGTTGGGCAATGCTACTATTTCCTCCTACTCCTCTTTCTCTTCCTCCTCCTCTTCTCTCTTCTCCTCCTCTTCTCTACATAGGGAATCACACCCTTACATGTGGGCACTTTGTCCAAAAGAATATAAGTTTTGATTGCTTATGTTTTGCAAGGTATGTTGGGATTGGGGGGCTAGATTTTTCTTCCCTACTTATTTATTCTATCATTGTTTTGTTTTGTTTTTCAAAAAATTGGAACAACTAACTCTTTTGTTTCATGTAGTTTTCATTTATGATTTCTTAAAATATAGCTCTGAATAAGCAAGCTTTAATAAAGTCCATTGGAATTCAAAGGGAACTTCTTGACTATGTCTTTAAACCCAAATCACTCTGGGTCTCACTGGCTAGCAATAGGTCCCAGCCCAAGCCTCACGTGCTCATTGTTTGAGTTTTGTTGGCTAGAGGAACGTGTAAATAACAATTACTTAAAATAACAAGTTTCAGTTCTGGCCAGAAGGTCAAAGGTTCTTCCCTTTCCAGACTTAATCTTTTATGAAGGCCCATTTTTACATAGGCCCGTTTTTATCCTCAATTCTTACCTAACCTTTAACTACTGAAAGGGTGTTGGCGCCTCAGACAAACTGAGACCTGAGAAAGACCTTAACCTTACCTTAAAAAGGCCAAGGTCTCCCACTGCATCCAGGGCCATCATCAGTCATCCTGACCTGTGTGTTGCCACTGGGCCTCAATGACTCAGGAGGAGATAGTGAGGCTGATGACTCTGCATAGCTCTACCTTACTTAAATCCAATTCACTTGTAAGTCAGGACATCACCGTCTTGATGTCATTGGTCCTCTTCAAGAATGAAAGATGAGCAACAGTTGCTTGACCACAGACAAGTCATTTAACACATTAACAATATCAATTTTCTCATCTGTAAAATGGAGATGACAATCTCTACAATGTCTTCCTCATAATATAATTGTAAGGCCTGAACGAGATAATGTAGGCAAAGCAAATTGCAAAATCTAAAGGACTATGTAAATTTCAGCAATAATTGTAAATGTTTGAGGGATCAAGTCCTAGCGTCCAGTCCCCTAAAATGCCTTCCCCCATCCCCAGCAAAAAAAAAAAAAAAAACCACAAAAAACTGCACCTTTGTATTCATGGTCTCTGTGATCATCCCTTGGGAGCTGAGAAAATTGTATTTGACCTTGAATGACATTCAGGACTTGATGGGGAAACACACAGTCTCAGTCCTGGTTTGGTTACCTAAAGTCTGGTGAGTCAAGCTTGTTCAGAGAGGAAGGCATGACATAATATCATCAATTTAAAACCCTATCTAGGGCATGTTTCAAGAAAGAAAATGTATGGGTTTTTCTACCCATTTAAGGCTCTACACCAAGTATTATGTCATTCAAGAATCCCATAGTGAATTTTCCAAAATATGTACTACAATGCACATACATATAATCTGCAATTTTTTTCAATGAAATCTACTTTGCCACAAAATTCCACCTTCAGATTCTGGTGGCAAGCCAAACCAATTATTTCTTTTTGTAGTATCATCAGAACAACATCAGTGTAATTACAAGTTATATCCTGTGGCTGTTTACCGACTACTTACAAATAGGTTGTGTTCAAGGATTTAATTCAGTAAATAAATGTGAAGTGCTCAGTACAACACACACAGGATACTGTGGTGGCCAGGAAAGGAGATGTATAAGATGAATAACAGTGGGCATTACCCTCAAGGAATTTACCATCCAGTAGGAAAGATAATAGGTACACAAAACACTGTAACACACATTGGAATATAGTCGTGCATGAACACTGGAGCAAAGGATTTGAAAATTCTGAAGAGAGAAAGTTCACTTTTTGCTGACATACTAGTATTCGAATGTGTTTGAATACAGTCTTGCAAGAGGGGTAAGGGATAGACTAAAGACACAGAGAGAACATTTCTGAAAAGTCAATGAGTTCATTATGGGATGAGTTCAGGGAATGGACAGTCATCCACTTTGGCTGGAGAGTAGAGCATGACTTGCTACCCATTGTCAGAAGATGAGAAACACTGAAGGAGCAGCTAGGGGGCATAGTGGATAGATAGAGTGATAGACTTGGAAGCATGAAGTCCTGAATTCAATCCTGCTTTGGTCAATAACTATGCGACCCCAGAGAAGTCATTTAACCTATGTAACCCTTGGTCTCCTCATCTGTAAAATGGGGTTTATAATAGCACCTACTTCATAAGGTTTGCTATGAAAATGGAAAGGATAACATCATCGAGCACCTAACAAATTTTAAAGTACCATATAAATGTTAGCTATTATTGTTATTAACTAGAGCTAACTTGCATAGAACCTCATGAACCAAATTAAGGAAGTGGCTATCATGGAAATAACACTGGATAGAATAACAGAAGACTTGGGTTTGAATATGGCTCTAACATATGCTGTGCATGTGACATTATGATAGTCATTTCACTCATGAAGGCTGTAGGTTTCTCCTCTGTAATATAAAAGAGTTGAATTAGAACAGAGATTCTTTACTTGGGGTCCATGAACTTGTCCTTAAAATATTTGCAATAGTGTATTTCAATATAATTTACTTTCTTTGTAATCCTGTGTGTTTTATTTGATGCATTTTAAAACATTAGTCTAAGAAGGAGCCTGTAAGTCTCACCATATTGCCAGAGGGGTCCATGATCCCCAAATGATTAAGAATCCCTGAATGGGATGATTTTTAAAGTTCATTCCAACCTGAAAACATAGGTTTCTATGAGTCTGGCTTCTATTAAAGTGGCAATGGAGAACCTTTGAAAAGTGTTAAGCAGGTGAATGATGGCACTGGAAATGTTACAAAGAAAGTTAAATACAGCATTACATAGTCCCCTTCTACCTTTCCAGTCATCTTACACTTTACTCCCTGACACATTACCCTTGAATTCAAAGGCAGTAGCTTCCCAGCTATTCTTGAACAAGGCACAATATTTCTCCTCTCCTAGCATTCTGTCTGGCTGACCCCATCTCTACATCACTCTCCTCTGCTCCAACTACTGATCTCCCTACATTCCTTTGAGACCCATTAAAGTATTACCTTCTACAGGAAGCTTCTCCCAACACCTATTAATTCCAGTGCATTCCTTCTATTCATTATTTCTTATTTATTCTAAATATATTTTTCTTTTTTTATTTGTATATTTGTGTATTATATTTGTCATTGTATAATTGTTTGTTTAAGTCTTACCCATTAGATTGTAAGGTTCTTGAGGGCAGAGACTGTCTTTTGCCTCTTTTTGTGTGCCCGGCATTTAGCAAAGTGTCTGGTACATAGTAGGTACATAATAAATGTTTATTAATTGATTGATTTAATAGAGATTTAAATAAGGAGGGATTTGAGACTGGAAGAATAGTCAGGAGGTAGCAGCAAAAGTCCTTGTTAGAGATGATGTAATCCTGAACTAACAGGTGTTGCCTAATCTCTCTAAGCTTCAGTTTCTTTATCTGTACAATGGGGATAGATGTTAAGACTAGATAGCATCTAATATTCCTTAGAGTTCTATGTATGTGATCCTATGATGTGGGCATCACATCTCACAATACGGCTAAGGGAAGCATTAGCTTATTTGCCAGCCATGTCACACTTACACTGAGGTTATGGTTCTCTAAAATGCCCAGATTTTTTTCATAGGAACTCTTGCCTGGCTGTGTCTTCTCCTAATTCCATGGGCTCAAGCTGAAAGAACTGGGGAAATGGTAGCACTATTAATAGAAAGAGGAAAGTAAGGAGTAAGGGCAAGGTTGAAGAAAAGATGACGAATTAGGTGGGAAATGTTTTGAGATAAAAGTGCTGGTGGGACATCCAAGAAATTGTCCATCAGAAAGTTGAAAATATCAACCTGGAGCTCCAGAGAGATGTTCACGCTAGAGACAAAGATTTAGGAATCATGTCAAGAGAGAGGTAACAGTTGAAACTGTGGGAATTGATGAAGTTACTAAGAGAAAGAAGAGAAGAGGACCTTGGATTGAACATTAAAAAACATCTAAATTTGGAAGGAAAAAGGAAGAAGAGTTCAAGAAGAAAATAAAGATGGAGTAGTCAGAGATGTAAGAGAAAACCCAAAATCAAGGGATAATGCAATGTCACAGAAGTTAAGGGAAGAAAAGATTTTCAAATAGGAGGGCATGTTCTATATTATCAACAGCTATAGTAGGGATCAAGAATGGAAAGGACTAAGAATAAGCTAGAGTTGGTGATTAGGAGATCATCAGTGACTTTTGAAAGGACATGATTAATAGCATGATAGGGATGTAAGCCACATTTCAAAGGGTTGAGCCTGAGTGGGTGGTGAGGAAGGGAAGGCAGTCTGGTAGTCAATCTTTCTAGATCTTTGAAAGTTAAAGGGAAGAGAAAAATAGAATGGTAGCTTAGAGAAGAAGAAAAAATTGAGAGAAGAGATTTTTAGCTGAAGTCAGGGATTCATGGTGTCTGTGAAGATCCATGAATAAACTTCAGGGGATCTGTGAACCTGAATTGGAAAAAAAATGTTACATCTTTATTTTCACTAACTTCTGACTGAAATTTAGCAATTCCTTCAATTATGTATTTTTTTAAAAAAATTATTCTCAGATGAGGTCTACGCTTTTCACTAGCCTATCAAAGAGGTCCATGACATATACCTCAAAATGATTTTTTAATCCCTGGTTTAAAGGAATGAATGAATGAACGAAATGAAATGAAATTAATTTATGAAGTGTTTACTATGTACCAATCCCTGTACCAAGTTGGGGATACTAAGACAGAAGTGAGATAATCCTTGCAAATTTACATTCTCATGGTAGACACAACTCATATAGAAGAGTGATGGCCTGGGAAGGAAGTTATGGTCAGAGAACTCACAAAGATTGTTAGAGGAACAGGCAGTCAATTAACAAGTCCTTTCCAGAGGAAATGATAGTGTCAATTTGATTACAATTCCCAGAGAAAGAACTAGAAAGCTGGAGATGAATAGGTTGTGTATGTACATGGCAGCTGGGAGAAAAATGGGCTAGGAAAAATGACCTTTTTGGTACCAAGGAGAGCCCAGTAGAGTGACTTAGCTGCTCCTATACGTGGTTTCTGAAAGCCCATTTTAAAGAGCGGCATGGCAGCTGACCACAGGGTAGACAACATTGGGGAACAGGAGGTTATATGACCCAGGTAGTGCCAAGCCAAAGACAGACATAAGTATGTTTCAGGACAAGAAGAGAAAGAACCATTAGAGTACAGATGTACTAAAGATGTAAGAGGGAGGGGACATTTGGAGAACCAAGGCCCCAGAGGAGGCAAAAGGGGACTGGACACTGAAGAGAATAGTTTAGTAGTCGGGATAGGGAAAAGAAGAGTAGTGTCAGCAGGAGAGGCAAAACTCTATGAAACATTGGAGGAGGTCAAGGTCACGATTACTGTAGGGAAGGAATAGGTAAGATGTATTAGTCCATGTTTCAATCATAAGTGGAGGATAGTGGGTGTAATAAAGCTGTGGCATATGTATGTGAGAGAGTGTGTGAGAGTCCGTGTGTGTGTGTGTGTGTGTGTGTCTGTGTGTGTCTGTGCATGCACACCGGCACATGTGTGCACATGGGCTGTGCATGTATATATAAGTAGATCAGCTGTTTTAAATATTGTTGGTTTCTATGACCAATGTTCATGAATCAAGATTGCCTTTTTCACCCTCTATTTCAAGGCATAAGTACATGGCTGATCTATTTCAAACATCTATTTTAAAAGATCAGTTTACATCCTCCTAATCTGGAGCTGTTTAGTGTGTTTGGCTAGATGGACTGTCTTAACATTTTCAGAGAATGGTTGCAGCTGTCAAAGTGACAGTTTATCTCCTTCCCCCCAACTAAAAGTAGAGTCGTTGAGTTTAATTATGCTATGGGGAGTTGTAATGAGGTGTCACTGAAATGATCATGAGAGCTCATTAGGCTTATCACAAAACTTCAGATATCCTGGATCCCACCATTTCATGGTCTCCTATCATACTGGTATTTTAACAGAAGATGAACAAAACAGCAGTAAAAATGGAGCCCATCTCCACTCTGAATGACTGGCAGTTCTTTTTTCAAGGTATATACATATATGGGGGGGAAATGTTGGTTGTGATGTGCAGAAAAACTAAAACTAACATGAACTGTTAGGAAACAGAGAGAGAGAGACAATGGAACAATACTGAAGGATGTTAAGAACACAGGCTAATGAGCAACACATCATGTAGGATTTCCATCAAAATTTCTCTTTAGTGGCTCTCATCTCTTCTCCTCTCCACCCCAACATCTGCTGAACTAAGGGTAGAACCACTGAAAGGAAGTTATGGAAAATGGCAATGAACTAATGCCAATCATGATGTAACATGCATAAGTATGGTGCCATTTTTCTAAACTTGTAGTAGAGTGACACACCAACCCAGGACAGCATTTCATTTCTCAAGGGCCAAAGAGAAGGCATTTGGTAAAATGGAGATGTATAAATTTTTTTCTTTTAATTTTTCTTTTATTTTTCTCAATTACATGTTAACAAAATTGTTGAGATTAATTTTTTAAACTGTTGAGTTTCATATTCTCTCCCTAACCTCTCTTCCCTTTCCCTTCCCTGAGATGGCAAGTAATTTGATATAGGCTATACATGTACAATCATGCAAAACATATTTCCATATTAGAAAAGAAAACACAGCCCAAAATAATGATAATAATAATAATATAAATGTATGTGCTTCCATCTGCATTCAGATGCCATCAGTTCTTTCTCTGAAGGTATATAACATTTTTCAGCATAAAGTCCTCTGTAATTATCTTAATAAGGATAGGCCTCAAGACCACATGTGGCCCTCTGGGTCCTCAAGTGAGGCCCTTTGACTGAATCCAAACTTCACAGAACAAATCCTCTTAATTAATGGGTAATCATCCTTAAGCTAATCATCCTTATGGGGTAGTAGAAAGTACAAAGATCATCCACCCCTAGGTCACAACAAGTTACAATATCATCAGTCACTGCTGAGTACCCAAGTAAAGTTCTCTTTCTTCTTGACTCAAGGCTGGATTCCAAACCCCATGGCTCCTCTTCCATGCTCCCAACTCTTACCTGGATTCACCTGACTGTTGCCTGGATTCACAAGTAGGCATCAACTATTACCTGGATTCACGGGTAGGCAGCTCTCCCTCCTGCTCCATATCACAGCTCATGGGGACTGCTCCACCCCAAACTCTTCATGGTTTCTCTTTCTAGGAAAACACAGCTCAACAGGGCTACAAAAATATTTACACACATTACTGGCACTATCATCTCAATTCATTTTCTGTCTGAGAAATCAACGCAAATCAACAGCATGCTTCTGTCTGACAAAGTAACACAAATAAACAGGCAGAATGCTTCTGTCTGACAAAGAAACACAAAAACAGAGTAAAAGACAGAGTGCCAACATCACAAACATTCTCTTTCTTAGCTCTATTTGGTCCCAGCTAGTGCTTGAGCTTTTATCTGCTCTGCTCCTTCCTGTTCCAAGCTCCTCCCACCATGGGTTCCACCTTAGGCCTATTAAGGGCAGGGAAGGCCTCCAAACTCCCTTAGGTCTATTAAGGGCAACACAATGTATACTGTTTCCAACAAAGACTTAACACAATCAAAATTGAGGCTCAAAGACATTTGATTAGCTGAAACAAGGAGCAAAAGACTACTGTGCTTGCCATTACAGTTTGCAATTTCCTTCTCTAGCTCATTTTACAAATTAGGAAACTGTGGCAAATAAGGTTAAGTAATCTGCCCAGGGTCACACACTTAGTAACTGTCTGAGGCCAGAATTGAACTCAGCTCTTCCTAACTCCAGGCCTGGTGCTCTTTCCCATAGAAATAGAAGATCAGAAAGAGAGGCAACATGGTACAAGTGGATAGAGAGCTAGACTTGACCAGTGCTAGATCAGGAACAAATTCTATCTCAGACACTGACTTGCCAGCTGTATAATTCTGGACAATTCAACTTTTCTCAACCTCAGTTTCCCCATCTTCACAGAATTCTTATGAGGCTTAAATGAAATAATATATGTGATGCATTAAAGGTCATCTCTGCTGTCTCCCATGCCTGGAAGGGATTTCCTCCTCATTTCTACCTCTCAGTATCCCTAAGGACCTTTAAGTCTCAGCTCAAGAGCCACCTCCAATTCATCTACCTCCTATAGCCTTCTGCCATCCTAAAAGATGGCAGCTCTCACAGTGTACTGGACAGACCACCAGAACTGGAGTCAGGAGAATGCTGGGTTTAAATCCCACATCTGACACTTTTTTGCGTGCAATCTAGGCAAGCCCCAACCTCTCTGAGCCTCAGTTTCCTCATATGGGGATAATAATACTTAGAACACCTTCCTCATGGGGTTACTATAAGGGAAACATTTTGAGAAATGTAAACTGTCATTCTAACAGCTATCTTTCAGGAGTCAGTTTTGTCCACCATCCAGTTATTCATTTTGCTTTTCATTATACTCACCTCTGACCAGTTTCTTACCCTGGCTTGACCCTGACACATCTAGAAATGAAATTTCTTTTGTTTTTTCTCTTCTTAGACACTGGTTTTCATTTATTCTGATAGCTTTGCTTGGGTGTTGAATTTATTTTTCTTGTGTGACTTTAATGCCAGAGAGAGGTGCCAGACTGGCAGCCATCGAGGTGGCAGCCTTGGGTTTTATCCACAAAAGAGTTACAGAGCAGCAGGCATCCTGATTCCACTTTGCCAGGGTGACACAGTCTAGGTGCAACATCAAATTGGTCTTTTGCATCCTTTGGCTCTTTATTTCTCCCCACCTACCCAGTGCATAGACATATTCTCACATGCACATATGCAAGTATACACACATACACACATATCCACATAAACACACATCCTGGTTGGAAGTATAAAATGCCTATTATTGGGTCTGGAAATACCTATGGTAAATGGATGGTCTGATTATTATCTCACAAGGCCATTTACCTTTCATCAAAATCCTTTTCCAATGCCTTGTTATGGGGCAGAGATGACCTTTCATTCTCAAAGACTAGGTGAATGGGAAATAAGTTTGGAAGGAATCAACCAAGTTGGAAAATATTTTTGAATATAGGCCAGGTTACATTTTACATGGCAGACCTTGGAGGATGAGCCTAGGTCATGAGTGGCAATGGGATAGTTATTATTTTTTTATTACCACAAAGGCTCCTTCAACCCACCTACCAATCAACCAGAGAATGATAGATTTAGAATTGGAACAGATATTAAAGGACATCTAGTCCAAACTCGCATTTTACAAACAAGAAAATGGAGCCTAGAGAATTAGGGATTTGACCAAGGTCACATAGTTACTAAGTAAAAAGGACAGAATTCAAACCAGGTTTCTCTTACTATGCTTTCCATTGCACCATCTCACATCAATAAATATTTTTATGTACTTGCTATGTGCCAAGCACTGTGACAGACCCTGTGTATATGAAAACAGAATTGAAATAGTCCCTTCCCTCAAGGAACTTACATTCTCTCAGAAGAGACAATGCATAGAGATGTGGAAATAAAAAAATAGAAATGTAAAATACAATTAATACAAAGTAGTCTTCTTGGCAGAAGGCTCTAGGAGGTGGAAGAATCTGGGGGTGGCTCTTGAGCTGAGCCTTAAAGAATCCTAAGGATTCTTAGAAGTAGAAATGAGGAAGAAGTACCCGCCAGACATGGGGGAAAACCAGTGAAAGGGTACAGAGATGAAAGATAATGAGTTATGTCTGAGGAACAGCAACAAAGGCCAGTTTCATAAGACCATCCAGTGCATGAAGAGAAGCCATGAGTAATAAGACTAGAAAGGTCAATTTGTGAAGGGTTTTCAATGCCAGAGGAGTTAATAGCTGATCCTCAGAGTAATAGCTGTAGAAGGTTTGTCATCTAGAGTAATGAAAAGAGAACCTTTGAGGATGACACAATGAATCCTTATAGCAAAGTAGGGCATTCATATCTGTACTCTTCAACCCATGGGAGAGGACAGATACAAATGACCTACCCTTCGCTGTAATGGACAGAGTACTGGACTGAAGACCTGGGGCCAGATCCTGTCTCTACAGGGATAATGTGTGTTAACTTCTTTGTTGCTATGATGGATTTGGTTTTCTGGTGTTGGGATTTGGTGTTAAGATTCAGCTTTCTGGTATCTGAAGAGATGTTTTACTTCTGTCTTCCATATGGAAAGTCTGTTATATTTTATAGTTCAGAACTATGTTGACATATTCATAGCTGCCATCAGTGCTGTGAATATTGCCTTGATGATACAGTAGGGTGTGACAGTAGTGACAATTATAAGTGAAATATGGTATTAGTTGTATTATCATGGGCGGATCACTTAATATCTCAGTGTCCACTTCTGTTTAAAAAAAAGAAGATAACAAAATTTGCAATACATATCTTGTAGTGTAGCCGTGAGGGTAAAACAAAATAACGTATGTAATGTGCTTCAGAAACATTAAAGTTCTATATAAACATCAGTTATTGCTGTTATTATTAGTGATTGATCCATATACAACTTAGGGAAATCCACATTACTCTTCCAGCTCCAAAATTCTAACATTCTAAGGTCTTACCTATAGAGCAAGGAATTTAAATGTCACTCTCTGAGGTTCAAGAATAATTTGAGTCCATTATCTTTGAACTTATTATTTGCAATAGCACAATTTTGGAAAGACGTAGATGACAGTCGCATAGAACAGGCAGTCTTAGAGAGGTTGCTATCTACATTTTTGAAAGGAATTGAGAAGGTCACAGATACATTTGATTAGCAACTACTTTAGCAAGTTCTAATGAGAGAAAGAAAGCAAAAAGGTCCCCAGAGCCCAAATGTGGGGTCATGGAGGTAATAACATAAGGAGAAGAGAAAACTGGAGACCAACTCGGCAATTTTGCAGGTTTGATCAGTACTATCATTACAGACATACATTAAGCATCCTATAATGATGAGCTGGAGCTACTCAGTTAATGAACAGAAAGTCTATCTTATGCAGACACGTGGAATAGAAGGTTTCAGACCAGGAAAAGCACACCCCATGAACCCTTAAGAAAGCACAACCCTCCCCCTCATCAAAAAGACTTTTAGCCATTGGGTCCAGTTCAGAAAATCACGAGATTTTCCAGAATCTCTATTCTGAATTTCCACTAAACTCTCATTCCAAGACAGGCTGGGAGGCTGTCCAAGTCCATCCCTGTTGGTCCATTTAAGATGCTCTTCCCATTAAACCAATGCTATGTAGGATATTCTCCTAATAAAAGAACAACATATTTCTAAGAGAATGTTAGTCAAGGAAAGTCACAACTAGGTAGAACTAAAAATAAGATCCTATTTTGGAAGAGATCTGCTGGCACTTGGTGTTTACATACACCTTTCAGTCGTAGATGACAGATGTTAGCTCAATAACTGATGTGTGCCCCAGTTTACCATCTGGAAAGTGGGGATGATAATACAACTGTGCAGGGTTTCTGGGTGACTTAGGTAACTGCTTGATGTTATACAACCGGTTGGTAGCACACAAGAAGAGGGAACCCAGGAGCCTCAATTCCAGCCTGCAGCTTTAACCACACTCCTAGTGACATTGAATATCTAGCATACGCCAAGACTTTTTCAAGTTTACAAGCTCTAGAACTGTAAAAAGCATCCAGTGTTGCTATAAGAAGGTTGGTAGTGATCCATTTGGGAAGGCTGTATCATTTTTATGGAATATGACATGTATATTTTGGTGTACTTTTCTAAAAAAAAATTCAGACTTCCTTTCCAGTACATATTGCTTTTGAGAGGTTTATATGCACATGCATATGTATGTAGATATAGATATGGAATTCTATATTTTCTAAATATTCTTTTTAGGCATTGAGAGCCCTTCTATTTTTCTTCTGCTTCTATCCCTTATTAAAACATGCTCAACTAACACCATTCATAATACATAAAAATCAGCTTTCTATACATTGTATGTATAGTCTTGTCAAAAACAAGACTTGAATGTAGCTCTTCCTTGGCTTTTTCAGGCCTCTAACCATTATACTGTGGTGGTCCTTAAGACCTGTCCCTGACACAGACTGAATTGCAACCACAAACAAGTCACACAATCACAGAATTTGAGAATTTCAGCAATCATCTAATTTTTCATTATTGAATTTCAGCATATTAGGTTCTGCCCAATGTTCAAGCCTGTCAGGAGGGTTCCACCATCGTCTATATGGGATCCCTCTACTATTTGTACCTTGCACAAGATATCCTGTATGAAGTTGGTAAACACCATGAGTAAGCTTACACATAGTTTATTTTGCTTGATGTTGATAATCAGAAGGTCACTGAACAGTAAGCTCTGCATTTGTACCAATCAGGTAATCCCATAGTATCTCATCACATATAGGCATGAGAAACGCCGTATTGGAAAAGAGAGCTACAAGATCTTATTTTCCTCTGCTAAGTTAAAAACGTTTACTATTGTTGCTGTTTGTAATCAAAAGCAACAACAAACCACAACAAGATCTCTAACTCTTTCAGTCAATTATGTAACATTAAACATATTGGTGAATGTGCCCATTCACCACAAGGTTGTGGTTGACCATGAGAAATAGAGATAGGAATGGTGAGCACAAGTAGGCACCATTGCATGTTTCCAACAATCATCTACATGCAGTAAGGTAATTCATTGAGGAACTGCATGATTTACAAAGAAGGCGGGCCAGTCATATGACAAAATCAGTCATCTAACATTTATTAAACATTTAATAAATTAATAATTATCCTCTAACATAGCAGGCACTTAATAAATGTTGACCAGATGGATAGATGTATGTATGTTTGGATGGATGGATGGATGGATGGATGGATGAATGGATGGATGGATGGATGAATGGATGGATGGATGAATAAATGAATGAATTAGTGAATGACATACCTTTGCCTATGGAGCTTAAGATAAATTATAGTACAACATGTTTGCCAAATATTTTTAGCTAATAAACAGTGAGACAAGCACAATAATAATACCTATTTGCAGATGAGTAAACTGAGGTCCTAAAAGTTATAACTTGCTAAAGAAAATTATATCTTACAAAAAGTGAAAAACAGCCCAGAATTCTCCTGACTTGAAATTCAGTTGAATTCCCAGCTGTTTCCATTACTAGAGACCACACAGTTTCTAATCATCCCCTTGTGCGTTAAGGTCACAGGGTCAATCTCTGCCCTGTTAACAGTGATTTAGAGTCATTAGCAGCTAATGACTATTTCTGTTGAACAAGACTCTGGATCTTGACACAAGCTGTCATAGGTTGGTACTAATTAACTGCCTTGGGAACTAACACAAACTCAGGGACTGGATAATCCTTTTGGGTCTGGAATACCCGCCATCCTTGCCTCAGACTCTTAGAAACCTGAGCTCCCTTCAAGGCAAAGCTCAGGCGCCAGCTTCCTACGGGGGACCTTTAATGAGTTTTACCAGTGTTTAGCACAGTGCTTGGCACATAGTAGGTTCTTGATAAATGCTAACTGACTGAAAATTCTTAGCACTCTCTTCCTCTTGAAATCACCTTGTATTACTTTATGTACGTATGTGTGTGTATGGGTATATATATTGCATTGTATTGCCCAGTAGAACGTAGGATGTCACCCATCAGGACAGAGACTGTTTCCTTTAAGTCACTGTATCTCCAACACCTAACACAGTGTCTTGCAGTTAGTAGGGGCTTAAAATGTGTGTTGAATTAGGTCAATGTGGAAATTAATCCTTCTTCCCACTTTTCTTTTTCCTTTCTGTATTCTTTCTAAGCATATTAAGTTTGTCTGACCATCATGGACCCTTAAAGATTATCTAGTAACTTTTAAAAGAAAAGGGTCAGGGAACGGGTAGAAAGGAGAAGAACAAGGTTAGAGTGTTTCTAACATCTAAAAGGACATTTCAATGAAATATTATCATAAAGAATTGAAAGACTCGTTTTAATCAAAAGCAGATTAAATACTTCACTATATCTAGGAGCACCACACTGAAACCCAGTTATTAATAGGCACTACCAGAAACAATAAAGATGGACTGAGATGTTTGCAGGTGGGGCATATTTTGCAGGTGAATCAAAGAGTAAATATGAAACACCACTGTATAAATTTGGCCTGCTAACATTTCCATGAATGATACATAATGAATTCCTATGAATCCATAGAGAGAACAATTTGCCATTAGAATTTTATCACTTATTCTAGTTTATAACTCTTCTTGACATTTTGTTCTGATATTCAACATCACGCCAGTACAAATGAAATAGTATCGGGGGGAAAGTTGTATTAATTTTACATTTTGTTATAAGCAAGACAGATTGCCTTTGGTTTTTATGAATAGGTAATTCTGTTCTTCATAAATACATAATGAATCCTAGTGTTATTTTTTTATTTATTTACATGAAGGGAAATAGTGCCTTTGAATACCGAGGACGTGGGCGTGAAGATCCCAAAACCTCTTTATTTACATCAGTCCATCTGTTGTTGTTGTGTGTCCTTTGTTTTCCAAGAGGGTCAGTGACATCACAGGGTGATGTCTTGACTTGCCATTGAATTGGATTCAAATGAGGTAGAGTTGCACAAAATTGTCAGCTTCACTCTCTCTTCCAGAGTCATCAAAGTCCAGTAGCAAGACAAAAGTCAGCTGGCAATGACCCAGGATATAGTGGATGACCTTGTCATTTTTGATGTCTGACCAAGCTCTAAACACTCCATAATGCCTGCTTCATCTGCCTTCATGTCCATTGGAACAAATTGCTCTCATCCACCCATTATACTGGGAGAGTCTTTACATGCTTGGGGTAGATATCCCCCTGACTCACTGATGGGTTTGAAGCCTACTGGCTACCCTCAACCTGATTTAGTCCATCTGCCTAGATGGTCCACTAGAGGTTGGCCAATGCCTATGCTTCTTGGAGTCATAGCTGAGAGTTTGGTAACTGGAAGACACTAAAAGTGGATGAGCATCCCTGAAAAGGGCTTGGCAAACACTCACACCAAAGGTACTAGTCCTCTGTTAAGAAACCATATACACAGTCGTGCATGAAAAGTGCTAAGCCTGTCTCACTTAGAGCTTCATGCTATATACTACTGGACCTCCTCCTAAGGCTTAAAATCATTCCCGTCACTCTTTAACTTCTTTTCACATACACACACACACACACACACACACACACACACACACACACACACACACACTTTCTTTGTCAGAAACTCAATGCAATGTCCTGGAAAGTGGGTACCTATAAATTACAGAATGCCTGAAAACATCTGTAATATATTTGGAGGCAATTAGGTGGTACGATGGATAGAATGCTGCACCTGGCATCAGGAAAACCTGAGTTCAAATCTGACCTAGGCAAGCCACTTCCCCTGTTTTTGACTTTGTTTCCTCAAATGTAAAATAGTGATAATAATAACACCTATCTCCGAAGGCTCTTATGAGAATCAAATAGGATAATATTTATAAAGTGTTATTTATTATTAATTATTTGTTAATATTAGCACTCTGCCTACAAGACAATGGGCACTTAATAAATGCTTATTTCTTTCCTTCCTGAATAATTTATTAAGTACTTTCCAGGTACTGTGCTAGGTATTGGGATACTAAGATAAAATCAAAAATGGTCCCTGATATCAAGGACCTTACATTCTACTGGAAGAAACAGCACACACATTTACGAGTAGATAAAGTGATAGGAATTGGACTGGTGAATTTCCTGATACAGGGAACTCCCAAATCAAAAAAACTCCCTCTAGTATCACAGGTCATCTTTTCTACAATTCGTACTCTCAGAGTTGCCTAGAGCCCTGAGAGATTGAGTTATTTGCCCAAGGTCACCTAGCCAGTATTTGTCAAACATAATAAGTATGGACAGAATACTATGGATTGTTGGCTTGTTTGATTTTTATTAACTGTGCTTCTCACGTACGAACTGGATAGTCAGTGTTGGAATGAGGGATTTGCTAACAACTGGGGTGATCAGGAAAGACCTTGTGCATCTCATGGGACCACCTTACACTTCCAGCCTTAGTTTGTATTACGTCTTACCATGTAGTGCACACTCTATCCATAATGGACAATGCTTGAGTCCACCAAGTGGGGCATTAATTCTCCCGTGTTCATCCTTTTGGTCAAATTGTTCCCTATCCCTGGAATACTGTGTCATCACCCTTTGTATTCAAACCCATCCATTAAAGACTGATTCAAATGCCCCTGTCTCCATGAAACCATTCCAGATGCTTCTTCTTCAGAACTCATTGAACACTTTGTTTTGCAGCTCTCCAATGTATATATCAAGGGATATGATAATGACAGTAAGAATCCACATTTAGTAAGTACTTTCCTGACAAGCTTTAGAGGCAGATGGTGATCAATCTGATCAGTTCCATATGGTAACCTCTGTTTAGGAATTTGCATCTTCCATTGAAGGATACAGATAAACCCATTTGAACTAGCCTCAACTATGTATAATAGACAATCATAGACTGTTACAGGACAGAGTTATGACTTTATTCTGGACCTATAACAGGGAATCCTCATTAAAGACTCATTCTTTTCCCCATGAAAGTTATAGTCTGAGATTCTCCTGAGGCAACTTTGGGTGGGAACAAAAATAGCCAGATTTATGATTCTTGGTGATAGGAAGACATTCCCAAGATTGACCCCAATCTTGGCCCAGAGGTTAGAGTGTTGACCCACAAATTAGATACAAATGAGGAATATAAAACTGAGAGGTTATAAGACTTGCCCAGAGTCACAGAGCTAGTAAGAGTCAAAGCCCAGTTTTGAACCCACATGTCCTAACTCACATTTCCTGACTTTTTAGTGTATGTATTATGGTTCTCTCCCTACTAGACTGTAAACTCAATGAGGACAGACATTATTTCTTATTGAAATAAAATCTTTTCAGTGCCTAGCACAGAGGTATGTATAAAGTAAGGACTTGATAAAAATTAGTTGAATGAATATCTATTTTTCAACATGTAGTTCAATTCATCTCAAGAAATAATTTCTAGATGTCAATTCTGTTAATATAGTATATGGCTAGGATCCATTGATAGGGTCTCCCATTACAATTTATAGAATTAGATCATTTAATGCTATCTATGCTGACAGCATAGTAGGTCTTAGTGAATACTCAATAACTGATAGATGATTCAGTCAATGATTGGTAAAAACCAGGTTATTTTTTTCATAATTCACAAAGACATAGAAAGAGACTGGTCAAATTGTCTCTGAAGAATGATTGTCTTCCCTCTCTATACTTAGATGGTGGCTGCTCTCATATAAACAGTGTTGAGCTTTGGTTCAGTAGCCATAGACTCAAGTTCTAGAGTCACCATTCCCAGTCACATAATGTTGGGGAAATCACTTTAAACCACTCTGAGTGCAAAGTATTCTGCATCTGGAATTTAAGAGCCCAGGTTCTAATCTCAACTCTAAAACTTCCTAGCAATATGAACCTGAAAAAGTCACAATCTATTTGGGCCTCAGAATTTTCATCAGTAGAATCAGTAGATTGAGAAAGCTAGACTTCAAAATCCCCAAAATCCCTTCAAACTCTAATTTCCATAATCCTACAATTCTACTTGCACTACCTGCCTAAGAAGGTAGTACTTTGTAAACTTCAAACTTATGTATTAATATGGGCACTGTTATCCTCATTGACTTGATCTGCTCATCTAAAGCAAAGAGGGTTATCTATGATGTTTTATTTTAAGGTGCAATATTCATATTCCTAAAACATAGATCTAACCATGTCACTTTCACACTCAGAAACCTTCAGCAGCTCCCTAATGACTCTAGCATAGAATTCTAAATCCTCAACCTGGTATTTAAAGCTCTCCAAAACCTGGGAACCATCTACCTTTCCAGTCATTTCATATTCCTCCCCCTCTTGCAGTCTGTGTTTCAGTTCAACTGGCCTGCTAGCTCTCTGTATGTTCAAGATTCAATTTCTTACATTTTTGCTAGTAGCTCCCCATGCCTAGAACATATACCCACCTCATCTTGGCCTCACAGCATCCCTAATTTCCTTTAAAGTACATTTCAGGCTCCACGAGGCTTTGCAGGATCTGCCCAATGGCCACTGCTTTCTCTCTCTTCAACTCACTTTGTACTCCCATTCCACCACCCTTTTAAAAACATTTTGTCTAGGTTTATGATTTCCTTGGGTTAGGCAGAGGTATCAATCCTGAATCTCACAGGACTTAAACAGCCCACAAAACTCCTTAGTGAAGCCCAGCTTAAAATGTTATTGGGAAATGTTTAATAAGATAAAAAAAAATACAGTACAATATAGATAACATTAATTTGTGATTTTCCAAGTCAGTGGGTGATCAAATTGTCTAAAAAACTGAGAGGCTAAATCACTTACTGCAGAATCACATAGCTAGTATGTGTCAGTGAGGAGATCTGAAACTAGGTCATCCTGACAACAGGACCAACCCTCTATCCACTTACTCCAGGAGGCCTCTCCCTTATTGATTAGAGTCTTGATATTTATTTTTCAGTGTACCTGTTCTATCCTCCAGTAGAATGAGAGCTCCTTGCATGCAAGAACCATTTCACTCTTGCCTTTGTATCCCAAGCACTCAGTACAGTCCCTCATACGTACTAGGTATCTTAAAAATATTTAATGATGTTAACATCGTTAAGAGGAGAAGAAGAAAAAAAAAACATTCTATTTTGACCAGTGTAGCTGTCTATAACATGTCAGACAAATTCAGGCTAAAAGGAGGCTTTGGAACAAAGCAGGTCTAAAAACTGAGTCTTAATTTGGTTTGGTTTTTGCCCCCTTTTTGAAATTAAAAGGACTGTTCCTCTTTGACTATTTTTCTCCTGCTGTTCACATAATCAGCACCATGCTTCATATTCAGAACGGCCTATGCAAAGGGTGTTTCTCAGCAGGTCTGAGTGTGACTCAGTGCAGTCCGTAAGATCCTGTCCTTTCTGTACTAGGGACATGTGGAACCTGTTTCCTGTTTAGAGGTCATATGAACATGTCTCCAGAGATATCATTTATAGCTTTACCTCTGTACTTCATAATCACTGTGGCCCAATAAAGGCAACTAAGTGTCTAGAAAGATTTAGTGGTTAAAATGAGAGGACCTGACTATTTTTTTTTTAATTTGCAAAAACTAACAGTTGGGGAAGCTATTATATTAAGATGCAAATTCAAGTGGTCCCTTTAGGACAAATAGTAGATAACTAGGTGGCATGGTGGACAGAGTGCTACCTAGATGTGGAGTCAGAAAGAACTGAATTCAGATTTGATCTCAGACACTCATAAGCTGTGTAACCCTTGGTAAGCCACTTAACTCCAGTCTGTCTCAGTGTGCCTACTTATAAAATGACAATAATAGCACCTACCTCATAGAGTTTTAGGGAGGACCAAATGAGATTTTATATAGACAGATATCACATGTATACATAGTCTCATTGGTAGGTAAATATAATAATAAGAAGAATAGCTACCCTTTAACATATATAAAAGTAAAATGCTTTGTAAACCTTAAAGTGTCATATTAAATGGTAGTCATCATTATTATATTATATATTATCACATAATTATAATATATTATATATATATATATTTATTAACCTGCAAATATATCATTCCTGCAAAATGATTTTGCATAAGTAACCAAGAAAAGCTCTGCCCTTATTCTGCATAAGCTCTTTAAAGTCTCTGCCACTTACCTCTTTCCAAGAAGTGATGGGTTGATAGCCTCAGTGCAACAGTGGCATGAATTACTGCACACAATCTTAAATAATCCTTGAGTTATTCCAGTTCTGGATTTCAAGGAAACAGAAACTCATCTCCACATTCTATTGCTAACTACTAGGTTTGCTGATGACGTTCAGATGACCAGTCTTAAATGGATACACAAGGGATACAGGGATATGGGAATTAATCAGCTTCTCCAGGCCACCCAAATGTAGACCAGTCTTGATCTCTGAGAGAGGAAGAGAACCCTGAATCACAGAATTCCAGACTCAGAAGGGACCTCAGCAGGCATCTAATCCAAACCATAGAATCCCCCCTACAACACAACCAGCAAGTGGTCATCCAGCCTTTATCTGATGACCTCCAGGGAAAGAGAATTTATTATCTCCTGAGGTAACACAATCCATTTGTGGATAATTCTATTTTTTAATTTTATTTTGTTTTTCAAATAATTTTTCAATCATCAAACTTTTTTCTCCCTGCCACCTTCACACACACACACACACACACACACACACACACACACACCCTAGGAGAAAAAAGTACGAAATCCATATATCATATAAACTTTGTCAAGCAAGACAATTCCCATGTTGCCTATATTCAAAAACGCGTTTCTCAATCTGCACATTAGAAATTACCCTCTCTGTTAGGAGAATGATTGGCATTCTTCATTATGAATTCTCTGGAATCAATAATCACGGTGTTGATCAGATTTCTTAAGTCTTTCAGATTTTTTTTACGATATTGATATTATAGCATAAATCATTCTCTTGGTTATGCCAACTTCACTCTGAATCAATTTGTACAAGTCTTCTCAGGTCTCTCTAAAGCTGTCTTTTTCTCCATTTTTTTATGGCATGAGAGTATTCCATGACTGAACAAATTATGGAGTATGAATGATAACTAATTATTATGGAGTTTTTCCTAACATTAAGGTTAAATTTGTCTCTTTGAAACTTCCACCCATAGCTCCTAGTTTTGACCCTACAGTAGGACAATGACCTTTTTCTATAATGCACAAATATTTTTAGTCTTCAAAGAAAGAATGAATATTCTTTGAATATTTACTCAAGATGCTTTCCTTTCTATACTGGGTATCATACTGATCTCAAAAATAAGAAAGCTGCATGTTTACTTTTCTGTATAAATCAAATTTATTCAAAACAAATAAGTAAAGACATTCAAACATTTTCTATGTTTGACAAAGTCACTCTAGCTCAGAGTCCAGGGGCCAAGGGCCATGGATAGAATTCAGGGTGTCTGTGAACTTGGAAAAAAAAATTACAACTTTATTTTCCTCTATCTCTAACTAAAATTTAGCATCTCTTTCAGTTATTTTAACATGTTATTCTAAAAAAGCATTAACAGGTTTCACCAATTGTCAAATGGGGGGGGAGGGTCTATGAGACACGTGCAAAGAAATTAAGAACCCCTCTTCTGATTCCACAATCAGAGAAACAAAATAAGCAACTCATAGGTCCAGAAGTGAACTATTGGACCAATTGGACTAACTTTGCCATCTAATTAGTTTTCCTTATTCAAGTGAGTCCTGGATGGTGAATGGGGGTTGAGGGGTCCAACATGAAGTAATGAAAAGAAAATCATTCTAGGAGATAGGAGGCCTGTGTTCCATTCCCATATCTCTTACTAACTTAGCTATGGGACCTTGGGCAAATCATTTAACCTCCACACTCTCTGTTTTCTCATCTATCAAATAGGCTTAATACCAATTGCATCTACCTCCAAGGACTGTTGTAAGGATCAAATGAGACCATAGCGGTAGGAAAATACTTTGAAAACCTATGAAGGGTTCCTCAAATATAGGACATATGAGTAGTAGGAGATGTAGTCTTCCCTTCATGACTTAAAATACACCCACAGTATCAAAGGCCCGAGGAGAATTAAAGAAGAAGTTAAGGTAACCACTGTCCTCAACACCACAGAAAAAGAATGTTTCAAACAAACCTAAAAAAAAAAACAAAAAACCTCTCTCAAGCTTCTCTTCTGAATGGACCTGGGGTGGGTGCAGGGGGAATGATGATCTTAGAATCATAAAGAATCTGAGATTGATACCTGTCCTACAACTTGCTGTTTCCACATGGCATTGACTTCAGGCAAGCAAATTACTCTTCCAGAGCCAATTAAAAAAAAAAAAGAAGAAGACAACTTTGATATTGTCCATGGGAGGGCTCTCTTGTGTCTTTCCCATCACCTGAGCTCTTGAATCTAAGGCAAAGAGAATTTCTCCAGGTGTCAAATGATAATAGGAAAAAAATATCTGTCTGACCCAGTTCAGGTACTAGCAGAGCACCAAGGACAACTATCCATAAAACATTTTTGAAAACAAAAGGAGGGGAGGAAAGGTGGTGGAAAAAATGGAATAGAATTGATGGGCTTCTTGGAATGTTCCCAGGTTCAAATAGTAGGTTCTAGAAGATTGCCTCTAGGGTGTGGTGAAGTAATTTACCTTCCTAGATTGCTTATCAATCCAGGCTTATCAGAGTACAGTTTATGGGCCATAGATAATTGACTCCCCACCCCCTGGACCAATTTGTCATCTGGTTCAGTTGGAGCACAGCTAATCTGAATATGAAGCCCCCTCTGAAGACAAATGGAGGCCGACACACAGATCTGTTTCATGCATGGCAGTGCTGAGCCTAGGCCAGAATTCAACCCAGAAGACAAACTCATCAGAAAGGAAAGCCAGCTGTCCTGGTCCAGGATGCTGAGTTTTTAGCCAGAGATCTTGCAAAAGGTCTCCTATTATCAGAGCAATGCAAGCTCATTTTATTATCTCTGGTTACCCCCTGGATATTCCAATACAAATGGTCCTATCCTTCAATCTAATTTAGTGGTTATCTATGTAAATGTGCCCACGGGTTTATTTGAATGGCCCATCATCTAAATCCAGAATGATGATGCTTTCCTGGCAGAGACCTTCTTAAATGAAGGATAGAATGAGTTCTGATACATTTTCTAAGTGCTTAAAATGACTTAATTTTTTAAAAAGAGGTCTGGCTGCATTTCCAGTTTATTGGGAAAGAGTTGGACTGGGGAAAATATTATGATTCAGCCTTTAAAAAAATGTAACTATTTTAGGTCTGGTGTGAGATAGGCCTTTTAGAGGATAAGAAGGGGGAATACTCCTTCACTTAAACAAGATTAGATACTAACTCCTCTGTGGAAAATTTGAATCTTAGAGCAGTCAAAACAACATTAATTTTTTTTAACTGATGTAATCTCCATACCCCATCCCCAAAATAAGCCAGTTCAAATTTTCAAATAAATTAGAGGGACCTGGAATGATCTATGGCAAAAGTGTCAAGTATTTGATATACAATTTACTGGCCCTCATTTCTATTTGAATTTGTCATCACTGATCTAAGGGACAATAAAAAAGAGAAGAAAGTGATTTAGTTGGAAAAGTGCATGGTTTAGAATCAGAGGGCCTTGGTTTGAATCCCAGGTCTACTACCTTATAATCTTGGTATGTCTTTTCAACTCTCACTGAGACTCAATTTTCTCATCTGAAAAATGAGATATTTGGATTAAAAGAGATCTAAGGATCTCTTTATGCTCTAAATCTATGAGCCTGCCCTCTGGGAAGGGCAGCGAGCAGAGGCTAATATGGCTCTTTGAGATTTATAATATCATCATACTTCATTCAGTCAGGAAGTTAGGGTAGGACAGATACTCCAGAGATTCACAAGCAGATCACATATGCCTAGAAATATAACCTAGCAAGAACATCTGTGGGTGCCAGTCAGGAAAAGAAAGTTCTCACCACCAAATTCATTGGTTCTGTCAAGTGATCTAACATAAGACATGAACGTTTTGATCAATATAAATTGTATTTTAAAAAGATATATTTCCATCTGCTTTGCCCTTGTTCCCCTAAGGACCACAGAACCATTAAATGTAAATTCCTTGAGAACAAGAACTGGGGATTTTTTTGTTTGCTTGTTTGGATTTTTTGCCTGTCTTTTGTATCCTCAGAGCTTAGCATAGTGCCTGGCACATAGAAAGCATTAATAATAAATTCTTATTTATTCACTGACTGACCTATAAGTATAGTTTCCTCCATTAGAATGTGAGTAACTTAAGAACAGAGGACTGTCTTTTCAGTTAGAATCACCATCATTTTGCACACATTAAATGTTTAATAAATACTCCATCCATCCATCCATCCATCCATCCATCCATCCATCCATCGATGCATACATACATACATACATGCATGCATGCATGCATACATTCATACATACATGCATACATACATCCATACATACATTCATCCGTACATACATTCACACACACATGCATACATACATAATACATATATTCATCCATACATACATATATATACATACATACATACATATATTCATCCATCCATCCATTTCTTCATTTATCTTGGTTATTCTGCCTGAAAGGATGTGGGGAAAGGGAAAAAGTATTGATTATGGGATTATGATATTCCTGACTCTATTCCTTAAACTTTGCCATGGAGTTGACCCTGGGCTGTTTCTTAGCATACTGGTAGAGTTCAAGCCCTAGTTATATTTGTCAAAGTAAAAAAGTTTTAAGGGAT
>CM053583.1:126487536-126522328 GCA_028627135.1 Pseudochirops cupreus
AAAAAAAATCAAGCAAGAGAGGTAGAGGAAAAATTAGGAAGACAAATGAGAGTAATGCAAGAAAATCTTGGAAAAAAGAGTCAACAGCTTGGCACAAAAAAACTGTAGAAAATAATACCTTAACAAAAAGAATATCCCATATGGTAAAAGAGGCACAAAAATCCAACAAAGAGCAGAATGCCTTGTAAAGCACATTGGCCAACTGGAAAAAGATATACAAAAATTCACTGAAGAGAAAAACTCCATTAAAAGTAGAATTGGCCAAATGGAAAAGGAGACACAAAAGCTCAGTGAAGAAAATTATTCCTTAAAAGTTAGAATTGGGGTGTGAAAGCTAATAATGTTATGAGACACCAAGAAACAATCAAACAAAAACAAAAGAATAAAAAATGAAAGAAAATGTGAAATATCTCATTGGAAAGACAACTGACCTGGAAAGGAGATCCAAGAGAGATAGTTAAGAATTGTTGTACTACCTGAAACTCATAATTAAAAAAAGAGAGCCTAGACATCATCTTTCAAGAAATTATCAGAGAAAATGGCCTGGTATTTTAGAACCAGATGATTAAAAAAAAAAATGAAAGAATCCACCAATCACTTCCTTAAAGAGATCCCAAAAGGAAAACTCCCAGGAACATTATAACAAAATTCCAGACCTCCCAGACAAAGCAAAAAATACTGTAAGCAGCCAAAAAGAAACAATTCCAACATTGTGGAGCCACAGTCAAGATAACACAAGATTTAGCAGTTTCTGCATTAAAGGATTGGAGGGCTTAGAATATGATATTCCAGAGGGCAAAAGAACTAGTATGACAATCAAGAATCACCTACCCAGCAAAGAGAGTATAATCCTTCAGGGAGAAAAATGGATATTCAATGAAATAGAGGATTTTCAAGCATTGCTGGTGAAAAGACCAGAACTGAATAAAAAATTTGACTTTCAAATGCAAAGTATAAAAGAAGTATAAAAAAAGTAAACAGGGGGAAAAAATCATAAGAAATTCAACAAGGTCAAACTTTATATTCCTACATGGGAAAATGATATTTATAACTCCCAAACACTTTCTCATTTTTAGGGAAGTTAAAAGGAGTCTATATAGATAAAAAGCAGAGGTGCAAGCTGAATGTGATGGCATGATTACCCAAAAAAAATTAAAGGATGAGAAAAAGAATGCACTGGGAGAAGGGGAAAGGGAGGTAGAATGAGATAAAGTATTTGACATAGAAGAGGTCTGAAAGATATTTTATAGTGGAGGGGGAAATGGAGGAAGCAGGCCAGGGGGGAGCACCTGAACCCTACTTTCATTGGAATTGTCTCAAAGAGGCAATAATAAAACCAGTAAAAGTGTAGAAGTCTATCTTACCATACAGGTGAGAAGAAAAGGAAGGAGATAAGACAAGGGAGATAGCTGATAGAAGGGAACATAGTTTGTGGGAAGTAAAAGTCAGAAGCAAAACATTTCTGAGAATGGACAGGACAAAAGGAGAGACACAATAGAATAAATAGGAGGAAAATAACATGGAGGAAAATACATAATTGATCATCATTACTGTGAAAAAATTTACAGTGAGTTTCTCTGATAAAAACTTTTTTTCTCAAACACAGAAAACTGAGTCAAAATTTATAGAAATAAGAACCATTCCTCAACTGATAAATGGTCAAAGGATATGAACACTGTTTTCAGATAAAGGAATCAATGTTATCTATAATCACACAAAAATGCTCTAAATCACTATTTATAAGATAAATAAACTCACAACTCTGAGTTACTACCTCATACAGATCAGATTAACTAATATGACAGAAAAGGAAAATGAGTAATGTTGGAGGAGCTGTGGAAAGATTAAAACACTAAAGTACTTTTGGTGAAGTTGTCTTCTGATTCAATGATTCTAGAGAGCAATTTGGAAATGCCAAAGGGCTAAAAAACTGCATACCTTCAGATCAAACATTGCCACTACTAGGTCTATATCCCAAAGACACACACACACACACACACACACACACACACACACACACACACACACACACACACAAACAGAAAGGAAAAGGACCTCTGTGTACAAAAATATTCATAACAGTTCTTTTAGTGGTAGCAAATAATTGGAAATTGAGGATATGTTCATCAATTGGGGAATGGCTGAACAAGTTGCTGCATATAACTGTGATGGAACTGTTGTGTTTAAGAAATGATAAGCATGGATAAAACTGGAAAAGAGCATGGCAGAAATTAATTGTAGACCAACATTTTACACCCTATACCAAGATAAAGTCAAAATGATTATACATTTTTTTCTGCTTTTTTTTGGAGGGGGGAGGGCAGGGCAATTGGGGTTAAGTGACTTGCCCAAGGTCACATGGCTAGTAAGTGTTAAGTGTCTGAAGCCAGATTTGAACTCAGGTCCTCCTGACTTCAGGGCCTATGCTCTACTCACTGCTCCACCTAGCCACCCCAGGGTATACAATTTAGATATAATGGCTAATCCCATAAGCAAATTAGGAGAGGAAGGAATAGTTTATCTGTAATATCTGTGTAGAAGGGAAGAATTTATGGCCAAACAAGAGAGAACATTATGAAATAATTTTGATTACAATAAATTGTAATTTTGATTACAATAAGTTGTAATTTTGATTACAATAAGTTGTAATTTTGATTACAATAAATAAAGAATAACTTTGATTACAATAAATTGAAAATTTTTTGCACAAATAAAGCCAATACAACCAAAATTAGAAGGGAAACAGAAAGCTGGGAAACAACTTATAGCCAGTGTCTCTGATAAAGGCCTCATTTCTAAAACATAGAGAACCAATTCAAATTTATAATAATATAAGTCATTCCCCAACTGATAAATGGTCAAAGGATATAAACAGGTAGTTTTCAGATGGATGAATTAAAACTATCTAAAGCCATATTTAAAAAATGCTCTAAACCACTTCTTTTCCTATTATTAATTTATTAATTTTTAGTTTTTAACATTTACTTCCACAAGATTTTGAATTCTAAATTTCCTTCTCACTCCTCCCCTCCCCCCATCCCCAAGACAGCATTCATTCTGATTACCCCTTCCTCCAATCTACCCTCCCTTCTATCAACCCCTCCCCCTTATCCCCTTCCCTTCTATTTTTATGTAGGGCGAGACAGATTTTTATGCCCCATTGTCTGTATATCTTATTTCCCAGTTACATGTAAAAATAGTTTTTAAAATTCATTTTTAAAACTTTGAGTTTCACATTCTCTCTCTTCCTCCCTCCCCATCCACCCTCATTGGGAAGGCAAACAATTTGATTTGTTATACATGTGTAGTCATGCAAGACACTTCAGTAACAGTCATGTTGTGAAAGACTATATTTCCCTCTATCCTGCCCCACCCTCCATTTGTTCTACTTTCTTTTTTGACCTGTCCCTCCTCAAAAGTGTTAGCTTCTGATTATCCCTTCTCCAAAATCTGCCTTTCCTTCCATTATCTACCCTTTCTTATCCTCTTCCCCCTTGCTTTCCTGTAAGGTAAGATGGATTTCCATACCCAATTGAGTGCGTATGTTATTCCATCCCTAAACCTTATTCCCTTTCACTTCCCCCACCCCTTCCCCTCCCTTGTAAAAGTTCTTTCTTGCCTCTTTTACATGAGTTGATTTATTACATTTTACCTTTCTTTCTCTTTCTCCCAGTTCATTCCTCTCAACTCTTAATTTTATTTTTTAGATATCATCCCTTCATATCCATTTCGCGCTGTGCCCTCTGTCTATATATCTATGTATCTAAACACACACACATATGTGTGTACATATATACACACATAAATATATACATACACATAGACAAATATGTGTATGTGTGTGTGTGTATTCCCTGCAACTACCCTAATATTGAGAAAGATCTCATAAGCTACAAATATCATCTTTCCATACAGTAATGTAAACAGTTCAACTTAAATAAGTCCCTTATAATTTCCCTTTCCTGTTTCCTTTTTCATGCTTCTCTTGGTTCTTGTATTTTAAAGTCAAATTTTCTATTCAGCTCTGGTCTTTTCATCAAGAATGCTTGGAAGTCCTCTATTTCATTGAAATTTCATTTTTTCCCCTGAAGTATTATATTCAGTTTTGTTAGGTAGGTAATTCTTGATTTTAATCCTACCTCCTTTGACCTGCAGAAAATCATATTTCAAGCCCTCCAATCTCTTAGTGTAGAAGATGCTAAATCTTGTGTTATCTTGATTGTGTTTCCACAATACTTGAATTTTTTATTTCTGGCCACTTGCAATATTTTCTCTTTGACTTGGGAATTCTGAAATTTGACTACAATATTCCTAGGAGTTTTCCTTTTGGAATCTCTTTCAGGAGGTGGTGAGAGGATTCTTTCCATTTCTATTTTACTTCTGGTTCTAGAATATCAGGGCAGTTTTCCTTGATAATTTCTTAAAAGATGATGGCAAGGCTTCTTTTTTGATCATGGCTTTCAGGGAGTCCAATAATTTTTCAGTTATCTCTCCTGCATCTATTTTCCAGGTTGGTTGTTTTACCAATGAGATAGTTCACATTGTCTTCTATTTTTTAATTATTTTGGTTCTGCTTTATAATTTCTTGATTCATCATAATGCCATTAGCTTCAATGTGCTCCATTCTAATTTTTAAGGAATGATTTTCTTCCATGAGCTTGTGGACCTCCTTTTCCATTTGGCCAATTCTGCTTTTTAAGGCATCTTTCTCCTCACTGGCTTTTTGAACCTCTTTTGCTCTTTGAGTTAGTCTATTTTAAAGATATTATTTTCTTCAGCATTTTGAGGGGTCTCCTTTAATAAGCTATTGTCTTATCTTTCACGATTTTCTTGCATCACTCTCATTTTTCTTCCTAATTTTTTTTCTACTTCTCTTACTTGATTTTCAAAATCTTTTTTGAGCCCTTCCATGGCCTGAGACCAATTCATATTTTTCTTAGAGGCTTTGGGTGTAGGAACTTTGACTTCGTTGTCTTCTTCTGATTGTATGTTTTGATCTTCCTTGTCACCAAAGAAGTAAGTACCTCATCACCAAGAAAGCAAGATTCTGTAGTCTAATTTTTTCTGCTGTTTGCTCATTTTCCCAGCCAATTATTTGACTTTCAAGGTATTTGTTAAGTGGAGAATATACTACCCCAAACAGCTGTTTTCAGAAATCTTTCTAGGGAGCTGTAAATTTTCAATTTTTCCAAGATGGTATGACCAAAGGAGAGGTGTTTGCTCCTCTCCTGGTCTGTGCCTTGGTCTGTGAGCAAACACAAGCACTCTTTTCTGCATTGGAACTGTGAGGAGGATTCCCTCTCCACTGATGCCACAAGTCCCCACCACACCAGCACTCTTCCTCACCACAGGATTGCTACCTAGGACTGTGACCCAGATCCAAATATGGGCAAAGCAAGAGAATCCTGTCCCAGAGCCAGCAAAGGGATCCCTGCAATCTCCCTCTGATCAGCCACTTGATTCCCTCACCATCTGTAGGCTAAGAGCTTCAAAAGCAGCAGCTCCTGGGGCAGTGCTTGCTGCTACCCTGGGGCTGGAGCTGGGGCTGGTGCTGGGGTTTGGGGTAGGGTCAGACCTCACCCTTCTGTCACCCAGGTGAAAGACCTTTCCTACTGACATTCTAATTTGTTTTGGGCATTTATGGTTTGAGAAGTATGGAAACTGCTGCAGCTGCCAGTGATTCAGTTTCCTAAGGCCTCCTCCAGCCCCATCTTTGCCAGCACAGCCCACTCTGGACTGAGTTCCTCATCCAGCCCAGAATAATATGGCTTTTTTGTTGACCTTCCAGATTGCCTTGGGCTGGAAATTTGTTTCAGTCTGTCATGTTGTGGCTTCTGTTGCTCCAGAATTTGTTTAGAGTCATTTTTACAGGTATTTAGAGGGATCTGGGGGAGAACTCAAGCAAGTCCCTGCTTTTACTCTGCCATCATGGCTCTGCCCCCCAAAAAGCTCTAAATCACTTTTGATTAGAGAAATGCAAATCAAAACAAATCTAAGATACCACATCATACCTATCAGATTAGCTAACATGACAAAACAGGAAAATGATTTTAAATGTTGGAGAAGATGTGGGAAAATTGGAATACTAATGCACTGTTGGTGGAATTGTTAACTGCTCCAATGACTCAGGAGAGCAATTTGGAACTATGCCCAAAGGGCTATAAAAATGTATATACCCTTTGACCCATCAATACCACTTCTAGAGCCGTATCCCAAAGAGATCAGAAAAATGGGAAAAGGACTCACAAAACTACTTATAGCAGCTCTTTTCATGGTAGCCAAGAACTGGAAATTGAAAGGATGCCCATCAATTGGATAATGGCTGAAAAAGTTGTGGTATGTGAATATAATGGAATACTATTGTGCTATAAGAAATGATGAGGAGTGAGACTTCAGAAAAACCTGGAAAGACTTACATGAACTGATACTTAGTGAAATGAGCAGAACCAGAAGAACACTGTACATAGTAACAGCAAAATTGTGAAATGACCAAGTTCAATAAATTTAGCTCTTCTCAACAATGCAAGGATCTGAGACAACTACAGATCCATGATAGAAAATACTATCCGCAATCAGAAAAAGAACTATGGAGTCTAAATGCTGATCAAAGCATACTATTTGTTCTCTTTCTTTTTTTCCTTTAGTTTTGTTTATTCTTTCTCATGGTTCCTCACATTGGTTCTGATTCTTCATTACAACATGATTAATGTGAAAATAAATAAATAAATAAAGTAAAATCCCCTCCCCAAAAAAGAAAGAAATGATGAGCATGGTGCTCTCAGAAAAACATGGAAAGACTCACATGAATTGATGCAAAGTGAAATGAGCAGAACCAGGAGAACACAATACATAATAACAGCAGTATTGCATGATACTTTAGTGTGAATAACTTAGCTATTCTCAGCAATACAGTGATCCCAGACAATTCTCTAGAACAGTGGTTCTCAACCTTCCTAATGCCATGACCCTTTAATACAGTTCCTCATGTTGTGGTGAACCACAACCATAAAATTATTTTCGTTGCTACTTCATAACTGTAATTTTGCTACTGTTATGAATCATAATGTAAATATCTGATATGCAAGATGTATTTTCATTATTACAAATTGAACGTAACCCACAGGTTGAGAACCCCTGCTCTAGAACTTGTGATGAAAGGTGCTGTCCACCTCCAGAGAAAGAACTGGAAGAGCCTGAATGAAGATCAAAGAAACTTTTCCTTTACTTTCCTTGTTTCGTTTTTTTTGGTCTGTGTTTTCTTTCACAGAATGATTTATATGAAAATGTGTTTTGCATGACTACACATATACAAACTATGTCAAAATGCTTGCTTTCTCAAGGAGGGCAATAGGGGAGAAAGGGAGGAAATTTGGAACTCAAAATTTAAAGAAAAAAAAGAATGTTAAAATTGTTTTCATATGTATTTGAGAAAAAATATTAAATAATATTTAAAAGATAAACAAAAGTGTTCTCACCTGTTTAAGGTTTAAATTTGGGTGCAATGATCAATTCCAAGGAGATAGCTAGGAGTTGTTTATGCCTAATTCATATTTCAAACTGACTGATACTACTGAAATCTCTTCGTGGTCCCCATATTTACATGAGAAAAGTACTTTATAAACTTAAGGTGCTATATAAACAATATTTTTACTGGGAAGAGAAATTTTACCAGACAAGAAAAATTACCATTAAAGTAAGAACTTTAGGAGATTGCTATAGTACAGAATGCCACTTCTTGGAAAGTAGAAATTTTGAAAGACAATGGAAGCTTTCGAGAAAGGACACTCTCTTTTTAGAGAAGGGGTAATAAAATTGGAGAGCAAATCATTACTTTCATTTTTAATTAAGTGTTCTTTTTCCTAAACATCAGAAATAAATGTTATTTCTATAAGCATGTAGGATTGAAGTTCCAAACATAGTAACAAAATTGAAATTTAGGATAAAAATTTTCTAATAATTGAACCAAACAGCATGTTATAAGAGACAATTATACAGAGAATTAAGAGACCTAGACTTTTTTTTTTCTGTCTCTGCTACTCACTAGGTGAATATCCCTAGAGAAATAATCTACACTCTCGGGACCTTGGTTTCCTCATCTGTAGAATAAGTGTAACAACCCCTCTGGGCTGCTATCCCAGCTTTCACTTTCATTTGCACATTGGGTCATCAGAGGGGCAACTGCCATCTTCAACATCCTATGGGTAACCTCATAAGTTACTATTGCTATTATGATAACTACTGTAGCTCAAAAGTCCCTATCATTGTGCTACCCATTAAAAATGAGTCATTAGACTTTAAATTAGTTTTTAGCAAAGGTACAAAATTATTTACAAAAAGAATATAGTATGAACAGTTGATACAAAATCATCCCCTCATAGCAGCTCCCCCGACCTAAATTGCACAATTACACAGAGAATATATGGGGAAAAATGAGCTCACAACGGCAATGAGGCATATATATGTAAGGAATGCACAATTGAGGTCTTGCAGTGTGTAACGCCATGCACTAGCAGATTCCCAAAAGAATGCTACTGTGAACAGCTTTTAAGGTTCGGATTACACAGCATAGTGAACACTCTGTTTATTCCATTACAAATCAAGGGAAACATTCATTACAATTCACAATATAATATTCACAACATTACATCTTATCACAGAAAATCACAATATAGTGTTCATAACAGCTTAACATTAGAATGGCCACGCAGTTTTCACTACAGTGGCCACAATATTTAGAACAAAGCATTCAATCAATTCACAATACAGTAATCACTATTTAATCGTTCAATCAAGTCACAATACAATAATCAAACTTCCACTCATGGGGCAAATCATACATCAACTCGATCAGTCACTAAATACAATCATTAGAAAACCACACAAACCCTCCACCCCTTGGTGTCCAGCAAGCCTCAATTTCATCCAAGGGGAGGCCTTTTCTTCATCTTGACTCTGGGTGGTCTCTCTGATTCCCTGCATCCCCTTCCATGGTCCCAGCTCCCTCCTGAATCCACCAAACAGTCACCTGAATTCAGGGGCAGACAGCTCCCAGGTTCTTTTCTAGTCCTCAGAGGTAGACAACTCCCAGGTCCTTGTCCAGTCCTCTGGGCAGTCCCTGGCACACACTGAAGTTCACACGGTCCAGCACATCTCAAACCCTTCACCACTTCTCTTGCCTGGAACTCAGGATCAGCGAGGCCACAAACAAACAAAGTCTTATCCTGGTCATGCTTCTTCAGTCCACCAGCAGTTCAGCTTGCCCTAGGACTCAGAAGGAATATTGGCCTTCCAGGTGGCCTCCCAGGCAAGCCCTCTCAGCCTTCCAGGTGGCCTTCACCAGATTCTGGTCTCAGGAAAACTCCATCTCAGTTCTCAGTCAGCTTCCAGATGCTGGGAGAGAAACTCTCTCTCTCTCTTTCAAGAAAACTTCAACTCAGTTCTCAGTTTCCAGATGCTGGAAGAGAAACTGCCTCTCTCTCCCTCTCTCTCTCTCCCTCTCAAGTGGCTTCAGTCTCCATGATTCTTCCTCCATCAGGAGCAACATTCCAATTCCGTCTCTCTGCCTCTAGAATTCTTGCTTATATACACATACTGGCCTCCTGTCTCAGCCAATCCCCTTCTTCCACATCAACAGCAGAGTTCATGCCCTCTCAACAGTGGGACAGAGTTCACACCTTCCACACTCAGTCCCAAGTTACTAAGTGCTAAGTATCTGACAAATTGATTGCTGTTACACAGTGCTTCTGTGTTATCTGTTTCTTTGTAAAGTCCTCATGTAGTTCCCTTGAGTCTTTATTGGATAACTACTTAACTGTGGTCCCAGGGTTTGCTCTTTACTTGAGTCCATAGCTGACACTCCTCTTTGCCATGAGAAGTAATACTCAGAGATTTCTCTTCCCTAAAATGACCTTCTGTATCTATGTTTGTCTTCATGTATGTACTTCTATTCCTTCTGGTTTCATTGGCCCCTACTAGTCTAGTAGCTGTAATAACATGATTGATGGGGAAAGGAAGGATTCCATTTTCCTCCTAAAGTATTCTCCCCCATCAAACTCTCTAGAGCTTAGACTCCTCAAATGGTATCCATCCAGTACTTCATCTAGCTATTTCACGTCTACAGAAGAATGGCTAGTTTGTTTTCTAAGGCAATTATGTTGTTCTTGACCCAGCCAAAGTCATGTACCCATAATTAGGGCAAAACAGGGTAACTTGTTTACACAGCAAACCTTTATTGTGTATATATGTTCTGTAATTACATGAACTAAACTGGGGGAGTGGAGGAAGGAATCACTTTCTCCCCTCACCACAGGTTGTTTGCTAGCGAATATCACACAATTGTCAAAATAAAGGTGTTGGATGATTTAATCTGCATGATGAACATTTTATCCATCACTTTCTTAAGTCTAGGCTATCAACAAAATAATAATTCAGCCCTGAACTGTAGAATTTGACATTTCTGAGGTGTAAATGCTTGCACTGAAAATTTAACAGTCAGGCTTAGCACCACATTTCCTGCCTCCCCAACCCCTCTGCCACATAAAAGAGAAAAAAAAGAAAGATATCTAATATCCTTCCAGTTTTGAAATTCTATCATTCTTTGTATTTTTATTATTTACAACAGATTACAAAATTTGGGGGTATAAATTTGTGAGATGTAGCCAGCACAGTATTAGAAGGAAAACATATCTCTAAATGGGTACATCAGTAAAATAAAGTACACATCAATTATTTGGGTATGTAACTAAAAAAAACCTAGAAAAAGAACACATTAAAAAGTCCAAATTAAACCCCAAAATGGAAATTCTGAAAATCAAAGCAAATATTAATAAACATGAAAGTTTTAAAAAAAGATAAAAAGATTGAACTATTAAATAAAATTAGAAACTAGTTTTATGGAAAAATTCATAAAACAGATAATTGGTTCATTTGATTTTTTTGTTTTTTAATAGCATTTTTCCCAATTAAATATTAAGACAGTTTTTAGCGTTTATTTTTGCACGATTTTGAGTTCCAAATTTTTGTTTCTCCCCTCTTCCTAAAATGGTAGGCAATTTGATATAGCTTATTCATGTGCTATAACTTAAAACATATTCCAAATTAGTCATAACTGTGAATATGAATGGGATAGATTCTCCCATAAAACAGAAAATAATAACAGAGTGGAATAAAATCCAGAATCCTACAAAATATGTTGTTTACAAGAAACACACTTGAAGCAGAGAGACACACATGGAGTAAAGGTAAGGGACTGGAACATAATATATTATATTTCAGCAGAAGTAAAAAAAAAAAAAAGCAGGAGTAGCAATCCTGATCTCAAACAAAACAAAAGTAAAAATAGACCTCACTAAAAGACATAAGGAAGGAAATTACATCTTGCTAAAAGGTACCGTAGACAATAAAGTAATATCAGTACTAAACATATATGCACCAAGAGCTACACAAGAACTCCATAAAGAAATAAAGAACTTCCAGGGACTATAAGACCTCAATTGTATGCATTTCTTACCTGTATGCCCCACTGCTATTGTACTCTAAGTTTGAGGCCACTTTTTCCCCATAGATTCTCTGTGTAATTATGTAATTTTAGGTTTAGGGAGAGGGAGTCTGTGAGAGGGTGTTTTTGTGCCAACTAGTTGGGAAAGAAGAAACTGATCAAAAGAAAAAAAAAACATGAAAAAGGATGAAGTAGGTAAAAACACTATGTTTTGATTTGCATTCAGAGCCTATAGGTTCTTTATCTGAATGTGGATGGCATTTTCCTTCCTGAGTCCTTTGTTCTTATCTTGGATCATTGTATTTCTGAAAAGAACTGAGTTACTCATAGTAGATCATCACACAATGTTGCTGATACTGTGTACAATGTTTTGCTGATTCTGCTCATTTCACTTTGTATCAGTTCATACAAGGCTTTCTAGGTTTTTTCTGAAACTGCCTTGTTGTGCAATAGTATACCATCATATACTAATACCACAGTTTATTCAGCCATTCCCCAATTGATAAGCATCCCCTCAATTTCCAATATTTTACCACCACAAAAAGGGTTGCTATAAATATTTTTGCAAATGTGATTCCTTTTCCCTTTCTTATGATCTCTTTGGAATACAGACCTAGTAGTGGTATTGATGGATCGAAGAATATGCAGTTTTATAGCTCTTTGGGCATAGTTCCAAATTATTCTCCAGAATGGTTGGATCAGTTCACAACTCCATCAGCAGTGGACTAATATCCCAATTTTACCACATCCTCTTCAACATTAATCATTTTCCTTTTTTGTCATATTAGTCAATGTGATATGTGTGATGTGGTACCACAGAGTTGTTTTAACTTTCATTTCTCTAATCGTAAGTGTTTTAGAACACTTCATATGCCTATAGTTCGCTTTGATTTCTTCATCTGAAAACTGCCTGTTCATATCCTTTGACCATTTATCAGTTGGGTAATGGCCTACGTTCTTATAAATTTGACTCATTTATCTATATATTTTAGAAATGAGACCTTTATCATAGATAATTGCTGTAAAGATTGCTTCCCAGCTTTCTGCTTTCCTTCTAATCTTGGTTGAGTTGGTTTTGTTTGTGCAAAGGCTTTTTAATTTAATGTAGTTAAAATTATCTATTTTATATTTCATAATGCTCTCTATCTCTTACTTGGTCATAAACCTGTAACTTATTTAAATTCTCCTTTAAGAATCTGGATGCTATACCACTTGGTGCATAAGTTCAGAACTTCATTGTCTATGGTACCTTTTAGCAAGATGTAGTTTCCTTCCTTATAGTTAGATCTATTTTTGCTTTTGCCTTGTCTGAGATCAGGATCACTACCCTTGTTTTTTGTTTTTCCTTCAACTGAAACATAATAGATTCTACTCCAACTCCTTACTTTACCCTATGTGTGTCTCTTTGCTTCAAGTGTGTTTCTTGTAACATATTTTTTTCCACTCTGCTATTCATTTCTGTGGGAGAGTCCATCACATTCATATTCACAGTTTAGTAACTGTGTATTTCCCTCCCTTCTATTTTTCCTCCTGTTTATCCTCTCTCTCCTTTCACTCTTTACTCCTCAATAGTGTTTTTACTTCCGTCTATAGTCTCCCCTGTCTGCCCTCTCAGTTCCCCTACCCCAACCCCTGCTGCTTCCCTTAACCTTCTCCCCTCCTACTTTCTTGTTGCATAGGATAGATTTCTACATTCAACTGACTGTGTCTATTATTTCCTCTTAGAGCCAATACTTGTGAGAATAACGTTCAAGTGGTACCCATCACCCACCCTCACAACTTCCCCTCCATTGTAATGGGTTTTTCTTGCTTCTTCCTCTGAAATAATTTACCCCATTCTACCTTTCCTTTCCTTCTACAACCAGTGTACTCCTCTTCTTCATCCCTTAATTATTGAGCAAGTAATCAATGATTTCCCCAAGAAAAAATCCCCAGGACAGATGGATTTATAAGTGAATTCTACCAAACATTTAAGAAACAATGAATCCTAATACTATATAATCTACTTGGAAAAAAAATGAGTTCTATCAAAGTCTTTTTATGTCACAAATATGGTTTTGATACTTAAACCAGGAAAAGAACAAATAAAAAAAGCAAATAAAGAAAACAATTACCCTAATGAATATCAATGTAAATTTTTAAAATAAAATATTAAGCAAGAAAATTGCAGCAATATATCAGAATGATCATAGTGTAATGATCAGGTGAGATTTAGACAAGAAAATGCAGTGTCAATATTAGGAAAACTACCAGCATAATTGACCATATCAATAATAAAACAATTTTTAAAAATCATATGATTCTAGCATAGATACACGAAATGGCCTTTGACAAAAAAGGAGCTATCCACTCTGATTAAAAACCCTGGAAATCATAGGAAGCAATGGAACCTTTCTTAAAATGACAAATAGTATCTATTTAAAATCAAGATCCCACATTATCTATAATGGAGATAATTGTGAAGCCTACCCAATAAGATCAGGGGTAAAGCAAGGATGTCCTTTATCATCACTATTATTCAGCATTGTACTAGAAATGATAGCTTGAGCAAAAACACAAGAAAAAAATTGAATAAAAATAGGCAACAGAGAAACAAAACTATGACTAGTTGGTATACCTATCAAACCCTAGATAATCAATTAAAAACTAGTTTAAAACAACTACAACTTTAGGGGAAAATTGCATGATATAAAATAAAACCATATATGTCATCAGCATTCTCTATACTACTAACAAAACCTCAAAAAAAAAAGATAGAAAAAAAATTCCAGGAAGTGGAACCAAGATGGCAGAGTGAAAGCAGGAACTCATCTGAATTCCCCAATGAATTCCTTCAATAACCTCTAAAAAGTGAATCTGAATGGTTTATAGAGAGGCAGAGCCCGTTGGAAGATGAAGTATGGCAGATTTCCCATCCAGAAAAGTATAGAAGTGTATAATTTGTTGCACTGGGTGGGGGTTAGGGCAGAGCATGGAGCACAAGGACGGCAACAGCACAGACCCAACCATAGTGAAACTGGAACAAGCTAGGGTGAACTGACGCACCCACACAGGGGTGATTTCCAGACCTCTCACCACAGGATAGGGGTCTGTCAGAGCTGGGTAAGAGATAAGCACAGGGCCTGTGGCAGTGGAAGCAGCTATTCCTGGAGCTATCAGCCCATAGCCTAGAAGTTTAAAAATCACCTACATGAATTTTTGGGAGCCAAGATGGTGAAGTATACCATAGCTGCTCTCATCTCCCTCTCTGACCCTGAAAAACCCAGAGAATATTGCCCCCACATAAAATCCTGAAATAGTGGAACTAACAGCAGGCTTAAGAGTCTTAGAGGAAGACTGTGGCTGTGATTGTGCTGGAACTAAAGTGCAGGAGGGGAGGCATCCCAACAAGCCCTATCTCAGGTGACCAGTGGGAAATCCTGAACCCCAGGGGGTGGAGCCAGCAAGCACTAACACCAGAACCCCAGGTGTGCCTTCACACAACCAGGGGAATCTTCAGATGCCAGCATGGCCCCAGCCACCAGTGGCTCAGCCCACCTGAGCTCTAGCTCAGGGGAATGGAGGCAGAATCCTGAAGCAGTCAAACCACCCCTCCCCTACAGCTCATACTGTGAGCTTCCATGTAATTCCCAGGAAATTTCTAGCCCCTGGCCTTGATCTCTGCACTCATCAGCCAAAACCAAAGGTCATAACACACAAAGTCAGTAACCAGGCCCCTAACTCTCAGAATAAGAAGTGTGGGTCACAGCCTTCTGTACACCAGAAGTAGAGATCCATTTTAAAAGCCAAGAAATAGGTCATCACAATGAGAAAAAGCAAATTGGAAAAACAAAGACTTTAGAATCCTATCATGGTGAGCACAAAGAGCCAAATTCAGAAGAGGACAGCACTGACCTTATACCCACATCTGAAACCTCCAAAGGGAATATGAATTGGTCTCAAGCCCAAAAAGCATCCTTGGAAGAGCTCATAAACGATTTTAAAAGTCAAATTAGAGAGGTAGGAGATAAATTTACCAACTATTTTAAAAAATATAATTGGTAAAATGGAAAAAAAATATTCACTGAAGAAAACAGTTCCATAAAAAGTAAAATTTGTCAAATGGTAAAGGAGGTTCAAAAATCTAACTGGAGAAAGTAATTCCTTAAAAGTAAAAATGGAACAAATAGAAAAAGAGATTCAAAAACTAACTGAGGAAAACATTTTGCTAAAAATTAAAATTAGTCAAATTGAAGTTAATGATTCTATAAGGCATCAAGAATCAGTCAAACAAAATCTAAAGGATGAAAAAAAATGGAAGAAAATGTAAAATATCTCATTGGAAAAACAACAGACCTGGAAAACAGATATAGAAGAGGCAATCTAAGAATTATTGGTCTACTGGAAAGTCATTAAGAAAAAAAGAGCCTGGACAACATCTTCCAAGAAAGCATTAAGAAAAACTGCCCTGAGGTCCTAAAACCAGAGAGCAAAATAGTCACCAAAAGAATACACTGAACACCTCCTGAAAGAGATACCAAATTTAAAAGTCCAAGGAATATTGCAGCCAAATTCCAGAATTATCAGGTCAAGGAGAAAATACTGCAAGCAGCTAGGAAAAAAAAATGCAAATATTTCAGAACGACAGTCAGGATCACACAGGACCTAGCAGTTTCTACATTAAAAGATTGGAAAGATTGGAATATGATATTTCATAAGGCAAAACAGCTTGGACTACAACCAAGGATCAACTATCCAGCAATATTGACCATAATCTTTCAGGCAAGGAGAGGGTATTCAATGAAATAAGGGACTTCCAGATCTTCCTGATGAAAAGGCCAGAGCTTGACTGAAAATCTGATCTCCGAATACAAGACTCAAGAGAGACGTAAGAAGGTAAACAGGGAAGACATACATACACACACACACAACTTGTTATTCACTAGGAGCAAACTGTTTACATCCCTATATGGGAGGATACCTGTCAATATTGAGAATTGTATAATTATCAAGACATTTAAAAGAGATATATATAGATAGAGGGCATGGGCATAAATTAGCTATTGTGATGACAAAAAAAAAAACCACGTCATGATAGACTGGGCTCCTCTCAGCAGTGCAAGAGTAAGATAACTCTGAAAGACTCATGATGGAAAGCGATATCCACATCCAGAGAAAGAACTACAGAGTCTGAATGAAAATTGAAGCAAATTACTTGTTCTCTCCCTTTTTTGTTTTGTTTTGTTTCTTCTTTCTCATTGTTCACTGCACTGATTATAATCCTTCTTTACAATTTGACTAGTGTTTAATGTGAAGGTATTTGTAGATCCTCTATTTTATTGCGTGCCACCATGGGGGGGCGGGGAAGGAGAGGGAGGGGGAGAAAAATTGAAACTCAAGGTACTATGGAACTGAATGCTGTAAAATAAAAGTAAATAAATATATATATTTTTTAAAACCTCATTAAAGAGTGTAAAGGGATTGTAACAGGAGAAGAGGAAAGGCGAAGGCAGAAAAGGGTAAATTATGCCACATGAAGAGGCATAAAGACATACTATAGTAGAGGGAATGAAGGGAAGGAGATGAACATTGTAAGAACTTATTCTTATTGGTTTTGGTTCAAGGAAGGAACAACATTCTCAGTTAAGTATAGGAATCTAACTTGAATAGATACAAAAATTTATTGTAGTAAAGGGAAAGAAAGGAGGGGGAAGAGCATTGTTTGAGATTTACTCTCATTGGATTTAATTCAAGGAGGGAATAACTTACTTTGTTAAGTATAAAAATCTAACATGGCCTACAGGCAGGAGGAGTAGGAAGGGGAAAGAAAAGGGGTAGGGGATCAGAAGGAAGAAAAGAAGGAGTAAGGGAAAAGGAGAGAAAAAGGGAAGGGGGCTGATAGGGAGGGAATACTGAGGGAGGCAGTCATAAAAAGGAAAAATCTTAAGGAGGGGAAGGGAGAAGGGAGAAGTAAAAGCATAAACAAGGAAGTGAACAGGATGGAGAGAAAGACACAGATAGTAATCATAACTGTGAATGTGAATGGGATGAACTCTCCCACAAAACGGAGGCAGATAGCAGAATGGATTAAAAACCACAATCCTAAAATATGTTGTTTACAAGAAACACATTTAAAACAGGGGGACACACAAAGGGTAAAGGTAAAAGGCTAGAGTAGAAGATATTGTGCTTCAGCTAAAGTAAAAAAAAAAAGCGGAGATAGAAATCCTAATCTCAGACAAAGCAAAAGCAAAAATAGATCTAATTAAAAGAGGTGAGGAAGGAAACTATATCCTGCTAAAAGGCACCATTGACAATGAAGCAATATCATTACTAAACATACATGCACCAAGTGGTATGGCATCCAAATTCTTAGAGGAGAAGTTAAGGGAATTAAAGGAAGAACTAGAAAGTAAAACTGTACTAGTGGGGGACCTCAACCTCCCCCTCTCTGAACTTGGTAAGTCTAACCTCAAAATAAACAGGAAAGAAGCTAAGGAGATAAATAGAATTTTAAAGAAGGTAGATATGATAGACCTCTGGAGAAAACTGAATGGGAATAAAAAGGAATAGACTTTCTTCCCAGTGGTACATGGCTCATACACAAAAATTGACCATGTACTAGGGCATAAAAACCTCACAATCTACTGAAGAAAGAGATATGAAATGCATCCTTTTCAGATGATGATGTAATAAAAATTATATGTAACAAAAATTATATGCAATTATATGGAAAGAAAGACTAAAAACTAATTGGAAACTAAATAATTCTAAAGAATGACTGGGTCAAACAACAAATCATAAAAACAACCAGTAACTTCATTTAAGAGAATGACAATAATGAGACAATATAGCAAAACTTATGGGATGCAGTGAAAGTGGTTCTTAGGGGAAGTTTTATATCTCTGAATGCTTACATGAATAAAATAGAGAAAAAAAAAGATATCAATGAATTGGGCATGTAACTTAAAAAGCTAGAAAAAGAACAAATGGAAAATTCCCAATTAAATGCTAAATTAGAAATACTGAAAACTAAAGGAAAGATTAATAAAATAGAAATTAAGAAACTATTGAACTAAAACTAAGAGCTGGTATTATAAAAAAAACAATAAAATTGATAAACCTTTATTCAATTTGATTTTAAAAAGAAGAAAATTACCAGTATCAAAAATGAAAAGGGTGAATTTACCTCCAATGAAGAGAAAATTAAAACAATAATTAGGAATTATTTTGCCCAATTGTATGCCCACAAATTTGACAATCTTAGTGAAATGAATGAATACTTAAAAAAAAATTAATTGCCCAGATTAATTGAAGAGGAAGGAAAATACTTAAATAATCCCACCTCAGAAAAAGAAATGGAACAAGTCATCAATGAACTCCATAGGAAAAACATCTCCAAGATCAGATGGATTTACAAGAGAATTCTATCAAACATTTAAAGAAAATTAATTCCAATACTTCATAGACTATTCATGGAAATTGGAGGAATCCTACCAAATTCATTTTTATGATACAAATGTGGTACTGATACCTAAATTGGTAATAGCCAATACAGAAAAAGGAAAATATAAATCTATTTCCCTAATGAATATAGATGCAAAAATTTTAAATAAAATATTAGCAAAAAGATTACAGCAGTTTATCACAAAAATAATGTTTTGATCAGGTAGGATTTGTTCCAGGAATGAAAGGCTAGTTCAATATTAGGAAAACTATCAGCATAATTGGTCATATCAACAACAAATCTAGATTATCTCAATAGATGCAGAAAAAACTTTTGACAAAATACACTACTCATTCCTATTAAAAACACTAGAAAGCATAGGAATGAACGGAGTTTTCCTTAAAATATTAAGCAGCATCTATCTAGTACCACCATGCAAGTATTATATGCAATGAGGATAAGTTAGAAGCATTTCCTATAAGAGAGGGGGGTAAAACAAGGATGCCCACTGTCACCTCTGTTATTTAATTTGGTACTAGAAATGTTAATTGTAGCAATGAGAGAAGAAAAAGAAATTGAAGGAATCAGATTAGGCAAAGAAGAGACTAAACTATCACTATTTGCAGATGATATAATAATATACTTAGAGAACCCTAGATAATCCAGTAACACACTACTTGAAATAATAAATAACCTTAGCAAAGTTGCAGGATATAAAATCAACCCACATAAATCCTCAGCATTCCTATATATTTCTAATGAAGTCCAACAGCCAGAAATAGAAATAAAATTCCATTTAAAGTTTTTGTAAACATTATAAAATATTTGGGAGTCTACCTGTCAAACCAAACCCAGGACCTATGTGAACACAATTACAAAACACTTTTCACACAAATAAAGTCAGATCTAAATAATTGGGAAAACATCAGTTGCTCATGGTTAAGTCGAGCTAATATAATAAAAATGACAATTTTATCTAAATTAGTTTATCTATGTAGTCCCATACCAATCAATCTACAAAAATAATTATTTTCTAGAGCTAGAAAAATAATAACAACATTTATCTGGAAGAATGAAAATTCAAAATATTAAGGGAATTAATGAAAAGAAATGCTAGGGAAAGTGGCCTAGCCATGCAAGATTTTAAACTGTATTATAAAGCAGCAGTCATTAAAACTACTTGGTACTGACTGAGGAACAGAGTAGTGGATCAGTGGAATAAATTAGGTACACAAGACACAGCAGCCAATGACTATAATAATCTATTATTTGATAAACCTAAAGACTCCAGCTTCTGGGATAAGAACTCACTATTTTTCCAGGGAAAACTGGAAAATAGCATGGCAGAAATCAGGCATAGACCAATATCTTATACTGTACACCAAAATAAAGTCTAAATGTGTTCATAATCTAAATATAAAGGTTGATACTGTAAGCAATCTGGGAGAGCAAGAAATAGGTTACCTGTCAGATTTATGGAGAAGGAAAGAATTTTGACCAAACAAGAGATAGAGAGCAGTACAAAATGCAAAATGAGTAATTTTGATTATATTAAATTGAAAAGTTGTTGTACAAAAAAAAGTCAATGTAACCAAGTTTAGGAGGGAAGTGGGAAATTGGGAAAGAATTTTTACAACCATTGTCTCTGATAAAGGCCTCATTTCTGAAATATACAGAGAACTGAGCCAAATATATAAAAATACAAGTTATTCCCCAATTGATAAATGGTCAAAGGGTATGAACAGGCAGTTTTCAGAGGAAAAAACTAAAGATATCTATAATTATATGAAAAAATGCTCTAAATCATTATTGATTAGGGAAATGCAAATCAAAACAACTGTGAGGTACCACATCTCACTGGTCAGATTAGTTAACATGACAAAAGAGGAAAAGGATAAATGCTAGAGAAGATGTGGGGAAACAGAAACGCTAATGCATTGTTGGTGGAGTTGTGAACTAAACCAACCATTCTGGAGAGCAATTTGGAACTGTGCTCAAAGGGCTAATAAAAATGCGCATACCCTTTGGCCCATCATTACCACTTCTAGAGCCATATCCCAAAGAGATCATTAAAATGGGAAAAGGACTCACAAAAATATTTATAGCAGCTCTTTATGTGGTGGCAAAGAATTGGAAGTCAAGGGTGTCCATCAATTGGGGAATGGCTAAACAAGTTGTGGTATATGAATTTAATGGAATACTGTTGTGATATAAGAAATGAACAGACAGACTTCATAATAACCTGGAGAGACTTACATAAAATGATGCTGAGTGAGAGGAGCAGAACCAGGAGAGCATTGTACACAATGACAGACACATCGTATCTGTGATGACTGATTTTGATAACTGGGATCCTCTCAACAATGCAAGGTTATAAGACAACTCCAAAAGACTCATGATGGAAAGGGATATCCACATTCAGAGAAAGATTTACAGTCTGAATGCAGACTGAGGCAAACTACTTGCTTTCTCTTTTGTTTTGTTTTGTTCCTTCTTTATCATTGTTCATTTCATTGGTTATAATCCTTCTTTACAACTTGACTTATGTTTAATGTGAAGGTATTTTTGGAACCTATATTAGATTGCATGCCACCATGGAGGGGAGGGGGAAAGAAAGGAAGGGGGAGAAAATTTGGAACTCAAAAACTTGTGGAACTGAATGTTGTAAACTAAAAGTAATTAAATGAATAAATTAACAAAAAGAAAAAAGAATTTCCATTTAAAATAACTGCTAACAAAATAAAAGCCTAGGGACTTTATGAACACAATTGCAAAATGCTTTTTACACAAATAAAGACAGATCTAAACAATTGGAGAAATATGAATTGCTCATGGATAAGCTAAGTCAATATAATAAAAATGACAACTCTTTTAGTTTACTTATTCAGTGCCATATCAATCAAATTACCGAAGAATTATTTTATAGATCTAGAAAAAAAAAATCATGACAAAATTCATCTGGGAGAACAAAAGATTGAGAATATCAGGGAATCCACTATTTTAAATGAGAAGAAAGAACAGTACCAGATTTCAAACTGTATTACCAAGCTTTAATCATCAAAACAATCTAGTACTGGCTAAAAAAATAGAGGGGTGGGTCAATGGAATAGATTAGGTACATAATACACAGTAGTAAATCACCATGGTAATCTAATGTTTGATAAACCCAAAGATCCAAGATTTGAAGATACTGTATTTCACTGCATAATTATTCCACCCTGTTTTTTCAGTCCAAAAATTGGTTTATAACCTTCAATCAGCATAATGATTGCATGGTATAATTCTGTTAGTCACGCTGCTTAAAAGGTAAACAGAGCAGCAATGTATTCACCAGTGGCATATGTATATGCATTTATCTCTTGTACATTTTGAACTGTGAGCCTAGAATTCTCAGTAAACTTACATTTTTAAAGCTGACTTGCAAGGTTTGTTTAGAGCTTTACAGTACTAACCATATTGTCACTCAACCCAATGAAGAGCCTTAGACTCAAGGAGAGTAGGAGGGCAGGAGAAGCTGCTGTGAGTAAATCATGTGATATGCAAGATTTGCATCTTCCTGTGCTAGCTAAATTGTACAGTTTGTCTGCCAGCAATACAGTTTAGTAATAAATGATTTTTAAGTAATGCCAGCATGATGTTTTATTTTAAAGTTTTACATGATGTTTTTTTGCAAAAAAAAAAATTGGTATAAAATCTGCAATAATTATAAGACAAAATATGGTAAGAAATAATCTTTTGACAACAATTGCTGGGAAAGTTGGAGATCAGTTTGGCAGAAACTAGGCACAGACCAATATCTCACACCATAAACCAAGACAAAATCAAAAGAGATTCAGACTTGAAGAGTAATATCATAAACATATTAAGGAAGCTTGGAAAACTGTACCTGCCAGCTCTATAGATAAGGTGAGAGTTAATGACCAAACAAGATTGAAGGAAGAAAAATGGATAATTTTGGTTATATGAAATTAAAAAGCTATTGCACAAACAAAACAAAAGCAACCGAAATTAGAAGGAAAACAAGAGGGAAATTTTTATAGCAAGTTTCTCTCATAAAGGCCTCATTTCTCAAATATCAGGAACTGAGCCAAATTTATTTCTTAAAAAATAAGAACCATTCCCCAGCTGACAAATTCAGTCAAAGGATAACAGGCAATTTTCAGAAGTCAAAACTATCAATAATAACATGAAAAATGCTTTAAATCAGTACTGATTAGAAAAATGCAAATTAGAACAGCTCTGCAGTATCTCACACCTATAAGATTGACTAACATGACAGAAAAGGAAAATGACAGATGTGAAAAAATGGAATAATAATGCACTGTTTGTGGAGTTGTGAACTGGTCAAACCATTCTGGATAGTAATTTGGAATGACACCAAAAGGGTTACAAAATTCTGTATACCCTATGATCCAGCAATACCATTACTAGATCTGTATCCCAAAGGGATCCACTCCCCCCCCCCAAAAAAAAAAGAGACTGGAAAAGATCTATTTCTACACAAAAAAAAAATTATAGCACCTTTTTTTAGTGATAGCAAAGAATTGGAAATTGAGGAAATGTCCATACACTGGAAAATGGCAGCTGTGCTATGTGATTTTGATAGAATACTATCGTTCTACAAAAAATGATGACCAAGATGGTTTTAGAAAAACTTCAGAAGATTTATATGAACTGAGGCAAAGTGAAATAAGCAAAGCCAGGACACCATCATACACAGTAACAAATATCATAATGATGACCAACCATGAAAGACTTAATTACTGTAAGCAAAACAATGATCTAAGACAATTCCAAAGGACCCATGATGAGAACTGATGAACTCTGAATGCAGATTAAAGCATACATTTTTAATATTATTTTTCATTTTTTGGCCTGTTTTCTTTCGTGACATGGCTAATTTGGAAAAATGTTTTGCATGACTTCACATAAATAATCAATATTGAATTGTTTGACTTCTCAAGAAGGAGGAGGAAGCAGGACAGAGTGAATTCAGAACTCAATTTTTAAAATATTGCTAAAAAAGTTTACATGTAACTGGGAAATATCTAATGAAATAAATTAAAATATATTTAAAAACAAGTCCAGGAGTTATAAGTGAAAATTGGACAATTAAGGACTGACTGCTACTGTTATGGATAACATCAGAAGAGATACAAATAAAGGAAACTAGCTGAGGGCTTCACATAGGGTTACTACCACTTCTTCCAGATAGGAAGTGAAAGTGATTATCAGATACTTATGTGGGAAGATCTGATAAGTCAAAACATTTTTTGGGGAAGTGGATAGGAAATCCACAAACAAAGAAAATAATTATAACTGATATTTATATTGTACTTTTCAAACCATTTTGTATACACATATAAAGTATAATGTAAGTTCCCCCAAGGAAGAGACTCATTCATTTTGTACCTATATCCCCAGTGCCTAAGAGGCAGTGTGAGGTAATGGGTAGAGGGTCCACCTCGGACTCAGGAAGCTGCTTCAGGTCAAGTCCTGTCTCTTACACGTAAGCGTTTTGTTTTGCATCTCAAGCTGGATGGTCCCTTAGACATCTCACGCTTAACACGTCCAAAGTTAAAGTCATTGTTTTTCCCTAAAACCCTCTCCTCTTCTGTACCTTGGCAGTATTCTTGATGATATCACCATCATCCCAGTCACTCAAGCTCAAAGCTAGGTGTCATCCTCAACTCCTTACTATGTCTTACCCCTGTATCCAATCCACTGAAAAGATCTGTCAGTTTTACCTTTGTAACATTTCTTGCATCCACCTCATTCTTGCCTCTGGTATGAGCCCTAATCACCTCTTACCTGGGCTACTGCAATAACCTGCTGTTCAGTCCATGTTCCACAAATTTCTTTCTACTCCAAACTATGCTATACTCAGTGACCTTTCTAAAATGCAGATCTAGCCATGTCATCTCCTTGCAGAACAAACTCCAATGGCTACCTGTTACCCCCAAAGCATTCTGTAGAGCATCCAAAGTCCTTTACAATCTGCCCTCTCCAGTTTTCTCATATCTTATGTTCCCCTTCCCTCCACCATTTTCATTCATTCTGTTTGCCTCCCAGCCTCTACCATAGTGCCTAGCACCTGGTGTTCATTCATTCGTGATTTTTGGCTCACCTCTAGATATCCCCAAAGGAAATAGTAAAAATATACTCCATATACATGCATACATACATACATACATACATAAATACATATGTATGCATACACACACATATATCTACATATCCCAAATGAAACAGTAAAAATATACTCAATATACATACATATGTGCATATATACATACATATATACCTATTTACATGATGTCTACCCTCATTCAAATGTAATTTCCTTGAAGGTAAGGATTTTTTTAAATTAATTTTTAATTTTTATTATTTTTATAATATTTCTTTTAATGCTCAGAACATAACCCTGAAACTTTGTCATACAGAGATCCCTTGAGCATAATGGTCACTTAACAAATATTTATTGGATTGGATTGAATTGAGTTGAATTATTTCATTTTAGCTTCCCAATAGCCTTGTGGCTGGTACTTAGGATATTCTTAGACCCGTTATACAAATAAGTACAGCAAGGCACAGAAAAATGGTGTGACTTCATTAGTATCTGAAGCAAGATTTGAATCCAGGCCACTCTGACTACAAGTTCAACTCTCTAGAGACTATGCAAGAATATTTCTGAAGAAAAGGGATCTGAAGTTAGAAAATGGAGACGAAAAGTCCAGGAAAGTAGGTCATAAGTAACTATGGAACAGGCTGAAACAAGAAGGCCAGGAGGTGGGAGCAATCAGAGACAATTGATACCTAGAGTGATTCTTTTTGGGGCCAGTGAAACTTCAGAGGCAACACTTATTGCCCTGTCGCTCCTGGTTCTTAACCAGGCCAAGCTCTGCCATCCAGCTGGGCCCTGACACTTGGCCATTTGAAGTCAGAAGTAGACTTTATGATACACTCAAATTCTAAGTTACAAAGGAAATGCATTTCAATCTAACATTAAGAATCGCTGCTAAGCTCAAAGGGGCTGCGGGCACTGTACCCACTCCCTTCCCTTAAAGGGCATAACTACTCTGGACTTCTGCATTCAATCCAGACTGTATTCAGTCTGAGAGTGGGGCCAGGCACCCTTTTCGCACATGCTACAGCTTGAGATCCCCACCCCTGGAAAAAATTTTCTTAAAGTTTATACCTTTTTCTAACAACTCCACCCCTCATCTGAGTGTCCTCTCTTCCAAACAACTTTCTAATGAATAACTTTGTATATATTTTTATTTATTCATTTATTGATTATGATATGTATATGTATATCCCCCATATTCTTAAGTTCAAAATCCACTGAAGACAGAAATTACAGTAGTGAAATTAAAAGATGCTCCTTAGAAGGAAAGCTGCAGCAAATGTGGACAGCATGCTAAAAAGCAGAGACATCATCTTGCCACCAAAAATTCACACAGTCAAAGTTATGGTTTTCCAGTAACAATGTAAGAGTTGTACTATAAGAGAAGCTGAGTGCTACAAAATTGACTCTCAAATTGTGGTGCTGGGCGGCTAGGTGGCACAGTAAATAGAGCAGTGAATCAAATTGTGGTGCTGGAGAAGACTTTTGAGAGTCTCCTTGGGTAGCAAGAAGATCAAATCAGTCAATACTTAAAGAAATTAATTCAGGCTATTCACTGAAAGGTCAAATACTGAAGCTGAAGCTTAAATACTTTGGTCAGATAATGAGAATATGGGACTCATTGGCATAGACCCTGATATTGGGATAGATTGAAGGAAAATGGAGTAGGAGACAGCAGAGGATGAGATAGATAGATAGTATCATGTAAACAATGAACATGAACTTAGATAGACTTTGAAAGAGAGTGCAGAATAGAAAGTCCTGCCATGCTATGGTCTGTGGAGTCAGAAAGAGTTGGACATGACTGAATGACTGAAGAACAACACAGCATATGTACGTGTACAAACATACATATGCATAAATTGTATATATGTATACATATACATACATATGTGTATACCACACCCACACGTTGTCTCTACCAGTATAATGTAAGCTCCTTAAGAATAGGAATTTTTTTATTCATTCTGTTTGTATCCCCAACAAGTACCACAGTACCTGATAACTGATTTTTAATAAATGTTTCTTCCTTCATTAATGGTTTTTAGTTTATATCTAGATATCCTCAAATGAAATAATAAAAATAATGAAAAAACAGTAAAAATAATAAAAAGTAAAAATACACTCAACGTGCAATACACACACATTTACATATACATATACATTTACACATATATATGTGTGTATATATGTATATATACAGATATATACCTAGTTATTTATATGATGTCCCTCCTCATTCAAATGTAAGTTCCCTGAAGGCAATGATTTTTTAAATAATAATTCTTCTAATCCTCAGAATATAATTATATTTGTCAATTTTTCTATCATTAATAACTTATTAATTGATTGATCTGCTGAATACATACCTATTGGTTGATAGATTGGAGGAGCATCATGATATTCTGAGGCTTACTGTAATCAAGCACAATTTTATACACCAAGAAGAAAATCTGGAGGATTTTTGCCTCCCATAAAGAATTCTCCTTCTGTGTGAACTAAATCCATCCATAACACCCTTAGTCAACATGTTTCTTCCCCTTTTTATGCCTTACTTGATATTGCTAATAATTACCAACAAGTCCACCCTCTTTCCAGTCTGTACTTTGAGATGCTCTGACTTAAGGGTATCTTTCATCAAGTTTTTGGTAAACTTCTCCCCAACCCTCCTGCTTCTCACTATTTTGGGGGGAAATACTTCTCATGATCTTTCATTATTCTTCTTTATAAGATTTGATCAAAGTGTTTATCTTTTAAATTTATTCTAAACTGGTATTGCCTTTGGCTGTCATATGTCAACACTTGGCAAGAAGATCAAGCCTTTGCTGGTAGAGGTGATCTTTTGTTCTCTTCATTCTGGTGATTGATTTACATTGATTAAATTTCCTTAGGACATGATGACAGTGTGTGTTATTTTCTTTTATCTATTTCCCATTTTTATCATTAATTCAATAAAATAAACATTTACAAAAATTTCTGCCATGTGCAAAGTTTATTCAGATAGGTCAGACTGGATTTGTTTCGATTGCACATTGTGTATCCTTCTCACCTTCTTTCTTTCTTCTAAGATTGTTGGACCAATATTTCAAGTTGGAAGAGACTTTGAAGGTCTTCTACTCCAACTCCCTAAACTTATATTTTGATGCTGATTATTATTTTTTACTCAAACAGGCGAATGATATTGTAGCACAAAGGTAGCTAATTCAGTAACTGGTCCTTTAGAAAATAATCAAGTTCATTTTTATTATGTGATGTGATATGATGTAATTTAGCACTCACCATGTCTTATACTGCTTAACACTCATCTTGACTTTATTCACAATAGATATGCATGATGTTTCTGTATAGTCTATAACCCTTTGATTTATTTCATTTCTTTCTCCTAAATTACATTTTCCAACATATTCTCCTGCCCTCCCCAATTCCCATCCACTCTTAAATTTGAGTCAAATCAAATAAACAAACTTTTACTAAGCACTTACTATGTCCCAGCCATTGCACTAAGCACTAGTGTACAAAGAAAGGCAAAAAACAGTTCCTGCCCTCAAGCAGCTCACATTTTACTGGAAGAGACAACATGCAAACTATATAAGACAAGATATATGTGGGATTAATTTGGAGTAACCTCACAAAGAAGGAACAAATATTAAGAAGGTCTAGGGTAGATTTCTTCTAGATGGTAAGACTTTAGCTGAGACTTAAAGGATGCCAGGGAAATGAGGAACTGACAAGAAGAAGAAGCACTCTATGAATGGAAGAAACTGGTGAACATGCTCAGTAAAGATGGAGTACTTACACACACATGCACACACACACACACACACACACATTATAGATAGATAGATAGATAGATAAATAGATAGATAGATAGATAGATACATATACATATTATATATATATATATGAGAAAGATATGCTTTGATTACAATTACATGAAATTAAAAAAACCTTTTTATGAGTGAAATGAATAAATCTAAAATAAGCAGGGAGATTTTAAGAGGGTGAAATCCATCAAACATCTCAAATAAAAGTCTAATATTGAAAACATAGAGATAATTGACGTAAATGTGTGACAGAACCAATAGATAAGTGATAAAATAAAATGAATAGTTTTATAAAGATGTACAAACTATTCACAATCATATGAAAAAGTTATCCATGTCACTAACAGTAAATGAAAGATAAATTAAAAGAGCATTAAGGTTTCATCTCATATTCATAAAGTTGGAAAAGATAATAAAAATATAAACAGTCAACATTAGAGGAGTTGTGAAAATTTGAACACATTGTTGGTGGAGCTATGAATTACTCTAACAGTTCTTGAAAACAATTTAAAATTTGTGATAAAAGTTAATAAACTGCTTATACTTTTTCACCCTGTTGTCCCACTACTGAGCATATACCCCAAACACCAAAGCATCCAGCACAGATCTATGTGAATTAGAAAAAATCTGGGAATATGGGTACTCATTGATTGGAAAATGGTTGAACAAAATGTAATTTGTGAATATAACAAAATATTAACCATAATGAGAATGACGAGCTTGAGAAATTAAGGGAAACATGGGAAAACCCATATATACTAATACAAAATTAATCAAGCAGATCAAAGAGAGACCACTACAACAATAATATAAGTAAAAACATAAGAAATTCCATGAAATGTAGTGTCCAATCTTGATTCCACCAGAGATGAAACACTTCTCTCTTCTTAGTAAAGAGATGGATAGAAAGCAAGTATGGGATTTTGCATATACTGTCAGATATGACTGATACTTGTTTTATTTAAATGTTTATCTTCTTATGAGTAAGAGTTCTCTTGGGAATGGGGAGGAGGAAATGTCCATGATGTAAATCAAACATGTCAACCAAACATTTATAATTTTTTTTCAAAATAAAGGTTTTTTTAAATGAAGTTTATTTAATTTGTAGGGTTTTTTGAAATTCTACATAGAACTTCTCTACTTCCTTGTCTTTTACAACAGATGTTAGATATATGCTATAATTATCTTCTTGGTGGGTCTTTTTTTTTTTTTTGCAAATACTTGAAATGCGCACTACAAGACAAGTTAACCAAATGGTCTATGAAATAACATTTCCTGTTACCTTGGCCTCACAATAAAACTAACTCTTTCAATTCCACTATTTACATGTTCAAGGATAACATATAAACCACCTTTCCATTTACATAGAATTACTTTTTTGCACTCTATTTTTCTTTAGACGATAGCTAGAATGCCATGATTGATATGATTGGTATTATGCCTACTTATTTAACATTGGACAAGGTTCTTATATTTAGAGTACCAATAGATGTTGATGTTGATTACTTGTCAAAAAAAAAACTTTTATTTTTAGCACCACTTTTTGTTTCCCACATCACTATAGGAGTAAAAGAAGATGGTATAAGATCAAACATCCTTTTGTAATTTTCTTTGTTTCATGGGTTGGCACAACCAAATAATGTATCACAAACTGGCTGGCCTGCTGGTGATGGACCTCTCCATCCTAAACTAGGCAAGTACCTGGAAAATAGACATTCACTGATGCCAAGACCAAACTCAAAGCTGCTGATGCTTGCATTTCTTGGCATAGTCATTAAGAATCCATAACATCTAAACCACGATGACACATTAGAGTAGGATTTTATTGAGATCCATTTTGAGGAGGATAATTTTAATCTAACTAATCAAATTAAATCTGGCCTTTCATGACAAAATGAAGCAGTAGTTATGCTTTAATTTTTTTTCTATTTTGGACATCTATTCATACAATTTTTAACATAAATCATGTAGTTCTTTATATAATATCTTGTGACAAAAAAAGAGAAAGGAGGTAACCAACAATGCCGTTGTTTATATTGGGTTCTCTTACACCAAGAAGTCTTTAGGGGACATCATGCTATGCCCTTTTACTATATCTGGAGACAAAATAAAAAACTATCAAATTCCAACCACTGTCACTAGACTGAATGTGCCAGCTAAGACTGGAATAATTCATTCTCTGCATTACTTCAAAGGATTGTCAGGGTTAGAGTCAGTTTCCTCATGGGACTTTAAAAATCAGGGCAAAATATAAATTGTATTTTCCTAGACTCATAGTCCATCTGTGTAACTACCCTAGAAATGAGAAACAATTCTCCAGATTTAATATATGGATCATCCATAGTGGTCAGAATTCAACCTTGTTCCCCTAACTCTAGGAATCTGCTTAGCAAATAGAATGACCCTGGGTTGTCCCTGATCTGAAGGTTGCTAAGAAAAAAGGGTCAACCTTCTTCAGAGCCAAACCCCAATCATGTGGTATCTTACTGACACCTCCAATTCAGCATGTCTAAAGCTGAGTTAATGATTTTTCCCCTACATCATTTCTGTGGCAACACCTTTCACTTGGTGTCCCATGTTTGTAACCTTGGAGTTATCTTTGACTCTTATCTTAGCTTGTTTTAAGGAATTGTATATATTTAGCTTGGAGAAGAAAAAACTTAGTGAGGACTTGAGAGCCATCTTGAACCATTTGAAAGGTTGCCATGGAGAAGTGGCCTTAGATTTGCTCTATGTGGCCTCAGAAGATATGAAGGAGGATCAGATTCCAGAAAATAAAGCAGAATTTGGAGAGTAGAATTATATTATGGTGTCTCTGAAGTCAATCCATGAGAGGATAACTATGAAAGAGGGGCTGGCCAACAGAATCAAATACTGAAAAGTTGGCAACAGCATGAGGACAGGAAAAACAAAAACAAAAATTCATTGATTTTGGCATGGCCCACTTAGTCATTATGAATTGACAAAATTTGATAGAACAATTTCAGAGGATCAGAGAGAGAATAATACAGCACTGGCTTTCTTTTGGGGGGGGGGGGTGGGCTTTGAAAGGCACAGCAATTGGGATTAAGTGAGTGTCCACAGTCACACAATTAGTAAGTGTGTCAAGTGTCTCAGGTCACATTTGAACTCAGGTCCTCCTAACTCTAGGGCTGGTGCTCTATTCACTGAACCACCTAGAAACCTCTGACTTTTTTTGAAATATTAAAGAATCACATTTTTTCTTGGCTGCCTTTCTACCTGAAGGAATAACCAACTTCACTAGTTTCATTTGATTCAATGATCTTGTTAAGGATGTTTGATTTCATCATTCAAATTTAATCTAGAGATATAATTTATGTTCTTAATCAGATTAAAAAACTCACACCATCCTTCATTTCTGAAATGTTGATATTCATATAAGAATACTTAAGAAAGATATTTCAGGGAAGAATTCAAATGTGTTTTCCATGGAACTCCAACTTGTCTCAGAATATCTGGTTAGTTTCATAACTTATTAGCCATTATAAAATGAGCCTATGGTTACATTTGGTCTAAAAGTTGAGTTTATCCTAAAATAGACATGAATATCTATTCAGGATTATTCTATTTGTTAAGCAGACTCCAAGGATTAGGGGAACAAAGTGCCACTTGAGTAGTTAAATTCTGTTTCTATTATGAATGGTTCATGTGTAAGAGCTTAAGATAGGGTATGGCACACTGGCTGTGAAATCAGGGCATCTGATTTTGAAGTTAGTCATTTCTACTAGACTATTTGAGCAACTTTTTAAAAAATATTTCCACTACATACATTATAACAAAAAGCAAAATCTGTTTTAAATTGGAAATAATATTACTATCTAAACATATGACTTTGGACAAGTCACTTGATACCTACGAGCATCAAATCTTTCATCTGTAATATAACTAGATTTTACTATAATTTACATCTCTGGTTTTATTTTCTACAAAAAAAAAGATCAAAATTACTTTGTCCAACATTCACATCACTCTATAATAAAATACATTTCAACAAATGTGTTAAACATCTACTGTGTGCAAGGCATTATGTTGGGTCTTGGGGATTACACCAATACCAATGAATATGAGATCTCATTGATGCGAATATGCCCTGCAACAATGCAAATCATAATTCACTCATGACTGCCTGTCCTGCTCTTCTCCACAGAGAAAAATGGAAAGGCTCCTTGCCCTCAAGAAGCTTACATCTACAAAGGAATACCCATAAGTAAGCCAGGGTGTGCTGGAGCCAGATTGAACTGGCTGATTATTCAGTTTTCAAAAATCAGCAAATTCCATAAATCAGGGCTTAATTTGTTGTTTTGTTGATCAACTAGACTTAAGAAAGTGATGGGGTAAATATTAATAGTGCAGATTAAACTTTAAAGTGTGATATGCATACATTATTTTTTCAGATTGCTAGTTATTAAACAGGCACATTTGCAGTTAAGTAAATGTAAAATATGTAGAAGGAAACCCAAAGTAATATCAAGAGTTAGAGTACTAACAACTGGAGGGATGGAGAAAGTCTTCATGTGAAAGGAAGCACCTTTGTTGTACTTAGAAAGAACCTAAGGATTCTAAGAAGCTGCATTGGCAAGCAAACAAGTACTTAGCACCTTGTTTCAGTTGAACCTTGCCTTTGATTATATCAAGTCTTTGTTAAGATACAGAACTTGCGAAACCCACGTGGGGGGAACTTTCTGATGACATAGGAAGGGGCAGAACAGGGAGGCGCTAATGACCATATATAAGGAAAAGCCCAAGCTAGGAGAGAATGAAATTGAGAAGAAGAATGGTTGTGGAGGCCAGCACTCTGTTTGTCTGTTCTGTCTGTGTTGATTTTTGTTTGTGATACTTTGTACAGAAGCCCTGGGACCTTATTGGAAGCTCTGAAAGAGGATCTTGTTCTCTGTTTACAGAAGTCCTGGGAGAGGGTTTTAAAGGTCCTGGGACCATATTGATGATGTGTGTTGAGTTCTCAGACCTTGTTGGTAGGTCTGTGTTGATTTCACAGGCAGATAATGAACTGATGATGGTGCTGGCAATGTGTATGAATGTTATTGTGGCTCTGGTAAGCTTTGTCTTCCCAGAAACAGAAACTGCAAAGGACTTACAGTGGACTGGACACTGTAAGCTTCAATATGGAACTGGATCAGGAGCTGGACAAGGAGCTGGATGAGGTGCTGAGAGCTTTCTACCTGTGGATCCAGGTGACAATTGGGTAGATTCAGGTAGGAGCTGGACCTGTGGAAGACGAACCATGGAATTTGGGAACCAGCCTCAAGTCAAGATGAAAAGACCTCTCCTTGGGTACCTAGTGCTGACTGAGAAGATCATGATTTACTGTGGCCTAACGGTGGGAGAACTTTACACTCTGTACTTTGTACCTCGTAAGGATGATTGGAAACAGATTGGAAAATGATTCTCCAATCCAGAAGAAAGAAGACTTTTTGACTGAGAGATTAAGACAATATGACCTAGGAGTAGAGAAGTTTGACCTTTGTACTTTGTGTCCCTTAAGGAGGCTTTCTTCTTTTTGTTTTTTATTTAAATTGTTCTTTATTTCTGCAACGAGTGTTTGTTTTCTTTTAAATTAACTTTTGTTTATTTTTAGTTTACATCATTCATTTCCACAAGATTTTGAATTACAAATTTTCTCCCCATCTTTCCCCTACCCACCACCCCAAAACAGTGATCCCACTGTATACCCCCTCCCCCAATCTGCTCTTTCCTATATCCTCCCCCATTACTCCTCTGCCTTTCTAGTAGGGCAAGATGGATCCCCTTACCCCAGTGCCTGTATATCTTAATTCCCAGTTGCATGTAAATAATAATAATAATTATATATATATATATATATATGTATGTATATATATATATATATATATATATATATTTTTTTTTTAACATTTGAG
>CM053583.1:126522828-126548656 GCA_028627135.1 Pseudochirops cupreus
GGGGCCCAGGATGACACTTAGATTGTGAAATCACATGACTGGGAGGATTGTAACACTTTCAACCATAATAAAAAAAAAAGTTCAGAAGAGAGGCAGAGTTAGGAGGAAAGATCATGAGTTCTGTTTTGAACATCCTGAGTTTGAGATGTTTATAAGGCATCTATTTTGAAAAGGGCAAAAGTCCCTCAGAAAGGAGTTGGATATATAGATACAGGAGTTATCTGCATAAAGATGATATCTGAACCCATGGGAACTGATGAGATTAGCAGGCAAAAGAGCATAAAGAGAAAAGAGAAGCAGATCCATGATTGATTTTTGGTGTATACATGGAGGAATGATATGGATAAAGACCCAGCAAAGGAGATTGAAAAGAATCAACCAGGTCGTCAGCTGGCCAACAAACATTTAGTATACACCTACCTAATGTGTGCCAGACACTGTCTTGAGTGCTACAGATATGAAGAAAGGGCAGGGGGAGAGCCAGGAGAATGGTGTCAAGAAAATCCAAAGAAGAGAAACTATTTTGGAGGATAAGGGGGCCAATAAGGTTAAATGCTACAAAGAGGTCAAGAAAGGTGAAAACTGAGAAGAGGCTATTAGATATGGCAATTAAGAGATCATTGGTAACTTGGTTAGGTGTCAGGGCATGGCAACATTGTGTGGGTCATCTGGAAACCAGCCTTATGGCAGGTGGTGCTGCTTCTCCTCCAAGTGCTGCCTCTAATTCTTCCTAGCCAGGTGGCTATGGGACAGCCACAACCTCTCTGAGACTCTGTTTCCTCATCTGTAAAATGAGAGTAATAATACCAATGCCTACCTTACAGGCTTACCATGAGACTGAAATAAGATAATATGTGTGAAACTCTTGCAAAACTTAAACATAATCAAATGAGATGTAAAGCACTTTAAAGTACTATATAAATGCTATCCATTATCATTTTTATGATTATTGTTATTGTTTGGTCTGGATTTTTTTTTTCCAACAAAATTTTTTATTCATTTATTTATTTTTCATTTTCAACATTCACTTTTATGATTTTGAGTTCTAAATTTCTCCCCCAGGTTATTAGAAGGACAGCATGGCATCAAGTGCTGGACTTAGAATCAGGAGAAACCTGTGTTCATATCCCATCTCTGACACTAGCCCAGGTTGAGGGTGACCAACAGGTCTCAAACCCATCGGTGAGGGAGGGGATGTCTTCCCCAAGCATGTGAAGACTCCCCCTGGTGAAATGGCTAGATAGGAACTATTTGTTCCAATGGTCATGAAGGTAGCTGAAGCAGGAGCTATGGAGTGCTTAACTTAGTCAAGCATCAAAGATGCCAAGGTCATCTGCTGCACCCTGGGCCATCACCAGTGATCCTGACTTTTGTCCAGCCCCTGTACTTTGATGACTTTGGAAGAGAAGCGTGAGGTTGATGCCTTTATGCTATTCTGCCTCACTTAAATCCAATTCACATGTAACTCAAGACATCACCCATGATATCATCGGTTCTCTTCAGAAATGAAGGATGAACAATGAATGACTATGGTCAAGGAATTCAACTTCTCTGAGACTTAGTTTGCTATTTGTAAAAAAGGGATAAGCATCCCTGTAGGGTTGTTCTGGGGATCAAATAAGATCACATGTAAAAGCCCTTTGCAAGCCTTATAGAGTCACAAAAGTCAGCCCTAGTTGTCTGAATTGAATCAAGATATTTGCTTGATTAACATCTCATGAGCCATTTAAAGCATCCTATAAATTGTGATGCATCATAGAGCAGAAACTGCTGCCATTTTATTATATCCAACAACCTTAATTTGATTTGTTTTCTTTCTTTCATTTTAGTGGCATTTAACTAAAGTAATAGGGGCTAGGATTGGGGAGGGGAATCAGGATTATATGTAAACTATGATTAAGGCCTTGTTATCAAAAGAGTTACCATGAAATTGCTTTAAGCCTATTAGTTTATCGAAAGAGTCTAATCCCATTTTCTAGCTTTTAAGGAAAAGTGCAGCTATCTTCCTTAATTACTGTTTCATTGCTAGTACCCCCAGAGCAGGCTCAGTTACACGAGCAATGTTCCAAAGTAATTGGCAAGGACTTAGTCAAACCAGGACATATAAATTTGCACTAACAACTTCAGCTAATTGGCAAAACTGGAAATAAATACAGGAATTTTGTGGTTCTCTCACACCAAAATAAAAGGAATGAATGGACAACAATGAGCATGATCCAAGTGCCTAGGTACCACAAAGCCAAGGGGATTTTAAAAGCAGCTTCATCAGGATTCCTTAAGAAACCACAGGTTTAAGTGGGTGTTGTTTAATCACTCAACAGACGTACCTGGAACTGAAAGATTCAGACCTGCCAGGGACTGCCGGACTAAGCAATGAGGTCCTGGATTTCTTGTTTTGGGGGTATATAAAGGAGTGGAGTGGGGAGGGAAAGCATCTTACTCTGAATGCAGGTGAAAAAAAAAAAGACCTTCCAAACACATCCTACTTTACACCATGGCAGAACTGTAGCATGCGTTTCAAGAAGGTCCCCAAATCCACACAACATTAACTGAGTGATGAGGCATTACCTGGGACATTTGTACCTGGAGGGTAACAAAGCAGAAATACTGAAAACTAGGAGAAATCATGGGCATAACTGTTAGCAAAAGCATAACTCAAGCTCTCTTTCACTTCTCTTTATCCAGTCAGATATGCCAAGTCTTGTTGATTTTACCTGCACAGTACCTATGGCATCTGGCCCCTTCTCCACTCAGTAAATATCCTCATTGATGCCTTATCATCTCTCAGTTGGGCTACTCCAATAGCCTTCTAATGGGTCTCCTTGTTGCTACTCTCCCCTATTCAACCTATCCCCCTCATAGCTGCCAAAATAATCTCCCTCAAACACAGGTCTGACCGTAGCACTCCCTTATTCAAAAGTCTTTGGTGTCTTTCTGTCATCTCAATGGCAAAATATAAATATTTGGCATTTAGAGCTTCCCTCCCTCAAGCTGGCTCTAGTCTACCTTTGAAAACTTATCTAATATTACTTCCCTTAACAGATTCTATATTCTGACTAAGCTTTAGCACTTTCTATTTATTTAATTTTGTATCCCATCTCCCATCTTTGCTCCTTAACTTAGACTGACGTCAATGCCTAGAATATATGCCCTCTCTCCCTTAGAATCTTTAGCTTCCTTTGAGGTTCAGCTGCCACCTTAGAAAATTGTCATGATCCTCCTACTTCTTAGAGCTGTTTTTCTCTTTCAAATTACATTGTATTGGATTATCTATGTAAATACTGTACCCTCCTGTAAAATGTAATCTATATAATCTGAAGTCAGGGATAAGGTTGCATCTTATACACAGTAAGAACTTTAGAAACAGTTATTCCATTATGTTTGCTTATATCTTTTCTTTTTTTTAGATCTAATTTAGGGCAATAGTTTTAACTTCCTTCCCAATAGTCTTTTAATCCTTTTTATAAATTTAAATACATTTTTGTGATATCTTTTGTTTTTACATTTCCCAAATTTCTCCCACTATCTTTCTCCTTCTACCTCCCAAATAATCAACCATATAAGAAAGATTTTTTTAAGAGAAAAGAAAAAAATGAAGAAAAAATATTGCATTGACAAAATCTCAAAATATATTCAATGTTCTACACCCATGGAATTCCCATTTTTACAAAGGAATGAGAGAGAGTATCTTCTCATATCTCTTCTTGGGGCTTGTTCTCAGTAATTCTGTAAATTCATTTTCAGTTGTTTTCTGGTTGTTGTTCTTTCCTCTAACACTGTCATATTCAGCGTGTATATTGTTTCCTTGGTTCTGCTAACTTGTCTCTTTATCACTGTATTTAAGTTCCTTCAATCATTTTAAGCAAACTTCTAACGCGTAGGGAACTGAACTAGTTGGTTGATCCATTTTTGCAACCATGATAGAATTTCATATTGGTCATTGTGAATAATTTTTTCAATATATTGTTATATAATCTTTTGCTAAGATTTTATTTAATATTAGTGCATTAATAGGTAGACATGAAATTGGTCTGTGGTTCTCTCTGGTTGGACTAACAAGACAATATTTGTCTCATAAAAAGAGTTTGGTGAATGCTTTCTTTCTCAATTATAGAAAATAATTTTTTGTAGCTAAGGTACTAATCATTTTTTTTAAATCTTGGTTAGAATTCATTTGTAAACTGAACTAGTTTGAAATCTTCCTTTCATTTTTTTCATCTACTCTCTGGCAGAAGTCATAACACTCATTGAAATGATCAAAAACAGTTGGGGAGGAAGAAAAGGAAAGGAAAACCTATAAACTGGGTAATCAGTTATCTAGTAACCAAATTTTCCTTATTTTTATTCCGTTGTTAAGCATACTACCATATTGTGTACTATGAAGAACTATAGCTCAACCAACAAAGAGATTTTCCTAAGAAAAATGTATTTAAAAGGAATTTTTGTGAAGCAAACCATGTATCGATAGATGTAGAATTTCAGATATACATTATTAGGGAGAGCATTTTGGCCTTAAGCAAAATATATTCATAGTATCATAGATTTAGAGCTGGATATTGGCTGCTGTCCCAATGTCCCTGATCTGTGACAGGCAGTGAAAAGTCTCACCATCTGTCAGATTTAGGGGGGAATCTTTTGCATGCAAGGGAGTGGAACTTTAAGAGTCCCTGATGAGTCCAGGAGTTATCCCAGGGAAAGTTCTCTGGCATAACTCCTGGGTCAGGGGATAAGCAATTTAAGCCCTATTGCTTTGGAGGGAGGGGCTAATGTCTCTTTGTAAAACCTTGACTGTTCAATGAGTGAAAGGTCATGTTGCCCTGGAGAGACAGGGCACATATAAGGTACATATGCTATGCAGCCCAGATTCCATGCCATATGAACCACTCATGCTGGGTCTCCATATGCAACATATGTTCCCTCATGTCTAATGAATGATGTGGACACACAGCACATTAACACATCAGTTTAGAGGCCCATAAAGTGGATCTTCCCGTAATTCACATTGACATTTCAAGAGTCTATAACTTCATCAATGTAGGTTCTCCCATCGAGAAAGATCATGCTTCTATTATGATTTACTAGATGACATTTCAGAGTTACTGTGCCTGACCAAAAAAAAAAAAGTCATCTCCTGTGATCAACCTTTACTTTTTAATTTTGTATATGTTTTTTATCTTATTTTCTTTACATATTTTGTATCCTCCCCCCCAATAGAATAAAAGCACTTTGAGGGGAGGGACTTTTTTGTTTGTCTTTTTTTTATCCCCAACATCTAATAAAGTATCTCTTGTATGTAGTCATTTTTTGTTTGTGTGGTTTTTGTTTGTTTATGAACTTGAATCTCTCATACAGATTAGAAGTTCAATGGCCACCATTCATGGCCTGCTGATTGACATGAAAGCTTTGTCCTTCTATGTTTCTGACCTGGGCCAATTCTTTCTTAAGCAACCTGGTGGCCCTCTGCTTCAGAGGACTCACCATCTTGGTGCCAAATTTAGTTCAGACATCCAACCAAGTTAGCCTTACTAAAGCTCAGAATTTCCAAGCTCCAGTGATCCACCAGTCTCAGCCTCCCCAGGAGCACAGATTACAGGCTTGTATCACCATGCCTTGACATAGTTGTTTACTAAATGCTTGTTAAATTGAATGAAACTGAACCTAGTCTCTCTGAGACAAGCAAGATTGTCTTGAGACAATAGGCATAAAATGTGTCACTGGCCTAGAATCTTCATATGGTGGGCTTCAAATCAAGGTCCACCCTGAGGAGTAAATTTTATCTAACATAATGAGAAAAGAAAATCATTTTTCCTGTACTGCCTCAAATACTTATGATAACAATAATTACATTTATTGAATGCTTAAGGTTTGTAAAATGCTTTACATACATTATCTCATTTGACTTTTAAAAGAACCTGGCGAAAAAAACAACCTGGTTGCTGTTTTACATATTGAACCTGTGATTTCATAGTTTAGGCTTAGGGGGTTCCCAGTGAGGGAACTTCCTCTAAATAAGGCAGATTATCACCTATTCTGCTTCTTAGAGTTTAAAGAGGTGTCTTGGCCACTGAGAGTTAGATAACTAGCCCAGGGTCACCGATCCAGGATATATCTTAGGAAGGACTTGAACCTAGATCTACCTTGGTTCTAAGGCTGCCTCTCTATCCATTAGGAAACATTGCTTCTCAGAGAGAAGCTCTCATTGTCTCCTATATTGCAGATGAGGAAATGTAAACTCAAAAAGACTAAGTGACCTTTGAACAAGGTTATGCAACTAGTAGATTCTAAGGTTATGTTCAAGAAACCCAGGTCTTCCTCATTCCAAGTCCAGCCTTCTACCCACTATGCCACACAGAGGTCAGCCTGAATATCATGGGAGGAACTGGGAGATAAGTGGAGTGACTTCTAAAAAGAACCCATTGCTTTTTTAAAAATATCCTTTTGCTTTGGTTTCAGAATTCTTTTGACCTGAGGTCAATGGTGCACTTTGGTAATTCTTTGGGCCTGAAAGCTAGGAGGGAGCAATGTGTGTCTATTGTTGAAATAGGACACTCATACTTTACCACACCAGGAAAAAGGTCCCTAAATAAGCATTCCCTCCCTCAATGCTGGGTACCGCAGCTGACCTCATTTGCTCTAAGGCAGGACAAGGAAAAAAAAAGCTCTCTCAGTTAAATGAGAGGTAACAATTCCTACTACAAAACATCATTATAAGGATTCCTTCAGCTTTATGATGCTCAATTTACTGCATTTATAACATCCAAATCCACGCAAAAAGCACCTTTATGTGTAAGATGTACTGCGCATTGAGGATGCAAAGGCAAAGAAAGACATAGACAAGTCCCCCCCTCAAGGAACTTCCATTCTATCAAGAGGACTAAGAAGTTCAAATATATACAAGGCAAATGGGAAGCAATTTCAAGGTAATAGGAGCACAACTTTCTAGGGCAGTGGGAAAAGGGGAATGAGAAGAGATCTGGAAAGGATTTGTATAGAAGACTGTGTAGAGGAAAGGATTGTGTAAAGAAAAGAATTTATGATTGCCCACAGCTCAGTTTTGAAGGAAACAAGGAGCTCTAAAAGGCATAAGAGGTGAGAGTACATTCCAGACATGAGGGTTTGACTGGGCAGAGAAAGAGAGGGGAGATAGGATGTCATGCAAGAATTCTTTTTTGGCTAGAACATGGAGAGTATATGGCAGAAAAATGTAAGGTCAGTCTGGAAGGGTAGGTTGGAGTCAGAATAATATAAATGAATTGATTCATTTTGGAAAACATACACCCTAACTATGAAGCAGAAATGATAATCAAACCCATTCTGATATCTGTTTCAATAAAGGAGGTTCATTTACTATTCTCTTAAACAACCATGTTTGTTAATTATGGAAAAAACACAAATTAGTTGTCAGTGTCCATTAACCTCTTTCTTCATTGATGACTTCACTGAAAGACATGAGTTTTGCTTGGCTTACCCTGAAACAGCCCTCTCAAAGTTCAGAGATATTTATAGAATCCAAGTATCCTTCCATAGAAATACTCATTATCATTTCCTTCTAGAAATTATTGTCATACTTGGAACAAGACACTAGTATAAACTGTATTCTAAAATTTTTAATCATCAGTAAAATGATGGAGTTCAACTGGGTGACCTCTAAGATGCCTTCCATCTCTACATCTGTTATTCTATGAATGGCCACAGGCCCACAGGCACAGGAAAAGGATGGAGGGAGTCCTGGAATTGGAAGCCATTTGGATTCCTAGAGCAGTTCCACCTAGGCAAACATGTATTATCTCATCCATGTTGATTGTTGTGTGTCAATGATATTACATTCCACACTTGCCAAGTTAATGCAAATGGATTTTAGTCAAGATGATTGAGATTGGTATATTTCTAGCCATCAAAAATTATCTATGTTTAACTTATTTCAAGCCTTGAAAAATTCATGATTTCAGATGAGTGAATACCTTCTCTGATGGTGAAAACCGCAACCTCATCTCCCTCAGATGGTCTTCGTGAGTTGTTGGGTTAAAAAAAAAAAGTGTCACCTTCTAGCCTGTCTGGTGAGGAGCTCCTCCGAATTTAGTCAGACAAAAAGACGAAGTGCCTATGTCAAGAGGCAGCTAGCATGGTTACATGGAAAACATCCAAAGATATGAGTTGGAATCCACACTGCTACTCACTGCCTGTGTGACCTTAGACAAGTGTCCCTTCTGGGTCTCATTTTCCTCAGCTTTAAAATGAGGGGGTTAGGCTAGAAATCCACAAAGCACCCTTCCCATTCTACATCTATTATTCTATGAGCTCATTTCATTCTTTGTACTTGTATCCTCAGTACATATCAGGAGAGCGCCTGGCACATAGTAGGTGCCTAATAAAGATTTGTTGAGTGATTTGATTCACCACATCCATTACTGGACCTGCCAGAGGTTATGCTCCCCAGCACAGACTTTGACAACTCAGTGTAATCCATCTACCATTGCAGTAAAATTGTCATGATGACTAACTTGGTTTCGACCAACTCTATTTTGCCTAGAAAGGTAGCATGGTACTAAAAGGGTAGCAAGGCAGCCTTATAGTCCTAAGTCTGAAGGAAATTAGCTGTGTATGAACATGGGTAATTGATTTAACAACTCAGTGACCCAAGGAGCTATCTGAGACTGTAAACTACAGACAAATTTCATCAAAGAAGGAAGTTTCCGCAGCAAGAGTTCCCTACAGTGATGAAATAACAGCTTCAGACAAAATGCCAAAGTATATCCATAATGCTAGCTTCAATAGAACCTTTTTCTACACATGTATATGAAGAGAGAGACAGAGACAGAGACAGAGACAGAAACAGAGACAGAGAGAGCAAGACTGACTATGGATGGTGTTGCTGTGTGTTTAAGAGACAATCAAATCTGGAGAGACTAGGAGTTTACCTGCCATTCTACAGAGACTGGGAGAGTGAAAAGAGAAATGACTAAGAAAACTTTTTTCTTGAAGAAAATATTTTAACTCTGACATTGCAAATAAACATTACACAGAGAATTCTTGAGAAGAAACTGTAATTAGTATCCTGAGAGCTAAATGATAGATTGGTGCTTCCAGAATGAAGAAGTCAGCAGTAACCATGCTGGTTAGATGGTTTCTCACAGTTAATAGGCTGTAAATAATTATTTATGTCTTTGTTTTTATCATTTATTTAATTGTGTCATGATGTGTATTTAAATCTACAACAATCAATGAGGGAAATGAAGAGAGAGAGACACAGAGACAGAGAGAGAGACACAGAGATAGAGAGAGAGGGAGAGAGAGAAACATTTATTAAGCGCTGAGCTAAGTATACCAAAAGAGACCAAAGGCAGTCCCTGCCCTCAAGGAGATTACAATCTGTTGGGAGAGACAACAGGCAAACAAATATACACAAAACAAGCTAGGTAAAGAACAAATAGGAAATAATTAACAGAAAGAAGGCACTAGAATTAAGAGGATTTGGGGAAGGATTCCTGGAGGGGATGAGATTTTAATTGAGGCTTAAAGGAAGCCAGGGAAGAGAGACAGAAATAGGGGAAGAGAGGGACAACGAGAGGAAAAAGGAGAGAGAGAGAGGGAGAGACAGAGACAGAAAGACAGAGAGACAGAGAGAAAGAGAGAGAGAGAAAGAGAGAAAGAGAGAGAGAGGAAGATGGAGACACAGAGAGAGAGGGAAGGAAAAGAGGGAAGAAGACATGAGGAGAGAGAGAGACAGACACAGAGAGACTGACATTGGAAGTAATCTAAGATTGGAGTTTGGTGAGGTAAGGGTCTTATGGCATAATTAAAGCACCTACCTTCCAGGGTTCTTGTGAGGATCAAATGAGATAATATTTGTAAAGTGCTTAGCATAGTGTCTGGCACATAGGAGATATAGATAGGTAGGTGGATAGACAGACAGACAGACAGATAGATAGATAAATAGATAGATACATAGATAGTAGTTAGCTTTGTTGTTGTTGTTAGTTCATGGCAAGTGATTATATTGTGTCCTCTCAGGACCTGGAAAGCCCATCTCACAGAAGAAAGGACCAAGCAGGGATTTGGCCCGGCAAAATATTGTCAGGAAGTAAAAGGTAGCAGTGCCCAGTGAGCCAGGTTGAAGAAATAGGAAGGGAGGGTCTGGACTGGCTAGAGAAGGTTCTGGGCTAAATAAAGCCCTGGGGGAGGAAGGGCAGGATCTGAATAGCTATAAAACAACTCATGGCAACATTAATACATATAGTAAAGCAAAGTGACAAAGCAAAAAGCCTATTGGCTGTTGTCCAAGCAGCTTGGTCATTGGCTGTGAGTTGCCCTGGAGCCCAAGCTTCTAGAAAGACTTCCTGGTTATTAGACAGATCAGGGATGGAGGCCACATACTCAGTCTCTAAGGAGGTGGCACAATTCATGTGGCCACATCCTGTCTGCTACTGCTTATGGAACCATGCATACTGTATTATCCACAAACAGCTCCTTGAGAAACACAGAGTGAGAAGAAGAGACATTGTCAGAGAGGGGCATAAGAGTCAAACAGGAAGAATGCTATCTAAGGCTACAAGTTAGAAGACTGAAAGGAATTTTACATTTGCCAGCTGGGAGTGCCCCACCTAAGGTCAATGGTAGGAGCTACCACTATAAACTTCAAGCCATGCCCAGATTGAGTACTGGAGTGGAGTCGTAACTGAGTTAATACCACCCTGCATTCATATGACATTTTTATAGTTGCTATCAGTTTTTATAATTACGAGTACGCATAAGGTAGGTTGGGATAGATGCAATTAGCTCCATTTTACAGCTGGAGTGACTGAGGCACCAAGAAGCAAAGTGCTCTATTTGTTCAAGGTCATAGAAGTAGTGGTAGAATCAGGACAGGAATAAAACCAAAATTGCCTGAGTCACAGGCTAATATTTTTCTTTATTCTTCACCTCATTAGTGGCTGTTTTCACAGCTGAGCTCAGAGACTCTCTACAAGTGATTTTTATTTACAGGGAGGACTGGAGGTAATGTACAAATTCAAAGCTGCCCAAAGACAGACAGACTCTGTAAGTTAAGACAATGTGATCCAAGTTCAAGAGTGAGGGAGAGGGGATGAGTGGCCTGATCAGCTTGAGCATCTCTCTCCTCTATAGAGAATGTGCATTCACATTTGTACCTTGTTCAAAGAATAATTGATGACTCTGATTTGCTTATAGTGACTAGGGCCGTCCCCAAGATGACAAAATGACTGGCAACTAGCATGAATTCTTTTTGCAGGAGCTAAACAACAGGTTGTTTGTGCTGCCTTACAGAGGACAATAGCCTGCCACCAACCCTATGGACTCCTCTCCTCTTCAATTTTCTGTATTCACAAGACAGTAAAAAGGGCAGTAAATCATACCTGCATTCTGGGAAAGGGAAGGAAGTCTGTGCATTCTCAAAGTTTCTTCTCTCCAAAAACTGGCAATGGTTACCTTGGGAGCAAAAAAGTATGTGAAGATTCACACCTTTTTCACTGAGTCTGAGAGATGGCTACAGTTGGGGGCAGCAATAGAGTTCCTGCAGAAGTACGTGGTAGAAGCCAATATGCGCTAAACTATGTGATCTTTGGCTCCCACCTCTAACTTTAATACTCGTGATCTTGTTCAAGTCCTTTAACCATCTTAGGTCTCAGTTTCCTCGTGGGTAAAAATGAGGATGTTGGACTAGGATGATCCATGAAGCTCTTTTCAGCTATGATCCTATGAACTCCAATGTCCTTGTATGGAAGACCAGACACAATTTCATTAGAAACTGGAATCCTAGAATCCAACCCCCTAGCCAGAGAAGGGAGATTTGATGGGCAACTAGCCTTTGGGGTTGCCAAGTACTAGAGTTTGGGTGTCAGACCTTCTAATTCATAGATGGGTTATGAACTGCTGCCATAGAGAGAATTCCAACATTGGACATTTACTCCCTGAGAAAACCATAAGACTGTAGATTTAGAACTGGAAGGATGTTAGAGGTCATGGAGTCCAACCTGTTTATTTTACAGAGAGAAGAAAGGAATTTTCTGAGCACCATTGCCTCTGAGAAGAAGAACAGGATCACTTCCGTGGTCTCTATGACAGGAGAGTCAGCAGAAAGATCCTGTGGTGAGCAAACCTGGGATCTTGATCTTACTGGCATCCTCATTCCCTAATTCAGGAAGTAATTCACAGTCCATGTCCAGTTGAAAGAAGTATAGTTTTTTCAATGGCTCTGCCATCTTGTAAGAGTTTATAGCTACTTGAGTACTATATGTGTTTCCCATAACATCCAAATGGCTCCTGTGAATTCTGTGCGTCTTCTGCACTCTATGGGGTGAAATAATTCATTCTCATTGTCCCATCAATGATGTCTATAAGTTTTTGTTTTTTTTGTTTTTCACCACTGGGGACTCCTCTTACCCATTTCTTTGTTTTTGTCTTACTTCTATAGTATAACTAATTCATTCTTCACTAAACTCTTCCTCTGATGCCTTATCATGATGAAAAGGGGACTCTGAGTTCTTGAAAGTTACACCAGCAGAACATAAGTTTTGGCAGGACATTCTAGGTTGCAAAATCTTTAAGTATGGGCCCAGAACTTGATGATGTATCTGTCTGCCATCTGAAAACATGCCTCACTTAGTCCAGAGAGCTTTTTGACCAGGTTGACTGCATTATGATTAATTTCTCAATTACCAGAACAAAAGAAGACCATCCACCAAATTCCTTAATCTGAGTCAGTGGAAGGAATACCCACGTGAAAGAAAACACAGGCCATTGAAGTCCCACCATAATTTGTAGCTAAGCCAGCTGTGAATCAATTAACCAGCATTTCTTTAAGCAGGTAGGTAGTGAAGTGGAGTGGATCAAGTGTCAAACCTGGAGCCAAGAAGATGAGTTTGGGGGATGTCTCAGGCACTCAGTCCCTGTATGACCCTGGACAAGTTACTTACTTTCTCTGTGCCTCAGTTTCCTCATCCATGAAATAGAGATAACATCACCAACCTCATTGGGTTGTTGTGAGGAGTAAATGACATTTGCAAACCTTAATGAGTTATAGCAATACTAGCTACTGAATAAATGTGTTTGGCAGGTCCTATGCTAGGGATACAAGAACAAGGAATGAAATGAAATAAGAAAACAATCTTTATTCACAAGGAGCTTACTCTCTAATACTGTATTATATAAACATGAAAAATATGGTAGTTTGGGATGGAGGATCCTAAATGTTGGGGTTATCAGGAAAGGCTTCACATAAAACATGGTACATAAGCTGCACCTTGAACAAAGAAGGAGTCTGTAAGGTCAGGGTGAAGAGGGGATGAATTCTTATTTAACTTATGAAATGGTGAACCAACTACAACCTTCTCTATGCCACTGGGTCACAAAGAAACGAGCATGAGAAAAGTGTGGTGGGTAAAAGATGAAATGACTGAGGAAACAAAGGTTTGCTCTTCCAAGCACATAGATTTATTAAGCAATGCATGCCAATTGTCTAACAAAGTGGAATCGTACTTCCTCAGCTTGACACTGGCCCCCTGATATGAGGGGTGAGGGCACAAACTTTTATACATCAAAAACATTTTATCAAATGAGGCTAATTGAAGGAAATGCAATTAATTAAAGGAAACAACATTAAATAATGTGACTTCTAATTGGATGAAAGATTAAGGACTTTCCAAGTTGGGAGGGGGAGAACAAAGGTGCAATTTTCTGAAAAATGAAAAAGAGGCATCCCATTCCCCCCAAGTGTGTGTAAACAATCAAAAAAACATGGAAACAATAACCAATTGATCCGTATGTGGCCAGTTTTCAAATAAGACATATAGGTTACTTGGACTTGGGATATACAGTCATGAGAAAACTGCTTGCATCAGTCTTTGGATATGACTGTGTTTCTGGTCAACATAACCTAGGTCCTTGGTTAGGGGTCTCTAAGCAGCAGGTAGAGGTGGTCCAACTTTCCAGCTACACAGGGCAAGGTTCAAACAATACAATAAGATTTTCTACCAATTCTTCCAGTTGAATAAAGTTTTCTCACAAGACAGAAATTAGGTTAGGTCCATAACTGAATAGAAATAGAACTGAACTAGCTTCAGAATTGAGTCAAAAGATGGAGTCAGTATGGTTCCCTCAAGTCCTACAATTGAGCACTTACTTTCCTAATCCCTTCAATTTCATCAAGAGCTAAATGTTAAATAAGTTCCTCCTTCCTGTGCACTTCAGCATTCATCCAATACAAGACACTCTATCAGTCTCATCTGTCAAGAATTGGAGGCACGCAGTGTAAGACAACATTAAAGGCAAAGACTCTGAGACATCAAATGGAAAGGGAAAAAACTGAGAAGGAATAGAATATAAGGGCAAAGAAGGCCAGGGAGAAACCGTTGGGAACATTTAGGCATTGCTAGATAGAAATGCTCCGTAGTCCTTTTACTTTCCTGAGTTTCATGGAGAAACAAGGCCATTATGCTCCAATGTCAAATTCAATTCAGTTCAGGAAATGTTTATGTACTTGGCACCATGCAAAAGACATGCTAAACCAACTGATAGTATAATAAGTGAATAAAGAAGTTACTTGATTACAATAGATAAAAGACCAGATTTGTATTCCAAAATACCAAGGTTCAAATTACTACTCAAAACTCTAATTAACTACACATTTGGGCCTAGGTAATACAGTGGATAGAGTGCCGGGCCTAAAGTCAAGGAGCAATGAAGATTAGTCTTCCTGAGTTCAAGTCAGGCCTCAGATAATTCCTAGCTGTGTGACCCTGGGCAAGTCACTTAACCCTCTTTGCCTCAATTTCCTCATCTGTAAAATGAGCTGGAGAAGGAAATGGAAAACCACTCCAATATCTTTGCCAAAAAATCCCCAAATAGGTGACAAGAAGAGGGGACTCCACTGAAATGACTGAACAATAAGAGCAACAATTGCTCCTTGACGTTGCTTAATCTTTCTGTGCCTCCAGCGACTCCCAAGGACAGCAGAAGACAAACTGGAGGCCTGGAGAGACTAAGCGACTTGCCCAAGGTCACAGGACTTTTATTTTGTTTATTTATTTAGTTAGTTTTAGTTTGCAACATTTGTTTCCACGAGATTTTGAGTTCCAGTCACAGGACTTTTACATGGCACAGCTAGGAAATGCACCAAGGTCCTCAGAATCCAAATCCAGTACGCTTTCCACTGCATCACATTACCACCTCAATCCTGAATCAGCTTCCATCCTCAGAGAGTAAAACAAAAGCTGCCTTCAAATGGAAAGAGTCCTGAGTTTTCCTTTACCATTAATGTGATCCTAAATGAGAATAGTTTAACATTAGCACCAAATTAATGCAAGGGAAGTAGGTGTAGATCCTCTATTTGAATTACAAAATGGTGAGGTGAGACTGAACTGAATGACCTCTTTGGACCCTTCCAACTCTTAAGATTCTAGAATTTCTACAAAGTCAGAGACAGGGAGGAAAAGGTTGATTTGGGGATCTCCCCTCCCCTTTTCAGTGTTCTATTATCTGCCTAGACAATGCCGAAATGATTGCATTTCAGAGAATACTCCAAACACAGCTATCACCTTTCACTTAAGTAACGTTTCTACTCCCTGGGCTGCTGGGAAAATCCAAATAAGGGGATTGGACAAGATGATCTTTTAGTTCTAAAATGCTTTTGTGTTCTTTCCCCTTTTAAAAGCAAACAAATAAATAATATTTCAGCTTTCCTCTAGCATTTATTTCCTTGGGGACAATTATCCTTTCTTCTTTCTAGTTCCCATAACCTAAGTAGTTGGGCCTTTCAGCAGTCTGCCACTCTTCCCCTCTGTCTCTCCAATAAATGTATGCATGTATGTCTTCAATTTTCCAGTTGAAAAGGGGGGGAAAAATCAAATATTAAATTTGCATGATGAATTAACTATTTCCATTTCATCCAATCCTATTAAAAGTTTCTTTTCCAATCAATGGCCTAGCTATATGGTGAAAATGGAAGGCTGTATGTGAGTAATGTCAAGACCCAGACCAGTTCAAGGAAAACTAAAACCCCTAAACCTCCCAAAGTTAGTCCAAGTCCTCAGCCAGAAGATGACAAGATGTCATGGAATGAGAACTAGATTTGGATTCAGAAGAGATGCATTAGCATCTGAGCTCTACTGTCCCACCTGTGAGGTCTCAAAAGAAGTGACTTGTTTTCTCTAGGCCTCAGTCTTCTCGTTTGTAAAATGAGGGGAAGGAAGAGTCCCTGACGACCCTACGATAACCAGAAATCAGGGGCCACTTACCAAGCATCCAGAGGGGAGCAGCTAGAACCAAGACAGCGTCCAAGCCATACTGACAGTAACTCCTGATTTTGACCATGGGCACTTACAATAAATATACAGAAAGCTCAAAGTCCAACCTAAAAAACAGAATGTCATACCCGACAAAAACCGTCATTTTTGTCGTTGTTGAGTCATTCGGTGGCGTCCAACTCTTCATGACCGTATTTGAGGTTTTCTGGGTAAAGATACCACAGTGCTTTGCCATTTCCTTCTCCAGCTCATTTTAAGGATTAGGAAACTGAGGCAAGCAGGGTTAAGTGACTTGTCCGGGGTCACACAGCTAGTAAGTGTCTGAGACCGGATTTGAACTTGGATCCTCCTCTCTCCAGATTCAGCACTTTCTGCATTGTGACTTAGCTGCCCATATCTATACATATACAGTAGAACCTTGGTTTAGGAATTTAATTGTGTGGGAGATTCTGTTCGTCATGCAATTTGTTCGTATTGCAAAGCAAATTTTCCCATAGGAAATAATGCAAAGTAGGATGATCAGCACCGCATCCCCAAGAATATTCACATAAAATAATTATTTATAATTCTAAGTAAATTTTTTGTCCCTAATGCACCTGAAATACAATAGCGATGATTAGTACATAATATAAACTGAAAATAAAGCAAATTAACCTGCACTTTACCTTTGAGAAGAGTCATGGCTGGTGTGAGCCAGACTAGTGGAAGGAGGGAGTAGGGGTAGGGGCAGGCGGGGTAGAAAATTGAAGAGCTGGCTTGAGGACTAGGGTCAGAGGTTGTGGCTAGGACTGGGGAAGAGGGGGTAGCCTGGGTAGGGGGGAAGGGATTTTGCTTCTGCTGCTGCCACTCACTGCCACCTCCCGTGGGAGTGGCCAGAATGTCAACTTCCAAGGCCGGGGGCCTGGGACACCCCACCACCTCCTCTCCTGGGGTCCCAAGCCCCCAGGTCAGTTACTGCCATCCACACCTCCCACCCTCGAGGCTGTAGGCCTGAGTCCAAGTATCAAGTATGTGAAGCTGAAACTGGGGTCACTACACTGCACCCCATTGCAGACCCTGACCAAACAGGAACCCATACTCAAAGTTATGCTCAGTGGCCACATGGAGGTGCTCACAGAATCCAAAGACTGGGTGCTGATTGACAGGAGTGGTCATCATTTTGGGACAGTCCTGAACTATCTTCAGGATGGGTCAGTGCCTCTTCCAGAGGACCCTTGGTAGCTGAGTGAGTTGTTGGGTGAGGCATGATACCAGTTGGGGCAAGGGTTAGCTGAGGATTGCCAGTTGGCTCCACAGCAAGAGTGAGAGCCTTTCCCCACTCTGCCTTCTTTCCATGGTGACGTCTCCCCTGGAAGAGCAGGAGCTTCTGGCTAGCACCTCTAAACCAATGGTGAAGCAAACATGATGTTCATACTGAGAATTTTTGTTCCTCCTGCAAAACAATTTTGTGAAAAATTTTTCCTCGTCCAGAGAAGCATACATAAACCAGATTACTCATAAACCGAGGTTCTACTGTATATATAAATACACATAAATTTAAAAAAAATTCTACTGTATATATAAATACACACATACCTATGCATATGCATAAACGTAGACATATAGTGCCCTATACACAAGGTACACATTTATATGCAGATACATATAAACATATTGTGCAAACATATGTGAGCATGTGCACATCTGTCTAGCTACACCTGTGTGTCTGCATGTGTATATTGGCACATGTGTCTGTGTAGGTCTGTTTTATTGTACATATTATGCATAGGTAATATATACACCTGTACCTGAGTGTGTATATACACACATGCACATGTATGTATGTCATTTATACTGATGCATGTATAAATATGGAACTCACATGGCTATTTACATGGATTATCTCCCCCACTGGAATATGAGCTATTAAAGCAGGAATGAGGACTTTTGCCTTCCTTTGTATCCCCAGCACTTAGCACAGTGACTGACATATGACTGGCACCTAATTAATGCTTATTGACCAACTGGCATTTCTATTGCTACCTTTCTGATTATTTTAATAAGTACTTTCCATTAGCCTCATTGTTGTTGTTGTTTTCCCTCCAGAACAACTTCTAGCTTCTTATAATTCTAATTAAACTGCATTTCTTAAAAGGCCTGTAGCTTCTTGTGGACTCTTGAAGCTCTTTTCTGTGTAGCAACCTCTGTGAAAAGGCTTTACTTTATTCTCAAGGTTTATTCCACTTGGTCAAAGTCAGGAAAGACAGCTTTGACTTTGTGTTCTTGTTTTTTATTTTATGAGCTCACTCTTAAAGTGTGTTGACAGTAGAGTAGGATTATAATCCTGAAGATCTGTATTAATAGATAAGCAGGCCTAAGCTCATTGCTTTCTTGAGCTCTCCTTGTTGGTAAAGTGTCAGTGGATGAACCAAGCACGAATAGGGAAGGGACAACAAGGAAAACTCCATGCTTGGAGTCCGGATGGTCTGTGAACTAATGGGTTCCATTGTGTGGGGAGAGTGAAATAAGACAGCTTGCTGAAGACATCCCCTTAGGATGGAGTCAAGGGACCCCATGGTATAGATTCCCTGGCAGGAGCAAGGAGAAGGAAAGGCCAAAGTGGAAAACAGAATCAGACAAGATAGTAAGAAGCTCTGCACAATCATCCCTTTCCTGCAATAGTCAAATTATTATAACCCTAATTTATAGAGTTTATAGCATGATATACTTAAGGGGCAGCTAGGTAGCTCATTGGGTAGATCACTGGGCCTGGAGTCAGGAAGACCTGAGTTCAAATTCGGCCCCAGACAATTACTAGCTGTGTGACCCTGGGCAAGTCACTTAACCCTGTTTGCCTCAGTTTCCTTATCTGTAAAATGAGCTGGAGAAGAAAATGGCAAACCACGGCAGTATCTTTGCCAAGAAACCCCAAATAGGGTCAAAAGAGTCAGACACTGAAAAATGACTGAACAGATATTTAAAGCTCAAGAGATCTTCTAGTCTAATCCCTTTGTTTTACAGATAAAAAAAACTAACCACCAAAGGAGTCATGACTCACCCAAGGTCACACAGGTTGTAAGTGAAAGAATAGAAACTTGAATCCACATCTTCTGACTCAAACTCAGAACTCTTTCCATTTTGCCAAACTGCCTCTGGATAACTTCATTCTCTTAGTCTCTTAATAACCATAAATATGACATGGTGATGAGTCCAACCAAGGAGTTCTATAGTGAAATCACAGCAGAAACAAAGCCTGCCATCAGCAACTTGACAGTTTTACAGTGAAATCATCTGGATAGTAATGTGTCACCTTAAGGGGCCTTCTGACTCCATTTAAAGGGAAATGATCCCTCTACTGCCTCCATAGTGGTTTAAATGGCTTTTCACCAAACACAAAGACCACTCAGTCTTCTAAGGTGGCTGTGAGAATGGGACAGCCAGGACAGGAGGATGAACTAATCCCAGGCTCCCCCATAGAATGGAAGCCTCTTACTGTTGTCGTTTTAGTATTCACGTCTACAAAGCCTAGCAAGGTGTCTGGCACACAGTAGGTGTTTAAAAATGTGCTTGTTGACTTGAATGGGTGAATGAATTGATACAAGATTTATTAAGCACTTAACGAGTGCCAAGCAATGTAGACACAAATAAAAAATGAGAAAGTCATTACCTTCAAGGCTTTACATATTTTAGTAAGTGAATCTAAGATAGTGAGAGAGGGGGAAAGAGAAGAGGAGAAACAGAGAGACAGACACAAAGAGGGAAACACGGAGAGAGATTGACACAGAAAAAGACAGACAGACAGACAGAAAAAGAGACAAAGACAGAGAGACAAAGAGAGAGAGACAAAGAGAGAGAAAGAGAGAGAGACAGAGAGACAGAGATAGAGAGTTGGTGGTCATAGAAAGACATGCCTAAAGAGTCACAGGGGCAATCAATTGACACGTCTTTTCTAGAAACAATGATAATATGGTAGTATTGATTTGATTACTGAGCCCAAAACAAAAGATGGGAGTGGGGAGGGGGTTAGCATACATGCCAGGAGCAAGAAGGATGCCTTGAACGTCAGGGAGGATGTCAAGATGGAATATGAAGTATGATGCGGTCAGGAATTCTGGGTCCTGATAAGACATAGAGGGCTATTTGGGTTTCCTTTGTTCACCAATACAGCTCAACACAGGGATAGAATTCAAATGAATTTAAGTGAATTCAGTGTTAATTTAGGATTAAAACACAAAAGAGAATTGGGGCAGCACAAGGGAAAAGGACAAGCCACCTGACCTTACCTACCATAATACCATAATAGCATGATATATGTAAGAGGCAGCTAGGTAGCTCACTGGGTAGATCACTGGGCCTGGAGTCAGAAAGACCTTAGTTCGTATCTGGTAGGATTTGAAATCTTGGAATTCTTCAAACAGAAACTGGATAACCAATTCTAGGGTGTTCTGTTGTAGTGAGGATTCTTCTTAAAGTGTGAATTGGACTAGACCTCTGAAGTCGTCTTCAACTCTGAAATTCTATATTTCTCTTTTAAATATACTATACATTTTTTTCTAAGTTATATGTAATCCTGCTTCAGCTCAAGCCTAGGGAACTTGGAAGGGGGACAGCCCTGGCCTTCTTACTGCTGCTGCTTACCTAGAGGGAAACATGACTCCTAATGGTTGAGAAAATGTTGAATATGAGACTGAGTATCTGCAGAAGGGACTCCAGCTTGTTGCAAAGACTTGGAAGAAAGATTTCTCACCTTTGAAGAGAGGAGTAATAACAGGACCATTTGCCTGTGGTTTTAGGTCTAATGTGGTGAGTAGAATAGTTTGCTGGTACTAGGTTTCTCCCCTCACCCAGAGAGGGAAGAGAAAGAAGAAAAGAGAAGGGAATATGTATTTATTATTAAGTGCTTACATGCCAAGCAATATGTAAATTAATAAATAATATGCAAATATAAAAATGAGATGGTTGCTATGGTAAATGGAGCTTCTGTAACTGGAGAAACCCATTTACTCCCTAGACTAGAGATCATAGGCTCATAGATCAGTTGGAAGGCATGACCTCACCCAGCCCCCGCCTTTCACAGATGAGGAAATGAGGTTGCCCAAGATCACACAGGTAGATGCTTGCATCAGAGGCAGGATTAGAATTTGGTAAGAAGGAGTCACAGCAACCAGAGATTTAATGGGACTCACTGGAACTAAATCAAGAATCTCCTTAGAGAACCATAATGCCAAGTGCTGAATTAATCCTGTATGCATCAGGCTCCATGCTAAGCACTTTACTAATATTATCTCATCTGATCATCACAATTACAAGAGGAAAGTGCTTGTGCTTGTTTTTACAGGTAAGCTTGAGATCCTACAGCTAAGAAATGTCTGGTTTTGAACTCAAGTCTTCCTGACTTCAGGCCCAGTGATCGATCCACTGTGCCTCCTCCCTATCAATGTAGTTCTTTCCTCCTTACTCAAAAAGCAACCAGATAGAAAAGAGAGGTGGAGCATTGAGAGAAGTACAACTGTAAGCCTCTAGGTAGAGAGAGAAACCCAGCACTAGTGATCTGTCTTCCCACCCAGGCCAACATGGAGCTGTGAGTATATGGTCCTGCTGGTGTTACTCTCTCTGTAAATGTCTCTGAGGACTTTCTCCCAAGTGTCTGCAACATGTTGAAGTAAGTCTCTTACATAAAATAAGCACAGCATTGAATTCAACAGTCTTAGAGCCAAAGAGAAGTCATGTCTCCCTCTGGGTAAACAGCAAGAAGCTCAAGGCTGTCCCTCAGCAAAACTTCCCCAGGTTTCAACAGAAGCAGAGTTATGTGTGCGAAAGCACGCACACATACACACATGCTCATACATATGTATACATATACACATATACATATATATGAATATACTAAAAAAAATAGTATGGTATATATTTAAAAGTGTATTGTACATTTAGTGGGTATGTATGATTTTTAAAAGAATTTTTATTGAGGAAAAAAAGGGGAAAAACTCTACTGGGAGAGAGGGTTTATGGTGATGATGATGAAGAGAAACCCTGAAATATCGCCTTCCTCCCTTCCCCCACCACAACCTAGAGCCACTGTGGGGAACAGAACCTCTCAGTACAGTAAAGGACACACCCAAGCCTAACCTACCTCTATACATCAAACCCCAGCAGCTTCCAAAAGAGAAGGGACAGAGTGGAAGGGATCCAAATAGTCTAAAAAGCTCTTCCCCCAGCCTACTATGCCCTAAAAGAGGATCATAGCCCATGTGACTGAGAAACCTTCCCTGACTCCCTAGAGATCATGGGATCATCAATGAGTTGAAAGACACCACCTAATTCAGCCCCCTCCTTTCACAGATGAGGAAATAAGGGTGCCCAGGTCACACAGGTAGCAAGCAGCAGAGGCAGGATTGGAATTTGGTAAGAAGGGGTCACTGCAGCCAAAGGTATAAAGGGACTCACTGGAACTAGGTCAAGAATCTCCTTAGAGAACCATAACACAAAGCTCTCCCTCACCGCAATTCTTCCCAAACAATGGCTATCTTTGCCCATCCCAGCAAGCATAACAGCTGCTAAAAAATAAAGTTTAACATAATTGCAAGTCAAACAATAGCCTCACCCTTTTCCTGGCTGCACGGATGTTTTCACGTAATTGATTCCCTGTAGAGCAGCCTCTAGACGTAATACAAAATGCTGCCCTTCATAGCATGGGCTGCTCATGTGAACTCCTGTTTGGAGCATCAAACTGCACAGACACAGGAATTGCACCCTTTCAAATGTCTATGTGTCAGAACCTTTCAACGGAAAGAATGAACTTTCCATTTATTGAATGGAAAAATTGCAATAGACTCTCCACCTGTCAAGCCCAGGATCTGTTGTGTGATGGATTAACACGTTTGCTACAGAAATTCAGTTGTTCACCCTCCTACTGTATATAAAACAATGAAAAATTCCTCAAGGGGCACTTCGGAAATTAATACAGCCGTTAAAAGAATATTGTTCTCTCAGCAAGATGATGCATTGAGCAACTCTCTTCTCCTAGCAGTACAGAATTCCCAGACAAAGCAGGCATTCTTTTTAGACTCACTTGATGTAGAAGTATATCTGCAGAGGATTTGGATGTTTTTGTTTCCCCAGAACTCCTTTTTAATGCATTGCTTCTAGATTCCCATATCAAGAGGTTGAGCTAACAGTCTTGGACTCTGCCAGAGAATGAAACCATCCTAGCAGAAACCAATCAATTCAATTCGGCAGACATTAATTTAGCACCCACTATTCGCAAAGCATTGTGCATGAGTTAAGTACATATTCATACCCTCATTTTAAGATGAGGACTTAAGAAGAGGCTGAAAAAAGGCAAGTGACTTGACCAAGGTCACTGGATAGCACAGTCAGGATCAGAATCCAGACCACTGGATTCCAAATACACTTTTTTTGTCAGTAAACAAGCATTTATTAGGTGCTTACTATGTGCAAGGCACTGTGCTAAGCATTGCAAATACAAAGAAAGGCAAAAACAATCTTTGTCCTCAAGAAGAGGAATAACATGTAAATAACTAAGTACAGAGAAGATAGATGATAATCTTGGAGGAGAAAGTACTTGTAATTAGGAGGGACCAGGAAAGGGTTCCTGCAAAAGATAGGATTTCTTTATTTTATTTAATTTTTTTTTTGGAGGGGGGAAGGCAAGGCAGTTGGGATTAAGTGACTTGCCCAAGGTCACACAGCTAGTTAAGTGTCAAGTGTCTGAGGTCACATTTGAACTCAGGTCCTCCTGACTTCAAGACCAGTGAGTGCTCTATTCACTGCACCACCTCGCTGCCCCTGAAGGTAGGATTTCAATTTTTTTTAACTAATTTTTATTCAAAGGAAGATCTGCCTTTTCTTCTTCCTACCTCTCATTGAGAAAGCTAAAATAAAAACCCCACTATAAACATGTATAGTAAAGGAAAACAAATTCCCACATTGGTTCATATCCAGATAGATAGATAGATAGATAGAAACATATAAACACATAGACATACATGCACACACATATATATGTCTATGTATGTCTATGCCTATCATGTATATGTACAGGTAATAAATAAGAAAACATACGTGAATAGGTATATGAATGTATATGTGTATATGTGTGCCATTCTGTACTCTAAGTCAATCAGCTCTCTATGGGAAGTGGTAACCAATTTTATCATGAGTCCTCTGGAATTGTGGTTGATCACTGTATTGTTCAGTGTTACCAAGACTTTCAAAGTTAATTGTCTTTACAATATTATTAACATTGTATAAATTGGTCTCTCAGTACTTCTTACTTTTCTTTGTATCAGTTCATATGTCTTCCCAGGTTTCTCTGAAAATCATCCCCTTCATCATTTCTTATATAATATTCCATAACATTCACATATCATAACTTGTTCAGCCATTCTCCAATTGATGGTCTCCTCTTCAGTTCTTTTGTACCCCAAATTCTTTGCCCCAATTACAGGAATTTCTGTAACTATTTGAGTACATATAAGTCTTTTTTTCTTTTTCTTTAATCTCTTTGGGTCATGGACCTCATAATGGTATCACTGAGCAGCATTCTACCCATTATACCATATATATCTTTCCCTATAAGAAAATATGTTCAAGACAAAATTCGGCAGATTTCAGAAGTTTTATAGAGAATTTCAAGATTTGATCCAAACCTGGACAAATATTAAATCAATGTTTCATTTAGACTTTAATACTCAGAAATTTCATAATTTGCTTTATAACTACTATAAATATATAGAACCTTATTGGAATCAAAACGGAGTAGGAAAAAAGAAGAAAAAAACACTGTTCTGGGTGCCAAGAGACCTAGATGACAGCATGACCTTTAGAACATCCCTTAAATTTTCTGTGTCTCAGTTTCTCTTTAGATCATACTAGGTGATCTCTAGAGTCTCCTGAAACTTTAAAATTATTTTATTTAGAATTTAAGACTGAAAGTAACCCAAGGTGGTTGTTGTTCATTCTTCCTTTTCGAAGGTGACCAATGACATCAGTTGAGGGTAAGCAAAAGGCCTCAAACCCATCAGTGGGGATCCCAAGCATATGAAGACTTCCCTCCAGCAGAAAGAAACCTCAGAGACAAAGTAATTTAACTCCTTTATTTTACAGATGAAGACACTAAGGCCCAAAGAACTTGAGCAACTTACCAAAAGTCACATAGTAAACAAGAGGCAGAATTCTAACTCACTTCACCTGACTCCAAAGCCAATTTTCCTTATTGCCACACTATGATGAACTAATTCCTACTTGGGTCTTCATGTTTTAGATCATTAATTCTCTCAAAAAAGAAGAAAAAAATCATGATTCTTTTACCATACCAGCCCAGAACATTCTACTTGAGGGATTTTAGATCTTATCTAATTTAATCCTGGTGAAAATTTAGCAATACCAGACTTCAATCACCTATGTATCAATCAAACAGAATCTTTATCAGTTTCCCTATTGGCAGAAAGACTACTTCAGCAGCACCATATAAATGCTGAGGTCTGGGAGAGTTATAATAGAACTAACTATAAAACTTGGTAAAGGGGGCGGAGCTAAGATGGCGGAGAGTAAGCAGTGACTTCTCC
>CM053583.1:126549156-126568006 GCA_028627135.1 Pseudochirops cupreus
GCAGTGGTGATATTATTCCTCGTAGCCAAGCTGACTTTAGTGGGAAGTATCTTTGTGTGCGTTTTGGAGTTCTAAGATTGGTTTGGAGTCCTATTTTATGGGTATTTTGGGGTGGCTATGTGAGAGCTGCGATATGTTGCTGCTGCTACGCCGCCATCTTGGCTCCGCCCCCCTATTTTCCAAAACTTTAAAAAAATCAGAAAGAGTGGCATTGTTTTACATATTTTTGTGTATCTCTTAATAGAAGACAGTTAAATTCTCATACTTGTTTCTGCTTTAAATCTGTTGTGATAACATTATTTTGGTTGAAGTCCATAAAGGAAATCCAGCCTCCCCACAGATAACGTAGTTAGAAAAGGAAGACATATTTTATTAGTATTATAAGATGAAAATAGTTTTGACCTTGTGGATCTCCTGAAAGGATCTCAGGGACTCTTTGAGATCCACAGACCACAATGTGAGAACAACTGGTAGAGTGTGCCTGTTTTAGAACAGAAGGACCTACGTATGAATCTCAGTTCTCTACTCACTGTCTTAAGTGTGATGCCTTGGATAAGTCACTGAGTCTCTTTAGGTCTCATTTTTCCACACCTATAAAATAAGGAGATGGAGCAGGTGCCTCCTAAGGCTCCTTCCAGCTTTAGGACAATAATAGTCAATAGTACAGAGAATTGTGCTAAACAGTTGAAAAATAACAGAAGAAATATATTTTTCTGATATTCCTAGACACGTTACAATTATCTTTATCTTATAGACTTTTCTTCTCGTAGATTGTTATCTCCAAAAACTTCTGGAGTTTCTCATCCTCCTTCCCTTAGAATGCTAAGATTTCTTTCCAAAAATAGTATTTTATTTTTTCCCCAATTACATGTAAAAACAATTTTTAACATTTTTTTAATGTTGAGTTTGAGGATAATGCTGCTTGTGTCCTTAGGAACTAGTACCTTTCAGCAATTAGAGTTGCATTATATTTATTACAAATCAAGTCTAGTGAGAGGCTGCCATTAAACTGAATTCTTTTTATGTATTGAGGAAGAATGTGGGTCTATCGCAAGTGATCTTATTGTGCCTTTGCAGAGAATTTTTAAAATAGACTGTCTCTTGCCTGCAGATCTGCCTAATGATCCTTATGCTCTTACTACTTTAAGCTTGAGATTTCAAGTAGATATTTTCTGTTGTTCTTATATCCATGACATGGAAAATATTTTAATATGTCTGTCAGTTTTAAAGGATTTGCTAATACCAATAGCATCAGGAAAAAGAATTTATCAGACCAGCTTTAGTCTTGAGGGCCTGATTCTTAAAGAGGTCATTCTCTCTCTTGGACTTTTTGACCCTACTTGAAGTATTCCAGGAAAATCTCTAAATATACTCATGACATGGCTCACATGTAGGTTTCTCCAAATTTGGGTAACAGAGTCACTAATTCTTCTAAGACATCTAAAGAGCTAAATGGGTGTCAGGAATAGGATTGCTTTTATTTCACTTCACAGCAAAATCACAGGACACAAAGGACACACAGGCACCAAGCACTAACTATAGAAACACATCAAGCCCTCAGCTAACCCTTTAGTACTTTGCCTCCCCGAGGTAAACTCAAAAGGAGGAAAGCATTGAACAAGCAATCCCCTTTGCATTGGACTTATATTGTCTGAGCAACTCATGACAATAATGAAAGATGTGGTAAGGTCCAGATGTCTCTCATGCACAAAAAAATACACACACATTCCTTCAGACTTTCGGTGTATTTGAATATTATCTTCCTTTAACAAAAAAATAAGCTGTTAAAGAAATTTCCTGGTAGAGTTTGCATGTTTTAGAATAAAAGGACCTAGAATTCTAGGGCTTTAACCTTTTTTGCATTGTTGTTCAGTCATTTCAGTCGTGTCCAACTCTTCGTGACCCAATTTGAGGTTTTCTTTGCAGAGATACTGGAGTAGCTTGCCATTTCCTTTCCCAGCTCATTTTACAGATGAAGAAACTGAAGCAAACAGGGTTAAGCAACTTGCCCAAGATCACACAGCTAGTAAGTATCTGAGACTGGATTTGAATTCAGGTCTTCTTGACTCCAGGCCTAGCACTCCATCCACTGCACCATTTTAGCAGTCCAGTGAAACCTATAAACCCCTTCTCAGAATAATGTTTTTGAATGTATAAAATAAAATACAGGATTACAAAGGAAACTAACTATATTGAAATAGTTATCAAAAATTTTAAAAGACAAGTCTGTGGACCCCAGGCTAAGAACCACCATCCTTTATTTGGCCTCATAGATTTGATTAAAGCAAAAATTTTGGTTTGGGAATGTACAGAATATTGGTACTCAGGAAGCTGGTATAAACAAGAGATTTATTATAGTAAGGTACAGCAGGCAATCAAAAAATAAAGCATGTCAACAGACAGAGATTCATCCCCACAGATGCAAGAAATTCATCCAGTGGGAGGGGGAGAGAGGCATATCAAAGAGAAAACATGATCAAAGTTGGGGCTCAATGAAAAGTGAAACTACCCTAAAAACGGACTAGGTACCCAGGGTCAGGTGGGGGGGCATTCCTTATCAGATCCAGATGTGGTAGAGAAGTTCTTGGAATCACTTATCAATTAATACAAGGTTTAAGTGAGGCTCAGGTACGGAGAATTTCTTTATTGAGACTAGAAAATAGCAGAGAATTTGGAATGACTTTCTATGGCAGTAAGAGGAAATGTGTTTAGCATGAATACACATGTACAGCCTATGTCACCTTCTTGACAAAGGGGAGGGGAAGGAGAGAATTTATACTCAAAATTTGAAAAACAAATTGTTAAAATTGTTTTTGCATTTAATTGGGAAAAAATAAAATAGGAACTAAAATTTAAAAAAAAAAAGAGGGGAATGACTCAGAGATCACGGAAGTCAATCAGAAGTTTTATCCAATTAGAACTTGTAAAGCATTAACTATTTAAAACAGGGTTAACATAAGTCAGAACAATAAAAAAAGTACAACGCTGTCTATCTTTGCCTATATGCTTTATGGATATTAGTCCCACTTAGCCTAAATGACTTCGCATTGACGTCCTATCATTAAAACTATAATATTAAACAATATAAAGATTACAGTTATCATGTACTTCCTGCTATAGGATACTGTTGTCCAAACTCTCCATCTTAGGATCCTTAGACTGTAGATTTGGAAGGGAACTTGGATTTAGAATTACTCATGAGGTAACTCTCAAGAATAGGAAAATTCACTCTCAGGACCTCTCCTCTCTAGTCAAGTACAAACAGATGTCTATAACTGCCATAGACTTCTGAAGAAATGTTATGAGGATACTAGATTGCTGATCTTTCCTGGATTCTTCTGCCTGTACTCAGAACAAGACAAAGGACAGCAAAGGACAGCTATGAACTTCCTTCTCAGGTCATGTGGGGAAAACCATGTAGCTCCCTATGTGTTTCCTCCTTAAAGTCACCATTAACTTGAAAAAAGCAAGAAAAATAAGATATTTTAAACATGCACAGTCTAGGAAAAAATAGTTTTGTATTGACCATATCCAAAAAAATTATTGTTTCAATGTTAGCTCTGAATCTACTCTCTATCTATGGGTCAGCGAGCTTATATTTTTTATGGATATATTCATATCTCAATTTTTCATTCATGTCTCTGATACCCCATTCTTCTTCCTCTGCCCCTAATGCCCTCTCAAATATATGGGAAATTGTGTGAGACCACAGTTACAGCCTTCTGGGAAAATACATTGGTTTCAAAGGATGTGCCATTTATTTGAAATATACCTAAAACATTCGTGGTGTTAGTCACCACTTCCAGAGTAACCATGTAGACAAATATTCCCACAGATACCCAAATCCCATTTTACTTCATCCTTTGAAAGCCTCAAATGGAAAGGCATCCATTGCCCTCCCACTACAATCTGGGTGGGCAGTGGGATTGGAGGTATGAAATAATGAATTAACATCAGCTTTAGATTGATGGTTTGAGGCCTAGAGTTTTGCTGAAGTCATCCCCAGCAGAAGAAGGAGCCACGGCAGGAAACAAGAAGGTTTGGGGTCAGTCACTTAGTCTAGCTCATTTGTTTATGGAAACCATCCCCACACAGCTTTCCATTTTAGCTGTGTGAAGCGTTACAGCTAAGCAAGGTTCTATGGCAGAGACAGAAAGGAAAGCCACCACCTTATTGCCCCAGGCCTATGCCATGTGTATGGTAAGGGAGATTGCTAAAATGAGCTAGCCAAATGGTGGGAGAAAGAGAAGCTTCAACCCACTGACATAGGCAATAGCTTATTCAGGGGTGGGGAACCTGTGGCCTCGAGGCCATACGTGGCCTTCTAAGTCCTCCAGTGTGGCCTTTCCACAGAGTCCAAGTTTTACAGAACGAATCCTTCACTGAGGGGATTTGTTCTGTGAAGTTTGGATTCAGTCAAAGGGCCACACTGAAGGCCCAAGAGGGGCCTCAAGGTCTCAGGTTTCCCACCCCTGGATGTTCTCAAAACTCTTCACCTAGAATTCTTTTCTTCTTTCACTTCCCAATCAACCATCTATTTTAGCACTAAACTTTTCAATGCCTCATATTAGCCTAAAGCTGAAAAAAATTACTTTTTTAAAAAATTGTTCCAGCTGTTTCAAAACTACAAAAGTGGTACTATACTGTTGCCAGTGCTTATTTCTAGTTGTGAATAAATCCCAAATGGCAGAAGCACAAGACTTCCAATGTCACATTTGGATTTTAGTCAGAAAAAAATAAAATATGAATGAATGTGGGGGACAAGATCAAAAAATAATCCCATAAATAGGAGGATTCCCCTCAACTAAATGGAATCACAACCCACCCATGCCTGCCCATTCTGGACATCTCTTCCCATAAGTTTGCCACTTGGGGCCCATTCAGCATGATGGGGGCCTTCTTCTTGGTCTCTTGATGTCATAAAGATGCTGGGGGAGTACATGACCTATCTTTGGTTGTACCTCCCTTTTATCACGTAACTAGACTATTGTTTTTTTAGTTATATTTTTATTTGATGATATCTTTTATGCCGCCACTCCTGCAAGATCCACTTTATAAAATTTAATTTGAATGCATTAAATGAGTTTTGTATGCGTACACCAAGATACTGCTGCATTTGATACTTAGAGGAAGTACAGCATCATGAAAGAATATTGGACTTTGGAATCAGAATATTCCTGTTTAAGTCCCAACAATGCCATCTGTTCAATATTGAATGAGTCGCTTCTCTCAGCCTCAATTTCCACATATGAAATGTAGGACGGTCGTACCAAATGATCCTAAATGTCTGAGATAGGCCAAACATTTAATGATAACTTCTTACCTGTTTACAGAGAATTACACTATAGACCTGTGTGGTCATGTTGAATGGATTGGGGGCATAGGAGAGACCAGATCTATAATACCATGACTGCTGTGAGTTTTCAATGAATGAATTTTCACCAACTGCTATAGGAATTTTAGAGAGTTGTCTGGGGTACTGAAAGTTTAAGTGACTTGCTGCTGGGTTACACAGCCAGAATGGAAAGCTAAACTTGAACCCAGTTCTGTCCAATCCAGAAGCCAGCTCTCTCTCTTTATTCTAGGCTACTTGCAGATTAGATTGGAATTCATTTTTTCTCTTTGCTATAAGGAAGCAATATATCAAATTTTTATAATGCAATGAAAGCCTGAAAACTCTTATAAGGAGAATGGTCTCCAGGTAGATAGCCTGCTAGAGCAGATCTTTCTCTGTTGTTGCGCACAATTTCTGACACCAAAGAGAAGGTGTCTAGACTCCTCATGTGTAGAAGTAGACACTTCTTTCCCTGTGTCATAGTTATAAAGATACAGGGCCAGACAAGGAACCACTTCTCACAGGGACTATCCCACTTGACAACTACTGCTAACTACTAGCTTTACAAAGGCTTCTTCAAGTAGAAGAACCCACCTCTCCACTTTTGAATCCCTGTGACTAATTCCAGGTTCTGAAACAATGACTACAAACTGCACCCTGAAAGTTGAAGTAGCCTCCACTCATTCAGATGACAAGGTATCCCAAATACTCCCTAATTATCTCTAAATTCCAAAGAAGTGTCTTAGCCAGCCCAGAGACATACATGGCCCTGAGCTGCTACCAGCTGAAGCTAAGGTTGAGGCAGGAGAAGGTGAACATTCTCTTATTATGTGTCTCATTTCCTCAAAATGATGGTTCCCTATTTCCAATTAAAAACAACACCACCAACAAAAATCTCCAAGTTCCTGAATTACTTTAGTGCAATGCCTCACTCCCTTTCCAGTTTTATCTCATACCCCTTCCCTCTATGTGTCCTATTCCTTAGCTAGACTGGATTACTAGCTGTCCTTTGTGCATATCCTGAACATTCCCACTAGTGTGTCTTTGTTCATATGATTCCCTTTGCTTGGAACACCTTGCCTATTCCAAGCTCTTAAAATCCGAACTATCCTTAAGGACCCTGCTCAAATACTACCTCTCCCCAAAGTTACCAATAAACTCTTAATTGCTAAACTAGGTGGATTTTTTCTCAGTCTTCATCATGCTTGACCTCTCTGCAGCTGTTGACGCTGATCCCATCCCCTGACTATTCATTTTTCATATCTTGAAGAATAATTCATTAACCATCTTATGGCCTCACTATTTTCTCTTCTGCTTTATTGCTACTATGTTGGTATCATATGTTGATCATGTGTTGTTTTATGTTTGCCTGTGTGTTATATCCCCACAACTAGACTATAGACTCTATGAGGAATAAGGAAAGTACATGGTTTTGATGTTTGTGTCTCCTCCAGGACTGTGCTTTGAGCACAGAAAGAACTTAATAGATGGTTGTTGAATAATAAATGAATGGCCTATTGTTGTTTATTTTCAGTTTTATGTATTTCTCCATTATTAAAACACTAAAGTATTTAGGCGATAGTGTGTTGACATTTCTATTCATTAGCCCTTTGCTTAGAAATTTAAACCTAGAAAAGGCAGAAATTTGGATAAATTCAATATTCTTCCTTTTATAGAATTTGCATGAGTTTCATTGGTAATATTTTGATATTAATGAGTCATCATCTCTATTAGGCAAATTTTGAACCTTTGGCCATCTCTCTAACCTTTTGTAATCTGGCTTCTGACCCTGCCACTTGACTGAAACTGCTCTCTCCAAAGTTACCAATAATCTCTTAATTGCTAAACTGAATGGCTTTTTCTCAACCCTCATCCTGCTCAACCTTTCTGCAGCTTTTGACACTATTGACCCAGCCCTCTACCTGGATAGCCCTCCTCATTTAGCTTTTATGGAACTGTTCTCTCCTGGTTCTCATCTTCCTTGTCTGATTGTTCCTTTTCCATCTCCTTTGCTCTCTCTCATCCATCAGTCAATCACTCAATCAACAAACATTGGTCAAGAAAATACTGTGTGCCGAGCACTGTACTAGGTACTGGGACTACAAATGCAAAGAATGAAATAGTCCCTGCTCTCTCAGAACCTATGTTATAATGGGAGGAAAGGGAAGAACCAGTACATATGTAAGAATATACAGAATTAATATAAAGAGAATAAATACAAAGGGGAGGGAGAGTTTTAGTAGTTGAGGGGAAGGAAAAAGTTTCCCAAGGAAGATCATGTTTGAACTGTGCCTTAAATGAAGAGAAGGACTCTGCAAGGTAGAGGAGAGGATGGAGCGCCTTTCAGACAGAAGAGGAACCAAAAGAGGACCAGTTTGGTTACAGAACATTGGAGGGGAAGTAATATACAATGAAAAGGAAAGATAGGGTGGAGCAAGGTTATGAAGAGCATTAAAATGTCAATAGAGGAATTTATAGTTTATCAATCAGATAATATTGGAGTCATTGGAGTTTATTGAATGGGAGGTGGCAGCAGTGTATGGAATGTATTGGAATAGGGAGAAACTTAAGATGGAGGACTATCACAATAATTTAGGTGAATGGTGATGAGCGTCTATAGTAATGTGGTAGCTTTGTAAGTAGAAGGAAGAGGTAAGATGCAAGAGGTGTTATAGAGGTAGAAATGGCAATATTTCGCAACTGATCTGATTTCAAGGGTGAGGCAAAGTGAGGAGTTGAGGATAAAGTCAGGGTTACAAAAAGATGATCATGCCCTCAAAAGAAATGAAGTTTAGGGGGGTGGGAATGATGAGTTCTGTTCCTGACCTATTGGATTTGAAATACCTATTAGTACATCCAGTTTTAAAAGCCAATAGGTGATTGGTGATGTAGGACCTTCATCTCACAGATTTGTTATCTCATCGATATGCATATTCTTCTAACAGTACATTGAGTGGATCCCCTGCAGTGGATTTATCAGGGTCCATTGATGAGAATATTACAGGAAGCATGGATAACTTGAAATCTGCACCATTGGAGAGAGTAAGTGCTTTGATGAAATCACAGATCTATTAAACTGTTGAAGCATTTAAGATTCCTATAAAGAAGTACCATAGCATAGCAAATAGGAAACATTCCCTGAAATTAGAAAGACCTGTGTCCAAGTCTTTCTTCTGATAGAAACTGGCTATGTGACCTTGGAAAGTCATTTAACATCTCAGTACTCTAGGCAACTAAGATAATAAATCATAAAGAAGGTGGTGGCCTGCATTGGTAGAATGAGTTTCCTCTCCCAGCAGTTCTATATTCCTATGAAATCATGGGTCTAGTCCCTAACTTCATCCCTCATCCTGTCTCAAAATAGTAATTGCCTACTATATGCCTACTGAATTGAATTGATTGACTTGAATACAGCATCTTTTTCCCTTTTTTTTTTGCAAAATAGCAAGCTTCTTATATAAAACTTATTCGCAAACTATCTCTACTCTGAGTTTAAACTAGCAATCTTTTTAAAAAATAATTAATGTAATCAAGATTATCCATTTTGCATTTTATAATGCTCTCTAACTCTTCTTTGGTCATAAAGTCTTCCCTACTCCATAAATCTGACAGGTAAACTATTCCTTGCTTCCCAAGATTACTTACAGTATCAGCCTTTATACCTAGATCACATACCTATTTAGACTTGATTTTGGTGTACAGCATTAGATGATGGTCTATGCCCAGTTTCTGCCATACTATATTCCAGTTTTCCCAGCAGTTTTTGTCAAATAGTGAGTTCTTATCCCAAAAACTGGGGTCTTTGGGTTTATCAAACAGTATATTACTATGATCATTGACTACTGAGTCTTTTTGTACCCAATCTATCCCATTGATCAACTACTCTATTCCTCATCCAGTACCAAGTAGTTTGGATAATCTTGATTACATTAAATTAAAAAGTTTCTATACAAACAAAGCCAATATAACCAAGAGAAAGAGGGAAGTGGAAAATTGGGAAAGAATTTTTACAACAAGCATCTCTGATAAAGGCCTCATTTCTAAAATATACAGGGAACTGAGTCAAATCTATAAGAATACAAGTCATTCCCCAGTTGATAAATAGTCAAAAGATATGAACAGGCAATTTTCAGAGGTAGAAGTTAAAGATATCTATAAACATATGAAAAAATGCTCTAAATCACTATTGATTTGAGAAATGCAAATTAAAACAACTTTGAGGTACCACACCTCACCAGTCAGATTGGCTAAGATGACAAAACCAGAAAATGACAAATGCTGGAGAGTATGTGGAAAAATTGGAACACTAATGCATTGTTGGTGGATTTGTGAACTGATTCAACCATTCTGGAGAGCAATCTGGAATTATGCCGGAAGGGCTATAAATAATTACCCTATGACCCAGTAATACCACTTCTAGGGTTGTATCCCGAAGAGATCATAGAAGTGGGAGGAAGACCCATATGTATGAAAATATTTGTTTCAGCTCTCTTTGTGGTGGCAAAAACTGGAAATAAAGAGGATGCCCATCAATTTGGGAATGGCTAAACAAGTTGTGGTATATGAATGTAATGGAATACTATTGTGCTATAAGAAATGAGGAGCAGATGGACTTCATATTTACCTGGAGAGGCTTATATGAACTGATGCTAAGTGAGAAGAGCAGAACCGGGAGAAATTTGTACACAATGACAGAAACAACATATGTGAGACAACCAACTTTGATAAACTGGATGCTTCTCAGCAATGCAAGGTTATAAGACAACTCTAAAAGTCTCAGGATGGAAGGAGATGTCTACATTCAGAGAAAGATCCAGAAAGAACAGAGTTTAAACGGAGACTAAAGCAAACTACATGCTCTCCTTCTTTTCCATGTTTGGTTTTGTTTTCTCTTTCCCATTGTTGATTCCATCAGTTATGACCCTTCTATACAACCAGACTAATGTCCAATGTGAAAGTATTTGCAGATCCTGTACTTGATTGCAAGCCACCATGGGGGATGGGGGAAGGGAGGAGCAAAAATTTGAAACTCAAGGGATTGTGGAACTGAATCTGGTAAACTAAAAGTAAATAAACAAATCAATTTTAAAAAAAAAATAATGTATTTTTAGTTTTCAACATTCACTTCCATAAGATTTTGAGTTCCAAATTTTCTCCACCTCTCTTCCTTCCACCGTCTCCAATGTGGCATGAAATCTGATATAGGCTCTACATATACATTCATATTAAACATATTTTCACATTAGTGGTGTTGTGAAGAAGAATTAGAACCAATGGGAGAAACCACACAAAAAAGGAGAAACAAAAAAAGGAGAGAGCAAATAGTATGCTTCAATTTGCATTCAGACTCAATAGCTCTTTCTCTGAATGTAGATAGCATTTTCCCTCATGAGTCTTTTCAAGTTATCTCAGATCCTTGCATTGCTGAGAAGATTGAGGTCTATCAAAGTTGATTATCGTACAATGTGGCTATTGCTGTGTACAATTTTCTCCTGGTTCTGCTCACTTTACTCAACATCAGTTCACGTAAGTCTTTCCAGATTTTTCTGAAATCAGTCTGCTCATCATTTCTTATGGAACAATAGTATTTCATTACATTCATATACCACAACTTGTTCAGCCATTCCCCAATTGATGAGCCCTCAATGTCCAATTCTTGGCCACCACAAGAAAAAAGCTGCTATAAATATTTTTTTGTACACGTGGGTCCTTTTCCATTTTTTAAGATTTCTTTGAGATACAGACTGAAAAGTGGTATTGCTGGATCCAAGAGTCTGCACAGTTTTACAGCCATTTGGGCATAATTCCAAATTATTCCCCAGAATGATTGGATCAGTTCACAATTCCACCAACAATACATCACTGTTCCAATTTTCCCACATCTTCTCCAACATTTATCATTTTCCCTTTTTCTCATGTTAGCCAATCTGACAGGTGTGAGGTGGTACCTTAGAGTTATTTTGATTTGCATTTCTCTAATCAATAGTGATTTAGAGTATTTTTCATGTAACTATAGATAGCCTTAATTTCTTCATCTGAAATCTGCCTGTTCATATCCTTTGACCATTTATCCATTGGGGAATGATTTGTATTCTTATAAATCTGACTCAGTTCTCTATATATTTTAGAGATGAAGCCTTTATCAGAGATACTGGTATAAAAATTGTTTACCAGCTTTCTGCTTCTCTTCTAATCTTGGTTGCATTGGCTTTATTTGTGCAAAAACTTTTCAACTGAATGTAATCAAAACTATCCACTTTGCATTTCACAATATTTTCTATCTCTTTTTTGTTCATAAATTCTCCCCTTCTCTATAGATCTGACAGGTAAACAATTCCTTGCTCTCCTAGTTTGCTTATAGTATCAGCCTTTGTGTCTAAACCATGTACCCATTTTTACTTTATCTTGGTATATGGTGTAATATGTTCATCTATGCCTAGTTTCTGCTGTACTGTTTTCCAGTTTTCCCAGCAGTTTTTGCCTAATAATGAATTCTTATCCCAGAAGCTGGAGTTTTCGTGTTTATCAAACGGTAGATTACTATAGTGATTGACTACTGTGTCTTATGTACCTAACCCATTTCACTGATCCACCACTCTATTTCTTAGCCAGTACCAAGTAGTTTCAATGATTGTTGCTTTATAATACAATTTAAGATCTAGCATAGCTAGGCCACCTTCTCTGGAACTTCTTTTCATTAATTCCTTTGATGGACCTTTTGTTCTTCCAGGTGAATTATGTTATTATTTTTTCTAGCTCTATAAAATAATTTTTGGTAGTTTGATTGGTATGGCACTGAATAAATAAATTAATTTAGGAAGAATTGTCATTTTCATTATATTAGCTTAGCCTAACCATGAGCAAAACTAGCAATCTTAATTAATTGTGAATACTCCCCCAAAACCCAGCACTGTGACTTGGACATAACAGCTGTCTCATATTTGTCTTCTGAATTAAACCAAATGAATTAAATCCTGCCCTCTTTTTTTGCAATGGAATCTGCAAAATGCCCCCACCTCATTTTAGTCATTCACATTTAGCTTGGACTTCTCTGCCATACCTTTTAATGGCTTTATCATTTATCTTCTGGAGAAGGTTATAATAATTACTGAGTTTTCTTAGAGTTATCTGAGAATGGAATGATGAATCCACCAGTTGAAGTATTGTAGTCATACTACAAAATCTCTCAACTCCTCTCTGTGGAAACTCCCAGAATCAAAGAATCACAGAGGTCACCTTGTCCATCCACTCCCTGAAAATGTAACCCTTCTCCACAACATCCTCAACAGGTTGGAGAAGAGAGGGAGATGGGCAAAGGGAACCACGGTTGCTCTGGAATGAGCACTCCTGGGGTATATCTCACTCTGAGAGGATACAATAATTACGGATACTCTCTCTGAATCTTTGCTGTGCCACAGGTGGTTACACACTGGTAATGCTGTGAGATCTTCACTTCAGCATCCCAGGAAGGTTCCACCTGGGAGCTGTGGTAAAAAAAAAAAAAAAAAAAACAGTGATTCAAGCTTGGCTTGATGAGCTCCAATGAGAAGGAATCAACTTCCTCCCAAGGCAGCCCATTCCACTCTTGGACAGTTCTATGCAATTCAATGGTTATCATGATCTTCACTGAAGGATAAATGAATAAAACTTTCTAACTTGAAGTCTAAAAGAGATTTGTGGAATCTCTGCAGATTACATTGGTCCCTGTTCTTCTCCACCTCCACACATATGAAAATATGAAATATGAAAATATGAAAACCATGCTACATGAATCACATGACACATAAAAGTCAGGCTTTAAATCAAGAGTAGGAAAAATGGGCATAATTTTATTTTATGTAAGATTAGGATTCAGGATTTTGAGATGGAAGGGACGTTAGAAATTTTATAATCCAAACTAGTCATTTTATAAATGAGGAAACTGAGGTTCTAAGAGGTCAATTTCAATTTCTCAAATTCACAGAAATAATCAGTAACAGAACCAAGATTTAAACTCAGGACCTTTAATGCCCAAACTATCACAATCTTCATTGCCACTCAGCCCACCCTAACACATAAAGTGCTTATTGGATAACAAGGAAACTATTTACCCAAGGAGATTCTGCAATCTCCTGCCCTAAAGATTTTAGGGAAAAGACAGGCAGCTATTTTAGATAGGTCCCGGTCTAGAAGAAGGCTGGTGAACCAATTGCCCTTTCAAGGTCCTTGTACAATCCATATTTCAATAACAAAGTTTCATTAAGAATATGCAAATAATGAGGGCAACAGACACCAGCTTCAAGGAATGTATAGTTATTTTGGAAGATATTTTTTAAAGTGCCTCCTGGATTAATTAACTAATTAATTGAGTGCAATGTGATTCATCCAAAAACTAATAAATCAGGATATGTGCAATAGTAGAAATTGCCGTTGAGGTCAGCAAATATTTGTGAGGAGGATAACCACTGATTATACAACCACAATGTGACCTCTGACTCGTGACATATATATACATATAGAATTATGAAGCTGTAGGCTTTTCTTTTTTTTAATTTATTTAATTTTTAGTTTTCAATATTCACTTTTATAAGATTTTGAGTTCTAAAATTTCCCCCTTCTTTCCTTCCTCATGGCATGCAATCTGATATAGCCTATACACGTGTAATTATATTAAACATATTTCTGTATTAATTATATTATGTAAAAAGAATCAGAACAAAAGGGGGAAAGGGAAAATCCATGAGAAAGAAAAAAAAGAGAGAGCAAATAGTATGCCTCAATCTGCACTCACACTCCATAGTTTTTTTTCTGGATGTGGATAATATTTTCTATCATGAGACTTTTAGAATTTTCTTAGGTCATTGCATTGCTGAGAAGAGCTAAGTCTATCAAAGTTGGTCATTGCCCAATGTGACTGTTGCTGTGTCCAATGTTCTCCTGGTTCTGCTCATTTCACTTAGCATCAGTTTATGTAGGCCTTTCCAGGTCTTTTCTGAAATCTGCCTGCTCATCATTTCCTATGGAACAACAGTATTTCCTTACATTCATATACCACAATTTGTTCAGCCATTCCCCAAATTGATGAGCCCTCAATTTCAAATTCTTGGTCACCACAAAAAGAGCTACTCGAAATATTTTTGTACATGTGGGTTCTTTTCTCATTTTTAAATTATCTCATTGGGATATAGACCTAGAAATGGTATTGCTGGGTCAAAGGGTATACTCCATTTTATAACCCTTTGGGCATAGTTCCAAATACCTCTCCAGAACAGTTGGCTCAGTTCACAACTCCACCAACCATGCATTCCTGTTCCAATTTTCCCACATCTTCTCCAACATTTATTATTTTCCTTTTTTGTCATATTAGTCAATCTGATAGGTGTGAGATGGTATCTCAGGGCTGTTTTAATTTGCATTTCTTTCATCAATAGTGATTTAGAGCATTTTTATATGACTATAGATAGCTTTAACTACTTCATCCAAAAACTGCCTGTTCATATCCTTTGACCATTTCTCAATTGGGGAAACTATGGCATTTTCTAAAAGAGGGAGAAGAGAGAGAGAAATGGACAAAGGGAACCAGGTTTGAGAATTCCTAGGCTGCATCTCATCCTGACAGGGTATAATAATTATTGATACTCTCTCTGAGCCTCTGCTATACCAGAGGTGGTTACACACTGGCAATGCTGTGAGATCTTTACTCCAGCATTCCAGGAAGGTTCCACCTGGGAGCTGCTGTCAAAAGACAATGAAGTTCTAGAGCAGCGAATTCAGAAAGACAATAATAGTCACATCAAGATTCTCCCTCACTGCAGTTGCTGACATCAAGGGAAGTTGTTGTTTGTTTTTTTTTGTCCTGGCAAAGCAGATAAATGTATTTTGTCCTATTGCCTTGCTTAGACAACTAACCTTTCCAGCTCCTATCCAGGACAATATCACTTTGGTATGAGGGGAAGGAATTAACTCCTGACTTCTCCAAAAGAAAACAATGCCAGTGACCCAGACAACAAAACAATACCTTTTTATTGTTATTCTAATGTTTCTAGCTTACCTACCCTGACCTTGCCTTGGGTGGGCTAGATTCACCAACCTTCCATCCTTGGAGGGTCTGGTGGTTGGAGGCAATTTGATTTGCTTGGAGCCATGGTGTCAGGAGAGCTGGCTAATGAGAAATTTTTTTATATTGAAATGCTTGCTATATCAAGTAAATTCTTCTTGTTTGCACTACAATGTAATGTCATATAATTAATAATGAGACCATGTGGTCATTTCAGTCAATAGTCAGTAAACATTTATTAAGCACCTACTATGTACCAGAACGTATACAAGTATTCAAGTAACTTACATTCCAATGTGAAGGAAATGACAGATACACAGATAAAGATGATGGAGCAAAAGAGAGAGATCTCAACAAAATGCTATAAGAAATGGAAGGGAGAGAGGGAGGAAGCGAGGAAGGGAGGAAGGAAAGAAGAAAGGAAGGAAGAAAAGAAAGAATGAAGGGAGGAAGGGATGGAGGAAGGAAGGAAGAAAGGAAGGGAGGAAGGGAGGGAAGAAGGAAGGAAGGAAGGAAGGAAGGAAGGAAGGAAGGAAGGAAGGAAGGAAGGAAGATTTATTAAGCTTTTACTATATATTGGGCACTGTGCTAAGTAGTAGAGATACAACAACAAGTAAGCGAGGTAGTTCCTGCCCCCCCCACCCCTACATTCTGAGGAAAGACAATACATAAATAGGAGCTAGAAAAGGTGGTGAAAGAGATTTCATTTTGAACTGGAGAGACCAGAGAAGACTTCCTGAAAGAGGTAGAACCTGTACTGCATCTAGAGGGAAGAGCTACATTTCAACAAGCAGCACTGAGGAAGGAATGCATTCCAAGGTCTAAGAGAACAGTTTGTATGAATATATGGATATGGGAGAGAGTAAGACAAGACAGAGAACTAGCTAGTAGTCTAGTTTTTTCCCAAACATAGAATAGATGAAGGAAAATAAGGTGAAATTAGTCTGGGGTTTAAACTAGTGAAGGATGGCTAAGTTTATATTTTATTTTACAAAAAATATAGACTAACTAGAGGATTTTGTACATGATCAGATCAATACATTAGGAAAGTTTGGGCAACTATGTAAGGGATAGATTGTAGAGGGGGAAAATCTAGAGGCAAAAAGACCAATATAATAGTGTAATGTGATATTATAACATAGGATGAATAATGTTATAATAGTTAGCTGGTAGGCAAGAAGTGATAAAGGGCTACAATGATGGCTGTGTGAGTGAAAAATCAATGATATAAGCAAGAAGAGATATTGGGAAGGTATATTAAACAGTACTTGACAAGTAATTAGATATCTGGGTAAAAGAGAGGGAAGGAGCAAAGATGATTCCAGTTTTGAGCCTAGGAACAGGACAATGTCATAAACAGCTGGGAAGAGACACAGCTTTTATAGGAACAAGGATGCATTAAGTTTGGGCTGTGTTGAAATTTTGACAGAGTGGTAGGTGATCAAAGGAACAATGTCCAGCAAGCAGTGAGGAGTATAGATGGGCATCCACAGCAAAACTGAGCTGGAAGTATAAATTGACATAGAAATTATCATTGATGCCATAATAGTGAAAGAGACTACCACAAAAAAAAAAGGGTTTATAGAGAAAAGGCCACTTCTTGAAAGGCATCAGTACTTTGGGAGTATGAGAATGAAGATAGACTGAGGAAGGAAATTGGAAGAATCAGTTAGACAAGAAAGAAGAAAACTAAGGTAGATGAAAACACAGAATAATGGAAAGTCAACTGCCTTTGGAAACAAAAGATCTGGGTTCAAATCCCCACAGTGCTAATTACTACCTTTGTGACTTTGTGCAGGTTTCATTGGGGCTCAATTTCCCAATCTATAAAGTGGGAGAGTTCTAAGACCCCTATGATCCTACAACGCTAATGTCACAAAGTGTCACCTAAGTCGAAAAAGGTTGGAGTATCAAAAACAATTAGTGGACTACAAAATAAAAAACTGCAAGGTATTTTGGGGGGAAATAACAGAAAAATATTCTGACCATTGGACCAGCATATATTAGAGAGACTGATTAAGACATATAGATTCTCAGAGCATCTGTCATTTATAAGAGTAGCGCACATACCTGGAATGGCATATTTGGGGTCATGTTGTTTAAACATTTGCCATCCCCTCTTTGTACTTGTGATCTCATGGATATGAAGATCAACTTTACATCAATAGCATGAAAATAAAATGAAAAAAACCATGTACTAGTGCACGTCATCAAGTGTTCTGCAACTTAAGATCTCAGAAGGCTCCTGGGAGCGCTCAAAAGTTACGTGACTCACCCACTCACACAACTTGTACGCATCTGAGACAGAACTTGAATCCTGCTCTTCCTGATTCTAATGTCACTTAATAAATCTCATTTGTTGGTAGAAACACAAATAAATCCTTTAAGCACGCTAAAAATTAAAAACAAAATCATATTAAAATATATTTTACCTTCAGATATAGAGGAACATATTGATTTATAGGAGGCTGGGCAGAAGGGAAAAGATACAGCTATCAGAAATCTGCCAACTAGGCAAAGTAATCAGAGCCTTCCAAAGACTTTAATTTCTCTTTGAACTAGATTAATTTTCAAATTTAAACAAATACTGCCTGGGTCTTTGCTATTCACATCCAGAATAAATCAAACTGAGAAGCACAATTTAGAGGTAGAATAACTTAGTCTCCAGCCCAGAAAACCTTTCTGTGGCTGAACAGTCAAGTAAGGATGACAAAGAGGGTTTTCTGGCATCTAGATTTCAGAAGTAGTAGCTGTTAATGAGTTTAAATCTGTGGTTTTTGAAGCTGAAGGCTTCTGCATTATTTCCATCAAACACAGACCTAAAGTGGTCCATTTTCACAGATACATTCCTTAATTGCAATTAATAAGAGCTATGGAGCTGCTCTCAGTTTTGAAAGGAAGAATAGGTAGGTGCCTCTGTCTAACCTCATCTTCCCAGCCCAGATTGTCTCATAACAGAAATACAAAAACCCAGGAAAAGCACTGAGTTCAAATCACAGCTGTTACTCAGTATGCCCTTGAGTGACCTTCACAACATCCCGGGTCTCAGGTTCCTCATCTGTTAAAAAAGAGATTGAATTAGATTACTTTTAAGGTCCCTTCTTTAAATCTGTGATTCTCAAAGTGATGATTACATTCTAGCTCCCTTCTTACCATTGTCTTCCCTCCTTCCCTCTCTCTCTCTTTTCCTCCTCTCCCCCATGTCCCCCTTCTTCTCTCCTCATTCCCCCCTTTCTGTCCTTTCTCTCTCTCTCTTTCTCTCTGTCTCTCTGTCTCTCTGTCTCTGTCTCTGTCTCTCTCTCTCTCTCTCTCTCTCTCTCTCTCTCTCTCTTTCTCTCTCTCATCTCAGGACTTCCACAACAGCTTGTTCTTCTCATCCAAACAACACCAATAGCACCAAGAATTACTATTCTTGTATATTTATTTGAACATATTGCTAATGTGCTTCCATATAATGTTTTAAGTTGAATAACTTTCAC